>JACEGR010001048.1:0-193458 GCA_014170235.1 Listronotus bonariensis
TTTCAATTTAAAAGGAGCTTCTATACAGGAACTGATAAAAACTCAACCATTTTATGAATATATTATTTTTTTTTATCTTTATGACATCTCACGAAGGCTTATGCCTAAATACCAGTGTACCGTGAGTGCCGGGTTACTGGATGTTTAACCCAATATTGTCGTGTTCCGTCAACGTTATCCAAGCACTGAAACATGCAGTTGCATTTCACAGCACCTTTTAGACAACGCGGTAGTGCCACCACGGACGTTATTTTTAAATAACTACTACCTAGAATGATAAATTTGCTGCATTAAAAGATAGAAGGATTGTTTGATGTATAAAATTTAGGAAAGTTTAGATATAAAGACTTTTTCTTAGACTTTTGATAGTTAAGTATTTTCAATTTTGCTAAAAATGGTAATTGCGCTTTTTTCCCTTCCTGCACTACACCTGTTTTTAGACCAGCGAGCCGCCACTGCAAAAGTAAATACAAGTGATATCTTCCCTACACCCTCTCCCCTTGTGATGTTTATTGATTTTTGCCGAACCTCTCCACCCCCATGTTTAATCCCCACGTAAATAATGGACGACTCCATCCCCACGTGAACAATGGACAACCCCTAATGTACACTATTTTTCCTATGACCACAAATTAATTCACCAAAATCTTAATTTTAAGTTTGTTTTTTTACAGAAAAAAATAAGGAAACAATAATTATTTTTCATAACTTTACAACACTAGGGTGATATATACTTTTCCTCAGTGCGGTTCATAGGTGCAATTGGGGGAGCTAGGAGGGCTTAGCAGCCAAACATTTAAAGTGTATTAGTGTTTTTCGGCAAATATACTATATAAACAGGGGCTTCAGCCCGCCCAAGGACCTGAGGCTAGTTGCGCCACTGCTTCGGTTTATTATACTGTTTGACAATATTTTTATGTCTTAAGTTACCCACCTAAGTAGCTTCAACACTTTAGAATTTAAAAAGATTTTTACTTAAAACATATTGCATGGTTTTTTATTTTAATATAAAATAAACAGCTTGATAATCCTAAATTTACTTTAAAATAGCCGATGGCTAATTTTTGGAAATACTGAACCAATCATGAAAATTCTTTCACAGACAAAAGCTACATTATTTAGGATTGCTATAGGCGATATTTTATTACGATTACAATAAAAAGTTTAGAAAAATATAATTAACACCCAACAAAGTAGACACGGGTCGGCTATTTTAAAGTAAATTTAGGATTATCAAGCTGTTTATTTTATATTTAAATAAAAAACCATGCAATACGTTTTAAGTAAAAATCTTTTTAAATTCTAAAGTGTTAAAGCTACCTAGGTAGGTGATTTAAGACATAAAAATATTGTCAAACAGTATAATAAACCGAAGCAGTGGCGCAACTAGCTTCAGGTCCTTGGGCGGGCTGAAGCCCCTGTTTATAGAGTATATTTGCCAAAAACACTAATACACTTTAAATGTTTGCCTGCTAAGCCCTCCTAGCCCCCCAATTGCACCCATGAACCGCACAGAGGAAAAGTATATATCACCCTAGTGTTGTAAAGTTATCAAAAATAATTATTGTTTCCTTATTTTTTTCTGTAAAAAGAAACAAACTTAAAATTAAGATTTTGGTGAATTAATTTGTGGTCATAGGAAAAATAGTGTACATTAGGGGTTGTCCATTATTCACGTGGGGATGGGGTGGTCCAGTATTTAGGTGGGGATTAAACAGGGGGTGGAGAGGTTCGGCAAAAATCACTAAACATCACAAGGGGAGAGGGTGTAGGGAAGATATCACGTGTATTAACTTTTTTGCAGTGGCGGCTCGCTGGTCTAAAAACAGATGTAGTCCAGGAAGGAAAAAAAGCGCATTCACCATTTTAGCAAAATTTAAATCAATCCTTCTATCTTTTAATGTAGCAAATTTATCATTTATATATTCATAAAATGGTTGAGATTTTATCAGTTCCTGTATAGAAGCTCCTTTTAAATTGAAATATTGGCCAAAGATACAAGTCTATGTTGGGATATAGTGTTTCTCAAAAAAGTTTTAAAACGCTTAAGACATGAAAAACTCCATTCCACTGACACGCTTGTCGACGGTATCGTTAAAATTAGCGAAAAAAGTTTATACGCCTCGGTAAAAATGTCTTTATTTGCGTCAACTCGTTTCACTAACTGCTGCAATGAAATATTTCTATAACTTTCATCAGCAAATATTAAGTCAAGTTTATTTTTGAGCCGCTGATTTTTGGAAATGATTTGGCATATATAAGAATCAGTGGAAAAAGTTTGGTTATACTGGCCAAACTTTGCAGTATCAGCAAGACAAAGAAATTGTAGTTTGTAACAATCGTTGAATCTTACTTCCATTTCCATCAAAATAATAATAATAATTATTATATTAATAATAATAATTTTTATTTCATCAATTTAAAAGTACAAACAGCACAATAATTGACGAAAAAGTCAAAAAGTCCTTAAAATAAATACAACAAATAAACAAAACAAAATTATTTAAAAAGCAGTCAACATTTTATACTAAAAATAAGTTACATAAAAAGTAAAAGGAAAACAAAATTAATGAGGTAGATTTTACCTTGAAAAAAAATCGTCAAAGCAGTAACAAGTTCTATCTAGTAGAAACTTTTTTAATTTACTTTTAAACACATTGATATTCTTGGAGTTCTTTATATCATCATCAAGAGAATTATAACATTTACAACAATTAGCTCCATTTCTAGTGTTGTGATCGTGTTGCATACCATTAGTTACAAATAAGCTTTTATTTCTGTAGATAAATGCACAGTTCCAAAATATAGGTTTAATAAAAAGTTAAAATTTTTAATTTCTTAAAAGCGTCGCGACATGTTTCTCTATGCGTTAAGCCACTGATTATCCTAACTGCGTACTTTTGAAGCAAAGAAACCCTATTAACCTGAGCACCCCCACCATAACAAATAACTCCATATCGTAAATGGCTATGAAAGTATGCATGCGTATACAGGTTTAGATTGGGATTCGGTTCCACCTACGACTATTAGCTCGAAATGGTCGACTTATAAATCTCAGCTACCTTCATTATCGTCAATTCTTATACCTAGACAAATATTTAATAAATCAAATTCATCATTTCAACTTCACGGATTTTCCGGTGCCAGTGAAAAAGGATACTCGGCTGTGATTTATGTTCGCACTGTAAATAGCAATAATAATACAGTTAATGTCAATTTGGTTGTAGCGAAATCCAAGGTGGCTCCTTTAAAAAGGTCACACTACCTCGGCTGGAACTCTGTGGTGCTGTTTTATTGTCAGATCTGATTAATTATGTCCTCAAGTTATATTCAAATATTTCATTTAGTGTATTTGCCTGGTGTGATTCTATGGTTAACTCTGTCATGGATTAAATCCTCGCCTCATCGATGGCAATGCTTTGTAGCAAATCGAGTTAGTCATATTCAGGAAAATACTTCTCCAAGTATATGGAGGTACGTTCCTTCTTCTGATAATCCGGCGGATTGTGCCTGTAGAGGGTTATTTCCCCTCGATTTAGTTCACCGTAGGTTATGGTGGGCGGGGCCTGAGTGGTTAAGCTCTGATTCGGCAAATTGGCCTATAATTGAACAAATTCAGGAAAATGCAGCTTTAGTTAGAACGGAAGAAAGAAAAACTGCATTAACTGTTAATGTAGATTCTGACTTTCCCTTGTACTTGTTAAACAAATATTCATCACTTTCGAAAATAAAGCGAATTATCGCTTATGTTTTAAGATTTATAAATCGAATGAATAAGAAAGAGACTTTTTCAGGCTTTTTTGTAGAGATAGAACTACATGCAGCTCTAATTTTTCTTGTTAAACAGGTACAAATCCAAATATTTTCTGAGGAAATCAAAAATATTCAGGGAAATAAATCATGATCCAAACCTTTTAGAAGGCTTTCTCCGTTTCTGGACAAAGACGGTGTTCTTAGAGTAGGTGGGCGTTTAAATAAATCCCTTTTACATTATGACCAAAAATTTCCTATTCTTTTACCCCGTGTTCATCGTCTAACTGATCTCCTAATACAGGAATATCATAATCTAAATTTTCACCCAGGTTTGCAAACTTTACATTTTCTAATAAGTCAGCAATTCTGGATTTTATCCCCTAAGCGGGCTATTAGATCCGTTCTTTCGAAATGTGTTAAATGCTTTCGGCTAAATCCTAAAACCATCGAACCCTATATGGGAGACCTCCCTGCTTCTCGGGTCAAACAAGTAAAACCATTTAGTTTTACTGGTGTTGATATGGCGGGACCATTCTTTATAACCATGTCTAAACGACGAGGTTCAAAGAGTCAAAAGGCATATCTCTGCCTATTTATTTGTTTTGTCACTAAGGCTGTACACCTTGAGCTGGCATCCGACTTAACCACCGATTGTTTTCTTGCTGCTCTTCGACGTTTCATTGGACGCCGTGGTCGTTGCAGTAATCTATTTAGCGATCAGGGTACAAATTTCGTGGGTGCAAATCGTGAGTTACTAAAACTTATGAAAGCAGCTGCTGAAAAGAGAAAATCTCGTGGTCAAGACCCACTTTTTTCGCGTTATTGGTAAACAAATACTCACTTATGAGGAGTTATCCACTGTATTCGTTCAAATTGAGTCAATTCTGAACTCGAGACCGCTTTGTAGTGTCAGTTCAGATCCAGCTGATCTTTCAGCTCTGACACCAGGGCATTTTTTAACCCTTGAACCTCTTACAGCGGTCCCAACTTCAGACTTAACTACGTTAAATATTAACCGCCTTAATCGTTGGCAATTAATCCAAAGGTTGTCACAAGATTTTTGGAAGCGCTGGCACCAAGAATACTTACACAACCTACAACAACGTTCCAAATGGAACAGCTCTGCACCTCCTGTTAACGTAGGTATGCTAGTTTTAATAAAAGATGAAAATGCATCTCCTTTGCATTGGAATTTAGCAAGAGTTACTGAGGTGCACAAGGGTAAAGATGGCATTTGTCGTGTCTGTACTGTAAGGACCGCTCATGGTTCCCTATCAGAGGCCAGTAGTAAAACTGTGCCCCCTTCCTATAAGTTGATTAGGAAAATTAATTCTTAATTTTGGTGGGCGGAATGTTCCGTACACGCATATTTTTTTGTTTACTTAATATATATTTCTTTTTGTTCTAATTTTATTTTTATAATATAAGTATTAATTATAATTATGTCGTAAATAATAATTAAATTGCAAAAGGGATTTTCTTTAGTTTTCAATTTTT
Source organism: Listronotus bonariensis (assembly GCA_014170235.1). Lineage (NCBI taxonomy): Eukaryota > Metazoa > Arthropoda > Insecta > Coleoptera > Curculionidae > Listronotus > Listronotus bonariensis. Next base: position 5,251 of record JACEGR010001048.1, read on the forward strand.
CTACGGTTATTTGTTTGCCGCGCTTTTTTAGCTTGGTCCGAGTCTATAGTAGGTTTATGGGCTCGCCAAAATTGAATACAAATCAGTACGATTTCGAAGCTGTAAAGGGCCAGTGTGTCGCCTAAGGCTATCTCGTACCCGGGTACCGCGTCGTGCCATACAAGTTATCATTAGCTGGATCCAGACCAATAAGGTAAGACTTGGACCACTAATCGTCGTTTTTCTTTCTCTTAATTTAATTAATTAATAATTAAATTTATTAACAAAAATACAGTCCACTTTAAATCGAAAACTTTTTGAACCAGTTAATTAAAAAATGTTAATTACATACATTTAATGGATCTAATATTTCATAGAGAAGTGCTCTGTACTGTCCTTTAATTTCTTACCGTGATAAATCACTGTCGCGAATAATACTCAAACGGAAACAATCGAAATAAGACGTGAAAACCAACGAAACGACCAAAACCTATACTATCTTTTAAGGCTAGCGATTTACCAAGCAATACACCTGATACTTCAACCCGCGATCTCTGGCCGCCGGCAAGTATAGCGTTGTCGTGGCCACGGAGCGTCAAAGCGTAAACAAAACCCCGTATGAGGTGTATACTTGAGTTCGTTTTATATTTGCAATAAACGTGTTGATCGCGGATTGCGATGTCGCGTTGCCGAAAGCGACCTTCGCGCCAGAGGTTAAGATTTAGCAACTCTTCTTCGAAAAGTCAGATGATCAAGCTTCCCATTTTCGATTTTTTTATGCAGTAACCATGCATTTTGCACTGCCAAGTCTAGAACATGTGCAAACAAAGGAAAATACCATTTTTTACCTCGGACGGACGTTCGGTAAAGACTGATGTTTTGGTCGCTCCTATCGACTCCGCCCATGTATTTATTATATACTTTTATAAGCTGTGGTTGCTCAATAGTAACTCGTTTTTTTCTGTACGGGAAAAGCGAGATACACTGTGAAGTGGTTCTATTCCTACACAATTTGAAATAACGTTGACAATACTATTGTCGTTCCAAGTTGCAAGAATTATGGAACGTTTATTGGTCGATCTGAAATCCCAATTCCCTCTTTTCGATTTTTTCAAAATTTTATTAGAAGGCATGGGACACTTTGCTCTTCTATTTTCTCGAAGAGTACCGGATGCTTTAATATTTCTATTGCCAAGTTCTTCTATAAGAGGGACGGTAGTTTATATGCTAGATTTTCTAGGCGAATTTTACAAATGAGGAATAAAAATGAGAAACATGAATTGAATAATAGTAATATGTTTTTTTTTATGTTTTATTATTTAATTTTGGTGAAGTGGAACTTCACTTACTACACCTGAGTAGCCGCCACTGCTTTTTTGTTAAAAAGCTTGCAATTTTAATGTCCATCTAAATATTTTTACAACGGTTCTATATTTTAAGACTAATAAGATTATTTTAGTTTGTCCTTATAGAAAAAATAAGAAAACAATTGATAAGTATGCAACACTAGGATGATATACTGTATATGCCGTATACTGTATATGCTAAAGGTATATCGGCCAGTGAAGCAACAACAAAGGATGTACGTGAGTCATCCCATCAAAAATGTGTACATGTCGTTATTCATGTTGGACTGTCTCTTTTCTCCACATTGCCTATGTGTTATGTTATTTAGCTGATCCGTTATAGGTACTTTTCCTTACTGCGGTAGGTATATTATATTACTGGACAATATTTTTTTATTAAAAATCACCTACCCATTCGCTTTCATCATTTTAGAACTTAAAAAGGTTTCCACTTAAAACACATATATCTATGATGGGGACAGCTTTTATACAACACTACAACTAAAAAGTACTTTGCAACACTATTGTGATATAAGGCATTTTCTATTCATAAAAACATTGTGCTAATTGATATTTTCACATATGGTCGTAAGAAAAATTAAATTTATTTGTTGCAATTTGATCCAACAAATTTATACAGACTTTTAGAGACTCTTTGAACCTTTGACCTTTAGTATATTAGACTTTGCTTAATCTTGTGAAGTGATCATCATATAAGCTTTTTTGCTCTGGCCGGATTCTGGTTAGTTCTGGTTAGTAATGCAAGCCTGTTATTTAAAGCTATATTTTTTTACGATATTCTTGCGAAATTTGTAGACTAAGCGTCGCATCGTACAATCCCTGGTAAAATCCTACTTTAGCAAACTTTATAATTCTGTTAAAAACAAAAAAAAATGTGTTTTTGTCCTCATTAAGAAAGGATTTAAAAAAAATCTTTTAAACTGATAATACTTTTGAACTTTTTACTTCTACCAGCATCATATGGGTTCAGCGTTCCTCCGCTGACTCCAAGTCAGTTTTTAACCACAATGTTTATTTGGAAGACATTTTGGTTGTAGTCACTAAAAATACCACCTTATTAGCCACACCTACCTTATCATTTCTTCCAAATATGGCGATCATATCCGTGCACAAGTTAGTAAACTCGGGAAGATAGAACACTTTAACCCAATAAGTGACATTTTTTATTTTAATTTTAAAATAAAACTACCATTTAGGAGACAGCACTTTATTAAAGCGGTGAAGCGGTTAGTTAATTCCTGTTTTATTTGTATGACTAACTTTTCTCTGCTAGTGGTACTATAAAAATTGCTTAAGCTTCAGTTATTTTACGCTGGGTACAGACGCTCAGGTCTACCCACGGTTTAGGCAATAATTACTGATTTTTGTAAATAAAATTTATATTAGAAAGCACATGTTCTTTATCAGCTTTGTTAATAAATCCTATTACGGAATCTTTGGTCATGAAATATTCACATTTTATAATAACCTTAAAATTTTAATTAAAATAAAATTATAATAATTAATAGTTTAAAAACTAAAAAAACACGCTTTTATATGCAACCGAACTAAAAATTAGAAAATAATTTTTCATTACAAAGAGTTTGTCACTTCAGAATAAAAGCGTGGGGTGCTTAATATATTAAATGTTATAATTATTCTATTTGCAAATATCTATGAGGGAAAAGTTATGAAAAAATAGTAAAATGCACCCCACGCTTTTATTCTGAAGTGACAAACTCTTTGTAATGAAAAATTATTTTCTAATTTTTAGTTCGGTTGCATATAAAAGCGTGTTTTTTTAGTTTTTTAAACTATTAATTATTTTTCATTTTTTAGTTTCTGCTACTCTTGACAAAATGGCGAAAAAATTTTTTAATGAACAAGAGTGGCACATTTTAAAATTTTTTCCAACAGATTGCAACTCACTAAAAAATTTCTTCTTCATTAAGTAGCAAAGTTTGAAATTTTGCCAACAGGTGGCAACCTAGGTGTTGTTTTTATATTTTTATAATATAAAGGAAAATTTTTTTCCTGGCGATCCAAAAAAGAATGTTAATTTTTATTAATTGCACATTATGTATTATGTATACATTACACATAATGTAATTTTTATTATTTAATCCTTGAACTAATGGTGCAACTAACCCTATATTTTTATTTTTCATAAAAATTAAACACTCATGGTGCAACTAACCAAATTGTGTAAAAACTAAAAAATTTCTTCTTCATTTAATAGCAAAGTTTGAAATGTTGCCAACAGATGGCATCCTAGGTGTTGTTTTTATAATATAATGGAATTTTTTTTCCTGGCGATTCAAAAAAGATAACGGGATACTGTTTTTAAATTATTGCATCTTCATCGGTCCTTGACACGTGTGCAAAGTTTCAAAGAAATCGAATAGCTGGAAGTTGGTTAAAATTAGGCTCAAAGATTCCGTTACATAGATAGATAGATAGATAGATGGATAGTTACAACCCAAGTTAATAAAAGCGTGTTAAAAAGACTTTGGGAGCGCTTTACTCCTGTAAGTTTCTTAAATGCGCCTATGAGACCTATCGACTATTATTGATAGTGCCATCTGTTGATAGTTTTCAACCTCTAAAGCTTGGTGGATTCTTCATTCCATTAAATGTTAAAATTAGTTTATAAAGCTCTTACTTTGTGAAAAATAGTTACATTTGTTAATCGTAGTATGCCACAGTTGTAGGAAAAATCCACGGTAGGTGCGGGCGTAAGATTGACCGAATAAGAAGTTTTTTTAATGCTTATTAGAACCTCAAATACATATTAAGCTTTGTTATAGGTTCGTTATAAAAAATTATACACTGTTTATTTTACTTATTTCAAATATATAGCTACGAAGTAATAAAAGAAATCATCAGTTCTTTTTTAATGCTTGTCAGTATCTTAAAAAGCATTTTTCTGACTAAGTTTTCGTTATCAACCTGACAACAATGCTCTAAATTTTTCGTGTTTGCTTAAAAATAAACCGTTAAAATGTGGGTTCCAAATAAGGTGTCCAATATCCATACTCTGACCCCCACTTTAAATTTATCTTCAATGTTGACACGTTTTCTTGTTAGTGCCTAAAAATTTTGTAATCAGTGGACATGCCTAAATAATAAAGTTGCGTGCCATGGGTTCGCCATCTTTGCTCCATGACAATTAAGGCTGTATTTTGGTTTTTTTTTATTAATATTAAAAGTGGTTTGATCTAATTTTATCAGAAATTCTTAAATTTTGCAAAATTATTTATACTTTTTAAAAACATATTTAAAATTTTATAAAACAAGTCAAAGACTCAAAGTGTTTCGCCGGCGTCATCAGACCTAACTATTTAAAACAAACAGTTTATAACTTTGTTTTTTATTGATTATTGTAATAATGGACAGATTCTTTTCAAAAAATATAGCAAGTAAAACCTTGTTTACGTTACAGTTTTGTACGAAAGACTTTTGGGTGCCTCTATCTCCTCAAATTCATAAAAAAAAGGGATGGAAGATTTGTTCTTGAAACTTAGATTTATTAGATGAAGGGGGTAAACCAAAAATATACCATTTTAAAAAATGTATTTAAATAAATATTATTTTCTTATTTAAAATGTTTTCCTTTAGGCCTCTAGCATCCCGTATATATTGGATGTGGGTTCAACTTTTTATAAGGACAAAAATGTGAAGATCGTCGGTACGGCCTTAATAGGATTTCTTTTTAAATAAATTAAAAAACAAACGTAGTATATAATAGGTAATATATTTCATGGGTAGTAATATAATTGCAATGCCATGTGTTTAAAAAACAAAAGTTAATATCTTTTTACACGTTTAGTAAGTGGCATAAGGTGGATCACCCCATCTTTTATAAACATCCTGATAATATTCCCAATCTTCTTGATCTGGATTAGTCTCCATGGTTAAAGTATTATTTATATTAAGATACCTGATGGTTACATTTGTATTATCACCTGGTGAATTTGGAATCCATGAAATACCACGTAGGATTGTACCGCCGTCTGACATTGTGGGATTACTAAAAACAAAATTTAAAGGTACGTTTACATCTAACCTTTATATAGTGCATGTCACATAGAAATTCTGGCTAATGTAAACGGTCAAAAAATAATGTCTGATATTTTTTATTGTTTACATTATGGTACGTTTACATCTGACATTTATTGCATGATATTTAGGTATGTCAGATGGAAATTCTAGCTAATGTAAACGGTCAAAAATTTATGTTTGATATAATTTTTTTATTATATACATTAGCCAGAATTTCTATATGACATAAATATTATGCAATAAATATCAAATGTTTACGTACCTTTAGCCCGAATTTCGGTCCAACATAAATAGTATGCAATAAATATTAGATGTAAACGTACCATAAGAGTAGTAGAGTTTAGCAAAATCTACAAAATGATAGGTACCAAAAAAATTATTTTTTAATTTTAAAGTTAACTTACTTACTTAAAGATGACTACTTGTCGATAGTCCTACCAGCCCTTGCAGAATATTTATTTAAAAAATAATATTATTTTAGATTTACGTTTTAATTAAACATGGTGTTTCTCAACTACGGTACGAAACTTAAGAGGGTGATTTCTTATGTGTTTTTTATGAAAAAAGTTCCTGTGACCATATATCTGATTTCTTATGTCTTTTTATGAAAAAAGTTCTTGTGACCATATGTCCGAACTTGTTTCATTTCTAAGATACAGAACAATAAAGTTTAAAAAAAGTCGGTATTTTTTAAATATCTTAAAAATGCTTTCACCGATTTGGATGAAATTTGGCTCACCTACATATTGTAGTAAGGCGCTTTTAAAGCTCTGGCTAGAAAAAAAAGTTGGGTTGGCGTCTTAGTGGGCACCACAGTCAATATTATTGGGGAGCAAAAGTACGACACTGACTTTTTATAAAATTTATATATATTTTTTTTATTAACCAAATAAAATGTCACTTTTTGTCCCTTGTATTTATTTCGAATCTTGCTTTGTTTTTAAGAGAAAAAATTTAAGCCTTTAATTTCTTCTTAAAATTACCCATAGACAACATGGTGAAAAAAAACAAAAATAAACAATTATTTGTTTTAAAATGAATAAGCGGTCGTGTATTTTATCACAAATTGTCCTTTCTTATTAACCTTAAAGTCAAAACTGAGGAGCGCGGCCATAACTTGGATGGGTTACCGGGCCGTTGTCGGTTTTGGGCAACGGCACGCGGGGGTGAACGAACGGAGCGAACAGCAACCATCCAAGTTATGGAATAAATGGTGTGGTGAATGGATTTAATTTTATTGACATACCTTGTGTTTGAAGTGACTTTAAATAAAAGTAACTACTTACATGGGTATAGTTTAGTACCAAGGACCACATTAAAGAAATAGGAATTTTTGACAAATTAGAAAGAAAGTAATTTATCTTATCTAACGGATATGTACCAAAAAAACGATAAAAATATATTTCTTAAATAGTTTAAATATATGTAATACCCATTTTTGCAAAATTGGTCCACAACGTCACAAACTTTTCTCTAATTGCCTTGTCTTGTGCACTGGATAACCTATTTTGATTTACAAAAAGATAATTTAGTTCTTCTGCATGACCCACTCCTGCAATAAAGGTGCAATTAAATTAAAGGTGAACAAGTGAACATTACGAATTCGCTCGTTGGGATTATTGTATTTATACGGCAAACCAAACTGCAGGTTCGTTTGAATTCGCACATATTTCAAGGGGTATCGGTGAAGGTGCACTTTAGGTGCAAAAAAAAATAAAAGGGAACACAAGCAAACGAACGAACGAACCAAAGAAGGTTGACCCTATATATGCTTTCGTTCGTTCGTTCGCTACCTACTTCCTAAACTTTAATGGAAACAAATATTCGTTATTGTTCCAAATCAAAACTCACGTCGGCCTCAAATGATGATATGCATACTTATTAGCACCATTTTGATTGTTATGGCAGGTTTGTGAAAGAAAAAAATGTTACTTTAAGTTAAAAAAAGATATATCCCAGGGCCAACATCATTTTATACAGACCCTGAAATGCAAAAACGGACACCTTATTAGACAGTATCACCAAAAATGTTGAAACAATTTCAGTAAATGTAAATCATGGCTAACTTCATTTGTTTTTAAGAAACAGACTATTTCTTACATTTTATCAATTTGGCCAGGCACTTCAAATTTGGTTAATATTAGAGATATATAAAAAAATGTAGATAGGAAAGTTTTAAGGATTTTCACGTAGAATTTAATGACATACCCATTTTTTCCTATTAACTTTAATTTAAAAGTTATAACACAAAGTTGTTTTTTTTAATGGAATACCCCGTATATTTTGTCATGATTATAAAGATTACTTTAAAAGTTTTTAAAAATACTGCGTAATATATCCATTTTTTAACAGTTTCAGAAATATAACCATCATCAAAAAAAAATGTTTAAACACCCTGCATGGTGTACTGCAATTGCAAAAATATTTTAAAGAACTTTAACAAAATACCATATTTCATATGTCAAGCTCGAATAGCTCCGAAAATGTGGCCATCCCCAATCCAAAAATTAGTAGATATAATTTTCATTTCGCATATCTAACGCCCATAAATTAAGATTCTTATATTTCCGAAACTATAAGAGAAAGACATATTAAATGTGGTATTTTTTTAAACATCTTTTTAGTGCTAATACAGGGTGTAATTTAATTGATGGCTAAAAATACAGGGTATGATTTATAAGCCTATTTTAGGAAGAAACGTTCATGTGAACATATTTGCCGGCAATGTACATTTTTCATATTGGCATTGATGGTAAAGCATTGGCAATTGGTGGCAATATTATGCCAACATCTTATACGCATTAAAAAAGTCAACCCTAAATAAACACTTAATTGCCAATAAATTTTACATGCAGGCGAATTGCCGGCAAGCATACAAAAATGGCGGCATACCAATCCTGATTAAATAAAGCACGCGTTTTGTTGCAGGCAAATAAATATTGGATTTTTGAAGGCAAACCTTCAACGCATATTCATACTTTTAAACCATATTATTAACATTGGTATTTAACTAACATTAAAGCAATTTTTTTGATCTGTTTTTATTTATAATGGCAGCTAAACAACATTATTTTATGTTTTTTACATAATTTAAAGGAAATGGCCTTTTCATAAAATTTTATTGTTAAAAATCATGCAAATAAAAATTAGGTCAAACAAAATGTTTATTATGTATTTTGGAGCGAATAAAAATAAAATGATGGTAAAATTAGCTACGTTAATTTCTGACCGAAGGTGACCGCTTTGTGCATTTGTTTTCTACGTAGGTTTTCTAGCTTTTTAGTTTCTTTTTTAAAGAAAAGAGTTTCTTTACCTAGACATAATTAAATGTATTCATTAACCTATTAAGTGTGTGTTGTGTGATTAATTGGTGACGGCTAGTCGAGAAGGCAAGATATTCAAGTAGCCTGTTAGAGCTGTAAACATTTTGTTTAAACTTTATTAAAAGTTTTAAAGACGTGTTAATAAAAATATTATATATTTAATAGTTTTTTTGACATACCGATAGATGGCGTAATGGACAACAAACTACTACGTTTCTGCAGTATCTTCGCTTTTTATCGTCTAAACCGTACCCATCAGGACACCAAATTGTGTTTGTACTCCTGGGGTAATTCGAAGGGTCATAATTATGTTAGAAGAAATGTTGACACCGCGGCGTAATGCACGGTAAGGCACGGCAACGCCCCACAGTTTTAGGGAATTAAAAATGTTCAGTTCTGGTAGGCGAATCACTTTTTTACTTCTTAATAATAAACCCAATGTTACTACTTACACTAACGAATGGTTAGTTGTGGTGAAGCAACGTCCTTTATTTTAATCCCCTACTCAAACCCAAGACTAATACATTCAATAATCATAATACTTAATTTAAAATCTGTACGTTATTTATTAAAATAAGTGGATTTTAATGCAAAATAAAGCAAAACAGAAAAAATTATATAAAGCATTCGTTTTACAAGATATTTTATTGCATGGGGCGCTGTGATTTATTACCGTCTAGGAACTCAACAATCTTTTCTAGCAACTCATTATATCTATGTCATTAAGATTTGGAAGCTCATATTTCCGAAACTGTTAGAGGAAATCATTTTAAATTTGGTGAATTCTTAAAAGTCTTTAAAATGTTTTTTATGGTAAAGAAATATATAGGGTGTTTAATTTTAAAATGCCATTTTATTATCGCATTCCTGACGATGGCTATATATTTCCGAAACTATGACAAATTAAATATATGAAAGTTGTATTTTTACGGCTTTTAAGAAGACTTTTCAATTGGTGATAAAATAAACAGGATGTTCCATTTAAAAAACCCAACTTTGTGTTATAACTTTAAAATAAAAGTCAACGAAAAAATAACTGTACGTCACTGAGTTTTCATCCCTAAAAATTTTCTAATTACATTTTTTTTCTATCTCTATTATCAAGCGAATTATAGGTGAAAAACACTTTGTATCTCCAAAACAAATCAAGTTAGCCATAATTTACTTTTACCATTAAATTTGTTATAAAAATTGAAATCGAGATTGCGCAATCAGATTTGTTCTCTTTTAGTTTTTGCTACACCCTGCAAGGTCAACGAAAAAGCGCCACCCTATATGTACAAGTTTTAAGGTGCACTAACCCTTAAAAGTATTCCAACACCATTACAAGTTATCAAATAGGCACCAGCTAAACGACCACCGGCGGCATTACTTAATTATAAGAAAATCGCTCTCCGGCGGTTTTACCTATTTACGTATATTGAAAGCCGCCATAAATCTAAATTAATTTATGATTACCGGCGGTTTTTACTTACTTTTTCGGCAAATGCTGTCGTCCGGTGGCTATATGCTTATAAAAACTAATAAAAACCGCCGAATAATTTATTAACCTAACCTTAATTATTACTCATTTTAGTGTGCCGTAAGCGTTTATTTGTCTGGTGGTTTTATGGTTAAATATTATATTTTTATTGATCAATAAACAAAACTGAATCTGGGAGACACGTTTGACACCTACAAAGATTTTGTCGAAGCTTTTAATAGGTATTTAAAAGGAGAATGTATCTTTTTAATAAAGAGAAGCCAGGGGTAATTTATCGAAAATAAAAATAAAACGGTTATTTCATACAACCAAAACTAAAGTACCACCAACAATAAAACCCCAAGAAAACTTGACACTTACGGCATGAATAATAAATATTAAGGTTAAGTTTAATATTATTTGACAGTTTTTATTATTTTTTATAAGCATAGCCGCCTGACGGCGGCATCTACCGATAAATTAAGTGAGAACGGCAATAACAAATAATTTTCGTTGGCTTTTATATGCGTAAATAGATAAAACCGTCAGACTGCAGTTTTCTTCTTATAATTTAGCAATGACGCCGGCGGTTGTTTAGTCAGTGCCTAATAAATAACAAAAAAAACATTTGTTACCTTATATTAAAAAAGGAGAGGGCCCACAGGATCGTTAAAGGGCAAAATTGCGCATTTCAATACTTAACAATATTGCGATAAAAACATTTAAAAATTACATCCTATCAAAACTTTCTAAAATAGTTTTAAACATTTTTCAGTGTGTCTACTCAAGTTTCCATCATCCACCCCCATCAAATTGTATTTTTTTCACCCGTATCATACGACGTTTTTTTTAAAGATATTAATTTTGATCAAGTAGAAATTATTTTTATTTTTAAAAATATTAACAAGTTTTTATAAAGAAAAGATGTTAAAAATTATTAAAAACAATTTTCTTATATTTTTATTTTATTCGCAAAAATAAATTTCAGAATTCACCTATTTGGAAAGGTTTCGTGTATAATTAAAAAAAAGAATACCTAATAGTTGCATTTTAAGTTTAAGACCAACCACCGGACTTTTTATAAGGAATGAATATTTTTCTCATATTAATAAGACGCAAAAATTATATGGTCGAAATAAATTAGACATAATAATATTACTTTTTTGGGCTTTCATTGTCTTTTATTTTTAATTGATACACGACTTTTCTGATGGTATCTCCAACAGTTTCCAAGTGATAACTGTTATCACTTAAATACGGTTGGAGATATACACCATCCGAAACGTCGTGTATTAGTTAAAAATAAAAGACGATAGAAGTTCAAGATAGAAGTATTATTGAAAGCATAAAACATTCTTTACCACCTTCAAGGAAACGTTCATTAGACATACTAAATGCATTTTTTATTAATTTTTTCGTTGGGTAATTATAGTCAAAATAGCAAAAAACAGGTTTTTGTGGATTCTGTGTTCATTTATATCTTTTTTAACACGCTTTTATTAGCTTGGGTTGTATCTATCTTTCTATCTATGTAACGGAATCCTTGAGCCTAATTTTTACCAACTCCCAGCGATTCAATTTCTTTGAAACTTTGCACACGTATCAAGGACCGATGACAATGCAATAATTTAAAAACAGTATCCCGTTATCCGGATTAGGACCGCCAGGATAAATAGATTCCTTAATAATCGTTTTTAATTATGGCGAATGCGCCAGGGCAATTGATGCATAACTTGCTGCGTTTTTAATTGACTCTTTTCAATTTTATATAAAAGGTGTAAAATACATAGAAAAACGGAGTTTTAAAAGGTGAAAATTATGTGGCCACTTTAGCTTTAAATCAAGAATTGTGTGCAAAAAAAGAAGGAGGAATACTGTGAACTGGTTAGTTCTGGTTAGAATTACAGATCCTCTGTAAAAGAGTAAGCGAGCTAGAGCTAGGCGAGTGATCTGCGCATGCGTGCAGTTTCAGTCTTACATGCATACATACATAAATAGTTCGTAAAACATTTCAATATCACATGACCGCAGAAAACTAATTGATATATCGAACTAAAAATGAAAAATAAATAATAGTTTAAAAAACTAAAAAACACGCTTTTATATGCAACCGAACTAAAAATTAGAAAATAATTTTTCATTACAAAGAGTTTGTCACTTCAGAATAAAAGCGTGGGGTGCTTAATATATTAAATGTTATAATTATTCTATTTGCAAATATCTATGAGGGAAAAGTTATGAAAAATAGTAAAATGCACCCCACGCTTTTTACTCTGAAGTGACAAACTCTTTGTAATGAAAAATTATTTTCTAATTTTTAGTTCGGTTGCATATAAAAGCGTGTTATTTTAGTTTTTTAAACTATTATTTATTAACATTTAAAACAAGATAGTTTACTTTATAGTCTTTATAGTCGGAAAGAATTACCTGTATAATTTCCAAGAGAGGCTCCAAATAAACCTTTATAAGAGAACTTGTAAAAATAAACATCTTTGTAGGCTGACATTAAGTTAACAGTTTTTCTAATAGGTCTATTAAATTGGTCCACTGTAAAAACTAAAAACATATTGTAAAATTAAGTCCGCAATTATATAACATTTCGAATACAATGACACATAACATGACATCTTTGGATACTTCTGCTTTTTAAAATTTAATTTTTCCACATTCTAGGAAAAGGCCTTTTTTGAAAAGCATTTAATAAAAGAATTTTAAACCAGTTATTATACTAAATAATTATATCGTTTAACAAAAATATGATTAATTTAATAAGAATTTTGTTTAAAAAGTCTTACTTAAAACAACTTTTAGATATGTGGTACTAAATTATTTGAAATTCTGTTTAGGGTATGCAAAGACCATAAACTGGATTTTGCTAACTTTGACCCTGCCTGGTAAAATCGTTAAAGACAAAAGGTAATTAGTTTTGATTTTAGGTGACTACTCGACTTAAAATTAACCGTTTTAGCTTCAGTTTGGCATTGTACAACAAAATTTAAAAATTGCATGTTTAGAAGCAGACTTGTTAACATGACATGGGTGGTATCATTGTATTTAGAATGGTAAATTATAATATATTCCTATCAAAAATATTATAAACATAAATGTAAAAATTTGTTTTATTAAAAACTACTTTTTAAGATCTGGCCACATATAACCGCACCATATTTGGAATAACGATAATAGTGAAAAGTAGGGCAAAACAATTAGAAAAAATTGAAATGGACTTTTCATGCCCCTAAAAATATACAAAGCATTTTTGTCAAACTGAGTCTTTTGTTTTATGTGTGGATATCTCCTTGTTGAAATAACTTACATTTTTCAACTTATTTCTGTTCCTTTTTATTCAAACATTAGGTAAAGTATAGGTAAAACTGGGTTACCTTATTCGTTAAGGTTTAATTTAAGATCAGGGCCATCGATTTTTGACTTGAGGAGTAGAAATTTCTGATGAAGAAGGTTTCTTCCCTTACTTTTCAAATTACCTACTTTTGTTTGGAATAGAAAAAGGCAAACAAAACACCTTTTCCATCAGAAATTTTTACTCCCCAAGTCGAAAACCGGGGCCCAGGTGTAATTTACAGCGTAGTATTACAGACTCATATTACTAAAATTTTATTAAATACAAAACTTTTTGCCTAAGATTTCGAAAACTAAGTTTCTCAATATGCTTTCTAAATAGTACTACAAAATCTTTTTAAGACATTTATTTTTTGTCCGTGACCCTGATTATACTTATGTTTTTACAAAATTCATAATCCATAATGTAAGAAGTTGTTGCAAGACAGCTCAGAGAATATTTTACTTTAGTTTAATAAATTTTATGGTAAAATCTTCTCATATTTTGTTAAGTGACGATAAGCAGCGGTTTCCTTAAAGCTGAATTAGAAAAAGCATTATAATTTTTCTTAACAAATTTATGGAACTTTGTGTAACGACAGTGAAAAGTTGCAAGTTTAATATTAAATTGTCTCGCATCCCCCTACATTTGACCAGAGAGGCGCACAGCTGAGCTTCGCTGCGGGCTCGTTGCAGTTATGTGTGGCCAGACCTTAAATCTATAAACCCAAGCACATTTATTTCAGGAATACTTAATACCGAAAGATACAAAACAAAACCTTGTATTAAGTAAAACATTTTTTTATTGTTAATATTATAATCAAAACTATTAGTTAGTTCTGGTAAGTGACGAAATATGGGGTGTTTTAAAATAATCACTTGTTCAAAATAAAGGTTGGATTATTGTGTTAAGTCAAAAGTCAACTCTTATCACAATAACTGGTACAAAAACGATAAAAAGATTATTTTTTAATTTTTTTATCTTAAAAAGAAAAGCTACAGAGTAATGAAATCCTATTAAAATATTACTTTTATATCATTAACACATTTTTTGCATATTTTTACACCTTTTTAAATTTTGTAAAAGGAATAGACCACTCCCATCGTTATTGTCTACTAAATGTAATAAAAAACTGAAGCACAATTTTAAAATTATACAGGGTGTTTCTAAACAAATGTGAAAAATTTTAGAAGGTGATTACTTGTTCAGAATAATTTATTAGGGGATATCGCGAACAAAAAAGAAAAAAATCTTTATTTTTTATCTTAAAAATAAAAAGAGTTTTGTGTTTACACAACCATTTAATGTAAAATAATAAAATATACCAAATGCCTTTATAGGTGACAGCAGATTATTATATTTTTATACAATAAATTTCCCGTCCAGACACGTTACGATTTACAATTTAAAATTGATAGGTTAAATAAAAAAATAGTTTTCAAATAAATTAGGCTTTTAAATTTGTATTTTTTAAGGTCATTGCGTAATGCTTTAAATTAGGTTAGCAAGAACGATAGAGGAGGCTATTTCCACTACTTTCAAAAATTCTAAAAACGTGCAAAAATATTTTAAAAGTATATTTGTAGAATAGCAATATTTCCGTATAATTTTAATATCCTTGCGCTTATCGTTTTTGAGATAAAAAATAAAAACGTTATTTTTTCGCCATTTATGTACTACGATATCTCCCTAATGATTGACTTGTGACCCGAATTTAAAAAGCAAACTACCCTTTATTTTAAACAAGCAATCACCCCTCCCAAATTTTTTGCATTTGTTTAGAAACACCCTATATATTTGAATTTTTAAAAAACTTATTTGTCTCCTATTTTCTTTTACTTGCTTTATTACGTGTCGAGACGGATATAGTATATTGTGTAACACGTAGGAAAAGCGACATATTTTTGGACGATAATGAAGTTTGTTAAACGAGACTTTAGCAAAGGCTTTTCCTACTACTTGCACATACTATTTTTTCTAAGATAAAAGCAATTCTCTGAATTTAGTTTCAGGCGCATAACATATTATTTTTTTAGTTAATTAAATATAGGTAAACATCATAATTATTTGATCTCGGTATAATATGTTACTATCAAATTGTCATGTATTGCTGATTGACTTTGGTAAATGCCATCAGTGAATATTAAAAGCATAGGCAAGGTGACCGTCCGGAAAATTAGTTCGGACCCGGCCATGGCCGGTAAAGTACATTGTCTAGCAACGCGTCCGAAAGGACGTAACGATACATTTGTTTAAAATTAATAAATGGGCATAAACTAACTGTAATACAATTAATATGTAAGTTACTATAAAATTGCAGACACACAACAACATATTAGACAGTTAAAGTACGACTAAGATGTTGACGTATCTGATCGACGTAAACGCAGAAATTTACGTTACGTTGTGCCTACTCCATACGGTTAACATAGAGTTAAAGCAAGGCGACAGACGTAGACGATTGATGACTTAACCTTATTTCTTTTTGTAATTTTTGTAAACGGTGTTGAAAAAATTAATTTGGAAGACAATTTACAATATCATTCCATACATGTGTAACCTCATTTATTTGTTTATTTATTAACATCAAAACATTAAAACCATTTACCATCGGTATCCAATCGTGTCCCTTCGATTCAATACGTTGTAATGTTTGGCTTGTTGCGTTTTGAACGTACGTAGAAGTCCGATCCGATTACGACGAGAAAATTTATAATGCTCATGCACAGCTTTCATTTGATACAGATACATTTACGTCCCTGGCCTTGCTCTAACTGTCTACAAGGTGTATCGTAACGTCCTTTTTACAACAGTATTAATTCATGCCACAAGGAAATACCATAGCATATTGGCAATTGATGAAATAGTTGAAAGCTTGAAAAGATCCAAGGACTGAATCAAAACGTTGCTAAACAAGTAATACGTCGTTTATTTGCCGTCCTCGTTTCCATTTCCTATTCCATTTCTAAATTGTTAGCTACTTGTCAATTTGGAAGTTTATTTGTTGTTGCTCTAACAACCAATTATATTTTCTAACGTTAAATTGCGTGCGCAAACTAAATTCTTTGCAAAGGCCAGTTATACAAAAAAAAAACATATTGATGGGTTTTTGACAAAACATCATAAGAGACATTCTTCAAATTTGACAGAAAACGATTAATTTCTCATTGCGTTATTTTTAAAACAAAGTTAAAAAAAAATTTGTATGTAAATTAGTGCAGAGCTTCATTTTAGTTTTCGGTTTTTGTTTAAAAATATCGCAACGGAAGAAAGAAATCGTTTTTAGTAAAATTAACAAAAGTCGCTTACGATGTTGTCAAAAACCCATCGATATTGTGCAGTATTTCAACTTAAAAATATCTTTGACGGACAATTTTGTTAAGGGAACTAAAATACATGTAAAACACACTCTTATTGTGTGTGTTTATATATATATATATATATATATATATATATATATATATATATATATATATATATATATATATATATATATATATATATATATATATATATATATATATATATATATATATATATATATATACATATATATATATATATATCAAAAGGACTACATACCCATATATGTGACTTATAAAACACTTGATATAAAGGAATTATGCGTTTCCCGTATATTTATGTAAAGTAATAAAGTTAGTTAACATACTTTTGTTACTGCTGCTGGTTGACTTGAAATACTTCCAGCTCCAAAGTATTGGTTTTTAATATTAAAACCAGCCGCTAATCTCTTAAAGAAATTTCTTGTTAAATCATATGGCACTAGTCTTGTAACATCCAACTCATATTGAAAAAAGCAGGTCTTAATAAATCTGAAAAATAATGTATTTATGTATTTGTATACCATGGCTCCAAGGTTTTTCAAATAATTTAAATTAAAGCATTCTTTGAAAAAATGTTTATACTTTGCTAGTTTTAAGTTAAACATAAAAATGTATTTGAATTTTTTACACGATAATTTTGAGTATTTGAATTCATTTACTAATGGTCGGGTCTCGTAGCAGTTCATGGACGCCGCACAGAGTAATTTTTGAAATTAGCGGGTCATAAGTGAAATATATTTATAAAGTTTATACGTTCTAAAAAATTTTATCAGATATATGAACGAATGCTTTAGCAAAAATATATATTGATATAATAACCTATAGTTACTATTATTGGCGATTTTACGGGTCTAAAATAAGTCAAGCAGAAATATATATATTTATTTTGTTTAAAATTATGGTACTTTAAAAAGTATTTAGGATGAAGTTTTCTGTAGTAGTAGTCTAGATTACCTAAGCAGTATGCATTACATTTAAAAAGTAGAAAAAAAGGAATAAACAGATTAAAAATTAACGAAGTCGAAAAACATATTTCCAAGCGTTTTCAGCAGTGCTTTTAATTTTTTAAAATATTGAAGTTCCAGCTTTATAACCAATACAGATTAGGTTGCCTAATTATGCATATTACGAATTAAAAATATTTGCTACACAATTAATAATTTCCTTGGTAAACATAAGAATAAAATTATTGACATGCATTATTTTATAAGAAATAAAATAAATACTAGGTATTAGGTATTTGTTATAATAATGCATTCATTACTTTTTTCTAATAGTTAAGTGTATTTTACACGCCATTTTGTTACATGATATTTATATATGCAGGACCATTAAAGCTTTAAATGGTGTACCGGTGTAGGATCTTTTACATGATGCAAGAGTATAAAAATAAAACCATTACTGAAAAACTTCTATGCTAAAAGGTCAATGTTGACAAGTGAAAACCATACAGAGGAGCAGTTTAAATTGTTTAAGCATAATGTGTCCCAATTTAAGGCACAATTTAAACAAAAATGGACAGATTTGAATAACAGTCTAAATATTTTAATTAAAAACCATAAAACGTGTCTAAAAGGGCATTTTTAAATATTTACTACGATAATTTAGGCCTCTAAATTGCCGGTACTACCAGCAAAAGTCTTTAGTGAATCTATGGCGTATTTTTTGAAACACCTCTATCAACCCCTTAAGCTGCACCCACCGTCACTTAAAAATTTTAAATAACAGCACCTTATGTGGCACCTTTCTAAAAAGCTGATAAGAAATGATTTTCAGTAGTCGAAAAAAAGGTGGGGTAAAATAGCATATTAACCTTAAATTTTAAAAAATCATATGTTATTATACATAAGAGATACTATCTTTATTAATTTTTGAAATATAACTTTTTATCTTTGAAATTCACCAAGTTAGCGTGGATCTGATTTCGCCATTAGAACGGGACACGTATATTGTTTTTTTGCATCTTTTACCGTTTAGCCTATACCCTATATTCCCAACCAACTTTTTCCGTATTTTTTAAGGCTAGTCAAGGTATTTTAGTTTAGAAAATTTGGAAATCGTAACTAGAAAACAATTGCATGAAAAATAAAAGACCTTCTTACTAACACCCTATTTATTATTCTATTTTTAGATTCTATACTTGATTCTAAGTGTTCTTAATAAGGGTGCTATAGGTCTGTGCTCAACTGTTTTTAATTTATTAACGCTTAAAAGGCCACATTTTTGGCTTAAATTATTTAATTAAATATATTAATATAAAATAAAGGTCATGTAGGTGATCACCTGATATCCAAAAGTCATTGAAATATTTACCTATTACATACAGATTGTTTAACGTTAATTAAATTTGTAAGATTTGATGCGAAAATTTAGCAATAGTTTAAAATTATTAAATTTTACTGCAAGTTACGACGGCTCTAGCTCGAAAGAGATCACACACATCAGTAAAGCTCAAAAAATATGAAACCTGGCAGTTTTTTGATCCTGCATGGATTCACTTGTAATGTGAACAGTAGGTAGGGAGTAGCTTAAGGTTTAAAACCTATATCGAACCAAAGGCTCTAAAACCCTGGGTGGTGGTTTCCACCCCCAAGGGTTGATTTTTTTATTAATTTTAACTACATGAATCGATTTAAAAAGTTATTCTTAACAAAAAATGTTTTCTAATTGTTTTTGTAAATCTAATATTTTTAAAATTGGTCGCGATTGAAAGTAACAATTTTTTGAAGGAAAAATCGACGTTTTCAATAGGTTTTTCGCAATTAACAAGAAAATTACGCGTTTTATTTAAAAAACTGTAAAGAGCATAATTGTAGGTTTTAAAGAAACAAATAAAATTGTTTTATTAATATTTTTACGACCAATACGAACCGAGATACGGATTGTTAATGGTCAGTTTTTTCGTCAAATGCAAAATTTGATGGATTTAAAGTCAAATAATGGAAGAATGCTGGAGAAAAATACATGTAATCTTTTTTAAAGTACATAATCAGACCTCTTTTTTCAAGAAGGAAAGAAGTCTTAGCATAACATTTAAGTAAGCTATGATCAAAATAAGGTCAGAACCTAATTTTTATACGAAAAACAACAACACCCCAACTGCCCCCTTACTACAAGTTGCTTTGTACATGTATTGCCAATACGTCCAAGTTTAATTAATTTAAAATGCCTAATTAAAAAAAAATAGATTATTATGCTTCCATGCGGGCTATTTTAATTTTTCCAAAAAAAATGGTTTGGTTAACGTATCTTCTTTTTTTTTTATGATAGAAATTTATTTTAAAACCATTAAAAGCGCTACAATTTAGAACTTTATTGTTTTTTTCTTATCTTCAGTATTTTCGGAGTTATTTAGGAAAAAATAGTAAAAATATGAAATGGTGATTTTTTTCATAAAAGGTTTCGTTTTCGTAGAACCATCATCAACTTATTTTTTTAAATGTGGTCCTGATATTCTAAGATCAAAATTTAAATGCCGATTTTAATACCCATTTAATGATAAATGACAGATTCAGGTTTAATTTTTAGACAGACCTGTATCTACAAAAAATTTATAAAAATATTAAACTCCACATTTTTAATTAATAAATTACTTTAATAAACAATGCAAAACTCAACAAAAACCTTAGCATCACTAAGTTACATTTTTAAATACGGTCCGGCACTTTTAATTCAAAAATTAGGTTAACCATGATACAGACCTTTATTTCTCAAAATTTTGTAAAAATAGTAAGCTTTATATTTTAAACTAATACATGTCTAATTTAGTAAAAACAATAATAACTTAAAACTGCACAAGTAATAAAATAATGATGAAGTGATTAACCAATCTATTAACAATTTTTATACAAAACTTGTTTTAGCTTTTTGCTAGTCAAGTAAATCAAACTACAAGAAAAACATCTTTAATACTTTTTACTGCTGTTGACCTAAAGTATCAGAAAATCTATAAAAACAAATAATTAAAATGGTAGTGATTGTTTTACTTAACAATTACTGTATAATAGTGTAATTCTTAATTTGCGCATAATGCGATTAATTATTTTACCATTATGCTGATAATGGTAAATAAAACAAATTGTTTACCACCAAATATAATAAATAATATTTCTCCACGGCTTTTTGATATTTTAAGATAATAATAGTAAAACATTATCGAAGATGTTTTGCTCGTAGTTAGATAAACCTGACTAGCAAAAAGCTAAAAAAATCCGTATAAACATTGTATAAGTTAATCATTTTATCAATATTTTGTAATTGGGGCACTTTTAAGTTATTAACGTTTATTCCTAAGTAACGTACCAGTTTAAAATGTAAAGCTTACTATTTTTACCAAATTCTGAGAAATACAAGTCTGCATTACGGTTTAACCCTAATGTGAATTTAAAATTAAATTGGCTTTAAAACATTTATTTTAAAATACCAGGATCGAATTCAAAAAATGAAAGTAAGTACTGCTAAGGGCTTCTCGTTAAGTTCTGCTTGGTTCAGTTAAGTAGTTTATTAAATTAGAATGTACAGTTTAATATTTTAATCAAATTAAAGAAAAGCAGGTATGTATTAAAATTAAACTTTAATGTGTCATACAATATTAAATTTGTATTGAAAATCGGCTTTTAAATTTTAATATTAGAATATCGAGACCGTTTAAAAAAACAAGTTGATGATGGTTTCACGAAAACGAAACGTCTCATTTCAAATAATACTACTCGTAGATATAGTGAAAAAAGTGGCAACACATAAATGCAATTTATTTTAAAATTCGACTGTAAGACCAGAAACGACAAAAACAAATTTTAAATTTTGCTTTTTTCCGAATATTTCCGAAAATAGTCGAAGTTCTGATACTTTTTAAACCACATATTATTAGGCACATAAAAACCTTAGTTTTATTTTTATCGAGATTTTTATTTAACCGATTCCATATTTCTTACTATTTCCGAAACGCTAAATACACATATTTAATTTTTAAACTTACAAGAAGTATTTTAGGGCTTTCGACGAATGACGAATCTACTGAATAAAAAAATCTCCAACAGTAAAATATACTTACTGACATAGGCTTGTAAAGCACCTCCTTCATTTGACGTATACCCAATAATAGTGGGAACTCTATTAAACTGTCCATTTAAGAGAAGCTCATAACTGCGTTTTGAAAATATAGCACCAGAGAGGTCGGGTTCTTCAACAACTCCAAAAGGCAAACCAGCAAGGAGACTCTCTGTCAAAAGGGACTGAAAAGGATTTTCATAGGTTGTATTAAAAAATATACAGGGTTATTTAGGGTGAGTGTTTTATAAGTAAATCTTAAAAACCAGAAATCTCTGGTTATCTTTAAAATTTAAAGGCCGCTACCTGCGGAATCTACCACACATTTAAAACAAAATAACTTTTTTAATCCACTCTGTATTTACCTTTTAAATAAAAAATTTAACTTTTAGTATTTTAACGTTTAAAAAGAGGGTGGTAAAGTTTCTAAAAAATAAGTTTTTTTTACTCTGTATTTGAAAAGTAAAAAAAAAATGGAACGGCAAGAGTATTTTCAAACAGAATCCTCTCGTCTACCTGACCAAGAAAAAGGGTTGAATTAGAAAAAGTACATTTTCGACCAAGGATGTACGGGCAATAGAATGTTTTTGATCGGATTTACATTCTGGTGAGTTGTTAAATTTTTATCTCATCAAAGATTTTCTGTGGAATAATTCGTTAATCTGTTTTCGGTGTTTTGTTACTTGATATTACTCGAATATTTTCTACCCGAGACAAAATATAGGTGGGGGTCATGGTAATTCCTGGTTAGTTAAATATTTTTTATAAAATTCTTTATTAAATCCATTTTTTTCTTGTTTATTTATAAATAGAATTAAACCGTGCAGGTCTCTCTGTTTAATAATTAATATAATAAAAAAATGGTAACCATGAAGTTAAAAAGAATTATCTTTCACATTTACTATATCGCCTGCTTCCTTTTGGTCAAAAATACATTTAAGATAATTTAAACTCTTTTACCCGTGGTCAAAATTTCATGTGTTTTTAAAGTACCTGCTCTAAACTTGGTCGAAAATACATTCGCCCAAAAAACTTAATTTTTATACAAATTTTAATACATATAGGCAAAATATGACTTAAGATGTTTTAAAAAATAACCAATTCAAATACAGCGTGGTTTAAAAAGTTATTTCAGTTTAAATGTGTGCCAGCTACTGCAGGACTAAACTTTACAATAATTTAATATTTTATAAAAACATACGACATAGTCAAGCTGTTAAAAATTTATTGAAGTGTGTACAGTAATTTTTTTTTGGCAGCGCCAATATCCCACTATAAACTCCAAGTGCCATGTCCAGCATCAAATTGATCTAAGTGCAGGTACACATTAGGGTAATTTATTTCACAAAGATTTTCTTTTTTTTTTTTTTTCGTGCTCAAGCAATTTTTTTGTTTCTTATGTAAAAATAATTTCCACCACGTTTGAGTCCTTAATATTAATTTTAGGTACTTACCATTTAAATTTAAAGTTTTTTCATCTAACATTCACGAAAAAAATGTTTTTTTTCCGTGGCGGGAAAAATTTGACATTATTTCTCTGTTAATAGGTACTAAAAGGTGGGTACTTTTCCCCGGACATACTTACACGTAAGTAAAGATAAATATTTAATTTTAAAATAATTTATTATACAGAACTTACATTTCCATTATATTAAGAGTCCAGTCAGAGATTCCAAATAACTACCAAAAGAACGCTTTTATTTTGGACTTTTAATTTAAACTCGTTAAATTACAAAATTACATTTACAGATACAATTTTATTAAGGGTTTCCATAGTAATGCAAGGTCAAATTGTGTTTTAGACATACCAGTTGACCAGTTTGAAACTTTAAATTTAACAAATTATTTTCTGCCTTTAATATTATGGTTATTTCAAATAATAGGTCGTCGTTTTTTCCCATCACACAAAATAATTGTGTAATATACACGGGAAAAATTTTAGATTTTAGCTCTCGGTTGATTTTTCCTCGCTTCGCGTCGGGAGACAACTTGAGCTTGAATCTAAAGCTTTTTTCTTTGTATAATAAATAACTATTTTTTCAAAGAGCGTAAAATATGCCGTGAGCAACATTAAAAAAATTAACAAGATAGTTAAAGGGTCAAGCACTAGAAATAGAAAAACTTTAATTTCAAATGGTAAGTACTTAAAATTAATTTATTTACAACTCAAACTTGGTAGGATTTTTTTACGTGTTTATTAAAATTTTACTTGAGCGCCAAGAAAAATAAAACTTTTAAGGAAATGAATCACCCTAATATATTATGTCAGTTGAATCGATATCTTTCTTTTTCCTTTTGATGTAAATTTAATTAGTGCTAGTCGCTTTGACGATTTTTTAAATACCAAAAGAGGAAAACAGTGTTATGCTAGCGGATTTAGAAAACCTACTTTTGTGTCATAAAATGAGAATGTTGGTAGCGATAGCTGTACCACTACCATGAATCTACAAAAATCCTTTTCGCTAAAAAATACACTTTTGGAAATTCTGAGCACGATATGTCAAATGGGTTATGGGTCCTTTAGACGCTAAGACGGTTAATTTACTTTCTACATGTTTAATATTAACATTGCCACAATAATATTGACCGTCCGCGGGTTGCTTTTTGTCAGCTTTCAGCTTATAAGCAAGAACCACGTATATGGAAAATAAATGCACAGGGTTACTGCACAACCCAATGTTTATTTTGGTCTACAAGTAAGCTCTAAGCTTTAAGCAAATAGAGTCAGGGTACATCGTAACAATCGGCATTAAACCTAATACTGTTCTTTTTGTCCTAGTTTTTATCGGATGCAGATAATCCGGTTTTAAATCTTTTAATTTGGATAAAGAAAAGGATATACAATGACAAAGAAAGCAAAGAAATAAAAAAAACTTTCAACTTTGGGGTATTTTTTCAATTAATTTTATTCAATTAAAAAATAATAATAATAACGCAAACCACTAGCAAAATATTTTTGTAATATTTTGGGCTATTTTATTTCCCAATGGTTCTTTTGTTAACTTATTTTTTTCTTGACTGTAATTTTTGGACCATGAATATCGTAAAAATAATGTGTTATTTATTTGGAGGTAATTTTTTTTTTAATTTAAAAATAAAAAATAACTTTATTAGGTACTATTTATTATCATACGAAAAATCTTACTATTTTTTTATAGATTATGCCTTTCAAATGTTGGTCTTGACAGCTCCTAACATGGTCTATTTTTAAGCTCCAATCCATTTCCGAGCGCCAAAGCGATTCGTCCGGATCATCATGTACACTCGCAGCTACTGCCGCTATATTTTCTGCACTACGTGCTAGCTTTGGTCAAGGATTATCCAATAATGAAAACTTGAGTTTAAATTTTTGTGATGGTACAGTGAGTAGTGGATTAGTAGGCGGATTATGCGTGGACTATTAGTTGCTAGAAGCGCACGAAACATATTTCGGAGAATGATGATTTTTATAATACAGTTGAACAAGTTTTAGTCATTGTGTCTGTAGCTAAGTCTTTTCACGATAAATTGTCAAACAGCACTGAACACAAATACTATGACGGTTTAAAATTTGGACCTATCTAATCTATCTAAAAATACCTACTAAAAATAGTACCTCTAAATGAATCACCCCTTAGTACCCACAACTCATTGAAATCAATTCAAATTGTTTAAAATACAGGATTAACTTATAGCTTTAATTTCAATACTTTTTAGGTCGTGTGTATCGCAATTTTTTGTTGAATTAAATTTTATTTGATTGGTTAAATCGGATTCAGTGATGTACACATAGGTACTTATAGACAAAAAAGATTGTTACGAATATCAAAATTAACCCATTAGGCAAATATTATAGCTCATTTTTATTTTAGATTTTTAATAATTGATTATTGCTACGGAGTTATATCGTTTCCATTTATTTTTAAATCTCTTTATTAGTGGGCATGTATAGTAGAATGATTTTGTTGCTATTTATTTTGCTTTACCTAGTTTTTTCGGTCTGTTAATACCAAATATTTGTTTCAATGTATCACTGTGCTTGTGAATAAATTTGAATTTTTATAAAAATATATAGGTGTATGTATATTTTTGTTTTTTTGTGTTTATAGTCTTTGTTTTTTTTTCTAGTAATTTTATTTTGGCACTTAGATTACTTATCTTTCTACTCTACAATTTGAGAGACTAGGTGCAAAACCGGACAAACCCAATTTGTGAATTTTTGTGATAACTGGACAAAACCATTTTAAATTTTAAAATTGGATAAGTATGTTTAATAATATTTAAAAATAAGATTTTGCGTATTCTTAGGGTCGCTCTTCATATAATTTAAAAAAATATATATTTATTTTTAATACCTTTTATATAATTAAGAGTTTTTTGCGGTTTTCTTAGTTTCGGCAAAATGTATTTGTCTGGTTTTGCATCTAGGAGCCTTAATTGTCAATAAGTTTTATTGGTTTTAAAGTTTTTACCATTGTAGTGACATTGGCTTCGGCCTCTTTTAATTGCTTGTAATCAACTTGTCTTAAGTGGTTAATTAAAGTTTGTGAATTCAGTGTAAATATTCCTAATCTGGCGCCCACATTAAACGCTTTATTTCTTGCATTTCGTGTCAGGGTCCATAAACAAAGAGTGGTGCCGCTGTGCATTATGGCACGATTATACAATCCTAAAATAAAAATCATTACCAATATGGGAAAAAACAGGACATACTTATGCTACATAACAATTTTTTTACCCAAATACGGACAATTTACTCTAAATGATACCCCACTTAATTAATTACATATCCAGACATGCAAGCATTATTAATAATTTAAAGACATTAAACGGTCTTATACACGTCGTGCCACTTTAAAAGGGTAGTAGAAAAGGCGTAAAAAGGATACAGTCCAAGGAAACAAAAAACGAGGCCGATGTGTCATTATATGTTATAATGTTTACATAAAGGCAGTGTTTATCTAATTCCTATGTGCTACTGTTTAACACAGTCAAAATCAAGTTGACCATATTGTTTGCCTCTAACATTCACATTAATAAAAATCGCCGCAACAATTTAAAGAAAAAAATACTTTAAAATTTATTTTAAAGAATGGCTTTTTAAAAAGCAATATTTTTTTAAAGTCAGTTAAATGTTAAAATGTATGCTTATCATTAATTAAATGTTTTTGGTAAACAACCAAAATAAGTTATTATTTTATTAATAAATTGTAATAAGACATACATATTTCATCAAACATTATTTATTACACTACTTTTCTTCTCACGATCTTTCAGACATTTTTAAGCAACCACAAACCTTGGTCTTTTTAATAATGTTGCAAGGCTAGACTTCTAAAAATCCAAGCTTACAAAAAGTTTTTACAGAATCCCAGTTCAGAAAATGGACAGATCAGCATTGAAACATAAAATCAAGCTCTTTTCTACTAAAATGACAGTAAATGCTTCTGGTGCTTTGCAAAAATATCAGTAGGAATTTTTTACCAGCTCTTTAACATCTACAGGCAGGGCCATGATGCCTATTTAACCCTTGACACACCGGTCAATCATCCAATTTCAACTATTCTCCCAGTTCCTCCTAAAATACCCGATATTGTTTTTAAGGTAAAACACTTTCACCGAATCCTTTGTTCTTTTAACACCAAGAAACGTCCGGGTCGGTCGGCATTCCAGGAGTCGTTTTAAAGAAATGTGCTTTGAAACCTGCTCCTATTTTAACTCGGCTCTTTTAAATTTCTTATGACATATGACACACTTTTTTTATACAGACACATAAAAAGCAACACATATTTAACCCATCATTAAGAACAGATCTAAATCTCTTTCATTTTACTATAGACCTATTTCACTTCTGTCAATTCTTTGTAAAGTAATTTAAAAGTCATTAACTTAAAAATTCTTTAATATTTGTAAAACACAAAACTTTGCACGTCAGACAAGTATGCATTTCGTCATTTCGTCACAGGAGATCTACAGCGGGTTTTCTTTCTGGTTAGTTCTTCTTTTCTGGGTGAATTCTAGATCGTTGCTTTTAATATATATCCAAAGCTTTAGGTCTGGCATGATGCAACACTAAATAAACTTCCCCTCAAGTGTATAGTTTTCCAGCCAACTCACACTCTTTAAGCTTTCACCAAATTAATGCTGCAATGCCTTAGGGTGTGTTTGTGTCGGAGCGACGAGGACCGAGGTTAGCGGTTCTACTACCAAAGCGAAGAAAAGTATCTTGTAGTTTTATATGCAAGTGTTTATAGTGGAGGATTGAAAGCCAAGCAAAGAGGATAGCGACGAACATCTCTGTTTATTTTCTTTGCTTTTATCAGAAGTAGTTCTGTTATATTACAGTGGGTCCACGGATATAATTAACTATACCTGTTATTTTTTAAATTTTTATATTTAAATAAAAGTAATTATGCATAAAAAAATTGCTTGGTCTTAAAGTTAAAGACTATAATAAAATCATCGTTGGATATACAAAGTGGTTCAAAATCGCAAAAAATTACTTTAAAAAAAACAGAAATTTAATGTGTATGGTTATTTTTTGCTATTTAATTTATTGGCAGTTAAACTTCCCTCCCCATACAAAAGCTATATACATATATGTTAATCCGTGATGCACACTAGGCGCTTAGGGCTCGGTACGCTCACGGTACGGTCAAATATCTTATGTGCTATTTAAATGTCATTCAAGGTCATTAATTTAAAAAACGTGTAAAATATTTGAACTGAGGGTATCGCTATCTAAGCGCGCAGTATGCATAACCTTAATAATAATATTTAAACATTTTTTTCATATTTCGCTTTTCATTTACATATAGTGCAGAAAATGAAGGTGAGATCTTGCAATTATTTTGTTCTGCATGGATTTATTTGAAACTTAAACTGAAGATAGGAAATAGCCCTAAGATCAAAATCTACATATATACATATATATCGAACAGAAGGGCGCCAAAACCCGGGGGGTGGTTGCCACTCCATCTCGGGGGTGGAAATTTTTTATTGAATTTTATTACAGGAATCGCTCGAAAAAGTAATTTTAATCAAAAAAATGTGGTATACGTTTTTTTTTGGACAACTAATATTTTTCAAGTTATTCGCTGTTAAAAGTAACAAAACAACAAATAAATATCTTGCTGCTGTTACCGCGCTCTTATTACCTCGCTGCTTTCGCCGCGTTGTATTTACGTCGCTGCTTTCACCTCGATGTATTTAACCTCAGCTGCGTTCGCCGCGCTGTATTTACCTCGCTGGTCTTCTCGTCGTTCCAACAAAACCAAAAAACAAGTTTTTTAAAAGCAGAGAGGTAAAAATATACATATAATAAAGATAATTATTTTCTTACTCTTAACTTTCCAGCCAATCTCTAAGTCTAATTTCAGCAAACAGGGGCGACGCAGTTTAAAGTGAAGTGAAATTAAATAAATAATAGTTTAAAAAACCAAAACACACTTTTATATGCAAACCAAACTAAAAATAAGAAAATAATTTTTCATTAAAAAAATATTGTCACTTCAGAGTAAAAGCGTGGGGTGCTTAATATATTAAATGTTATAATTATTATATTTGCCAATATCTATGAGGGAAAAGTTATGAAAAATAGTAAAATGCACCCCACGCTTTTTACTCTGAAGTGACAATATTTAATGAAAAATTATTTTCTTATTTTAGTTTGGTTGCATATAAAAGTGTGTTTTTTTGGTTTTTAAACTATTATTTATTTTTTATTTTAGTCTGATATGTATGTATGTAAAATGCTCCAGTTTATTCACTAAAAAATTCCTTCGCCATTTTGTCAAGAGAATGTAAAGTTCCTGGAGAAAAGGTTTGGGATGCGTTAAAAGATGGCAACACAGGTGTTGCTTTTATAATATAAAGGGATTTTTTTTTATCCTGGCGATTCTAACCAGGATAACGGGATACTGTTTGCAGATTATTGCATTGTCATGGGTCTTAATACGTGTGCAAAGTTTCAAAGGAATCGAATAGCTGGAAGTTGGTAAAAATTAGGCTCAAAGATTCCGTTACATAGATAGATATTAGATGGATAGTTACAACCTGCTAATAAAAGCGTGTTAAAAAGTACCAAGCCTGGGAGTGGAATTTTGTCACCTTTTAAAGAAACATTTTTGAAAAAAATGGTTTTACGTAACTTCTTGAAGTGACCAAAATATTAAAAATTAATAACAAGTAAAAATTTTTGGCCACACATGTTTTTTTTCTTTTAACTTTTAAAACATCCGACAATTAACAAATATGTTTATTTTAAACTCAAGTTTTACTCTTGTTGTTAAAAGAAGCTTGTTATTTTATGAGACTTTTTATAAATACAATATTAGTCATATTTTTTTTAATTTAATTTATAATTGGCATGAGAATTTTTTGAAATGTTAAAAGAAAAAAAAATTAATAATTGATTTTTAAACTTATTGGACCACTTCAAGATGTTAAGTAATACTACTTTTTTTCATTTTTTTTTTAATAAGTGCCAATTCCACCTCAGGTTAGTTTTTTTTATTTCACTCCACCCTAATGCAGATATACCTTTTTCAGGACCTTGATTTAATATTAAATTTGCTACGTCAAAAAGGTCGTCCAATTTCCATTCAAAACATAATCATGTTACATGCCGCGAAAAAGTTCATCAAATACTAATATTTTAATTATTTAGGCGTCACATTTAAGAACAAACTATAAACCTAACAGACATAAACACATCGTATTTAAAGACACAGTCGCTTTAAAAATGCTTGGCTTCAAAAGTATGTTTTCTCTTTTAATGTATACACCCAAATCCGACCCCCTTTGAAGTACGTTCTCATATTTGGGGGATGACGTCTCCGGCAACTCTCAGCATTCTTGATTTCATCCAAAGGAAAGCTATTCGCCTTATTAATGATCCCTTGCTTACAGAAAAGCTTTATTTTCTTGCCCATCGTCGGGCGGTAGAAAACTAACCGTTATTTTTTAGATACTTTTACGGCTTCTGCTCTGAGAATTGTTCAGTATAATTAAACTACTATTAAACTACTTGCAGCTGCCAACAGAAAAACTCGTGGTACCTATCATATGCATCCTTTTACGGCCCAACTCATTAGGCTCCAAACTTCCCATTTTGCTCGTTTTTAATCTTTAAGATTTCTAGAATGTAAAACCTGCTGCCCGCAGAGGTATTTCCTTTCCCTTCAAATCTTTAAGTTTCAAGTATTTATGTCCCGTTCTAACAAACTTCCTCTTACCTTGCTTAGCGTACAGTAGTTTTTAGGCTTTCAGCCTTCGTAGTATTGTCCAAAAATACAAAAAATACAATTAAATAAATAGCATGCGTTATGTCAATAAATAAAAATTAAATAAATTATTAAAACTAACCTTGCGTAAGTTCGCTCTGTACTAAATACGACACAGACGCAGAACCTGCACTCTGTCCAAAAATGGTAATTTTATTAGAGTCACCACCAAAATACTGGATGTTATCTTTAACCCATTTTAGAGCTAATACCTGATCTTTTAAACCCCAGTTTCCTGTTGCAGCAGCATCCTCAGTACTAAAAAATGCTAGAAGAATGAGTGTTTTCTTAAAAATATATTTTAATTAAAAAATCTTGAAAAAACAACACTTTTGGTTTAAGAAATTACATTGTCTTCCTATTAAATATTGATATTCTTACTGTATATTCTTTAAACAAATATACATTCTTTCGGTATACTCAAGTTGCTAGACGAACCCAGATAAAATAGATTAATATTGTTAAATTGCTAGACGGACATAGATGAGTTGCTAGACGGGGACATTGTTCAGTTCCTAGACGTAACCCTGACGTGACCTCACTGTCGATGTCGTTGATAATATTTTCAAATGATTATATATAAAACTGAGAAAAGTTGTTTTTTTTGGACCCCTCCCCATAAAAAAAAATAAGTTTCAAAAGCTAATTCTCTTTGTATTTTTACCTGAATATAATGAAATTTTATAGACAAACTGTAACTTTTGCAAAATTATCTAAATTTTTTAAATACGGTGGAAAATACGCCAGTGTGTGACCTTATTACAGTCAGGTAAAAATCGGCGGGCGAACTTTCGACACCAAATTGTGTTTTTGGGGTAATCGAAAGGTCAAATTATGTTAGAAGAAATTTCGACACCGCGACGTAAAGCAGGTAAGTACGGCGCGGCGCCTGACAGGGTAATTAAAACAGTTTTAGGGAATAACGAATAAACTACTAAATAGTAACATAATGTTAATATTTCACTTATGGTTAGTTCTGGTACGCAGAGCCTTTTTTTATTCCCTAATTAAACCCAAGACTACAATAATAATAATACAAAATTAAAATCTGTACGTTATTTATTAAAATAAGTGTATTTGAATGCAAAATAAAGCAAAGCAAAAAAAATATATAAAGCATTCGTTTTACAAGATATTTTATTGCGTGGGGTGTTGTGTTTATTACCGTCTAGAAACTCAACAATCTTTTTCTAGCAACTTATTCATCCATGTCTAGCAACTGAACAATCCCAAATTCAAAATTTTATTATTATCATATCGCCGTCTAGCAACACGAAACACCCAATTTTTTATATGTATAAGACAATTTGTTTTAAATAAAGAATAAATGAATTATTATTTATATAATAATAAAATATTTAAAAATCTTTTCTTGCAGGAAAACTAAACCATATATAGCCAGGACAAAGTAGTATTGCTATTTTCTGTTTAAACAAATTGTGGGTTTAATATTCGCGTCTAGAAAATATTATCTACAAAATAGGCATTAATATTCTTAAGCTAAAAGCATCATGTTTACTTAAGTGAATCAATCGTGCTTCTTTTCTTGTTGCATTACTGGCTTATATACCTTTAAATATTGCCCAAATAGAATATTCTTTTCGTTATACAGTGAGGTCTTAAAGTTTGTCCCACCATCCAATATCTGAATAGTTGGGGAGCTAGTTTGTGTATAATTAAATTTAAAATAATATTGTCAGTGACGCCGTGGTGAGACATTTAATTGATATTTATGGTAAACAATTAAAAGCATATATGTCTTGTTTTTTTGTATCTGCTCGACTGTATGTTAATTACATATGATTTCAGGTTATTAACATTTTTAAAATTCACATTAAACTAGAAGAAAACAGTCATATGATTCGATTAAATCCAAGACGGCGGCTCGTTGGCGTATTGTAGGTTAAAGATCTACTCTATAGTAAAAAGCCACAAGCGCCATAAAAATAAGGACGGCAATTAAATATTGATGTCTAAACGCGTCGTTTAAATAGTGTGCGAGCAATAACAAGTGAAATATATGAAAGTGAGACAAAACTGATGACGCACTGGCTTTTTACTATGGAAGTTTAGTCTAAAAGGAATGCATGAAACGCGTATAAGACACTTGTTACCCCAATAACTAAATTCTCATATTTTTCTTTTACAAACAAAACAAAGTGGAATCTTTTATTTTACATGTAAGCGCCTAACAACAATTTTAAATATTCGCATCTTGGATTTGTTGTTGATTTTTTCTGATTTACCGACAGGCGATGGAAAACGGTTTTTCTTAACCAACATTTACTTATTGCAAATGATCATCTGTACACTTTAGGGGCCGTCCAAGTATTACGTAAGCACTATAGGGGGTCTTGGTTTTGCTTATTTTTGATGAGATAGGGGGTGGGGGGTCTAGATTGGGATTACGTTAGCAGCAGATTTTTACTGGTTTACACATATGGCCACTCACACAATGGGGCGCATTTAAGAGTACTCAGCCGCTGGGTAAGCAACGTGTCAAAATTGTCAAATTAAACCAATAGGGTGGCTTTATTTTGATAGTTTTGACACTTCGCTTAACCAGCAGTTAAGCAGCTGAGTATTTCTGACTGCGCCCATGCTTCAAAACAATACACATTTTTGGTGATTTCCACAAATTATGAATACATTTATGTACTCGCTTAGAATCGAGTATGGGACATACGGCGCAAAATGTTGAAATGTTGTTTCAAATAGATAATTCCGTTACACATTTTTTTTAAGTTGTAAAACCATATCCCATGCAAATATAAAAGTACAAGTAGTTAGTGAACAAAGTATGGCGTAAATTTAAATTATAAGCAAAGTCTTGCAAGAAATTTGATATTGTTTCTAAGAAAATTAAAGAATAATTGCAATTAGTGACTAAGAATAAATTCAATCTACGTTTTTTTTTTTATAAGGTGGATGTTAAAACCATTTGAGGTATAAGTACTAGAACTAAGGAATCTTGGTTCTTGAGCTTGGACCGCGTCTAATTAAAATCGTTTACCGACGTTTTGCTAGCGATTGCTCAAGCCATCTCCAGGGATCTTTACTCTACGAGATGAAAACACTGACTTCATAAAACAGATTTATTTCTTATGATTGACTTTGCCGACTGGTCACAATAATAAACTATGTTATTTTGTTTTGTATTTCTGTATTTAAATGGCTTAATATAAACATTATTATACAAACCAAAAATTTTAGGAACGTTTGTTTTGTTTATAAATTAAATATTAATTAACATTGTAATATTTGTACCTTGCTCTGTGTTGAATACGGTCAGTAAAGTTTGTTTTAATAAATATTTTTGTGCGTTAAAGTCCTCTATCCTAAGCCTATTTTCTTATATTTGGAATGATAACTGCTGCTTGTAAAACAAGGAAAAAAATACATTAATAGAAAAATGCATATACAAATGTTTACGTAAGCCTGGGGAGGGAGGGGGTAAAACTTTGCTTATTTTTGATGACATGGGGGAGGGAAGGATTAATAATTGTAATAAATCTACTTACGTAATAATTAAACGGCCTGTTACAAACAAATGCGAATGAAAAACAACGTTTCTTAGATGTATTTCCGACTTAATATGTTAACTGGTAAATACTAAGTAGTACATCGCCAAACTGGCCATAGGAAATTTCATGTTAATTTTGATAGCTTTAAAAATTGGTTCCCCTGTTGATTTTACAACAAAAGTGTTGTGGACTATTTTAAAAATGTTGATAAGATAAGCTCACACACTAAATTTCGACATTTTATAATAAGCCAAATAAATGTTATTTAACAAAACTAATTGTGAAATCGTTTCATACCTGATCATTACTGATGGATTTACTACGGTATGTATCAGGTATGCAACGATTTTACAAAGAGTTTTTTTAAAATATCTTTTTATTGGCTATTTTGCACATACGGATGGTAAGTTATCTAGGTGCAGTGTACAAGGTTTCTCTAAATGGTACGGAAAAAAGATACCACATAATTCTAGAGCTAAAATATGACTATCTAACCCAACTTACCTTAGCCACAAAGTGAGTGGTTTCGAAGATACAGGGTGTTAAAAATTTATTCTGGTTCTAGTTATTTCGCTGAAAGGGGTTTTGAAAGTTGAGACGAACGAATCTGATATCAATTTTAGGGGCGCCACCTACGATATCTTACACAAATTTAAAACCAAATAAGTTTTTAAGCCACTCTGTACGTCACTTTTAAATTAAAAAAATTCATTTACGGCACATTTTACACAAAAAAGGTATACCTGATTAAAGTTGATTTAGGCAACCGTTTTTGAAATATTGAGATTTAAAAAACAATCACTTTCAGTATGGTCAGGTCTAAGCTATACAGAGTGTTTTGAATTAAATGCTTATCTTTTACAATGTGACTCCTCAGGTGATTTTAAGAAGAAAACTTGAAATAAACCAAGGTCCAAAAATACTTATTTTTTGAGAGACAGGGTGGTAAAATTTTAAAAATATAAAGTTTTTTACCACTCTGTATCTCAAAAGTTGAGCCATTTAGAAAATAGGATTGTATAAGCTTTTCTACCCTTAAAATCACGTAAAAGATTAGCATCGAATTCTAAAACACACCCCGTACAGCTTAGACCTCGCCATACCGGAAGTGATTTTTAATATATAGATTGTTCAGAAACGGCTACCTAAATCAACATTTACCAAGTATACCCATTTATGTAAAATATGTTAAAGAAATGTATATTCTTTTAAAAAAGCTATATACAAAGTGGCCGAAGAAAGTTATTACGTTTTTAAGTTGTGCAAGATACCGCAGATCTAAAGGTAACAATAAAATTGAAAGCAGAATCCTATTTTTCACCTTCCAAAACCCCTTTTAGTCAAATATTGTGACAATGCACCTAATATTAACAATTTTTTTATGAAAAACTAAAACAATAATACATTTTTAACACCCTCTATCTCCAAAACCATTTATTTTTTGACTAAGGTTAGTTGAGTTAGATAGTCATAATTTAGCCTCAGGAATCAGTGGTAGCTTTTTTTCCGCACCTTTCAGGAACACCCTTTATATAATATCTATGAGTTTATCACCTTTTCTATTATTGCACATAAACTCATTAAATTGTAAATTGAACAAAAGTACGTAATACATGAGTATTAATATAAGTACTTAGAAAATAACAAAAAAATCCCATAAAATTTTGTTGTAAAATCAATAGGGGAGCTAATATTTGAAAGGATCAAAATTTTCTTGTGGCTACTCTGGCGATGCAGCAACCGGTATTCTTCAGTAAAGGTTTTTACTACAAGTAATTGCTAAAAAAATCAATACCATCAAAATAAATAATGTGAACTATTTCAGTAATAAACAAAATTTTACTAGAATTATTAGATTACTTTCTTATTTTTGGCAAGTGCTTACCTTAAAAATCCAAAAACACCCAACCTATAATTAAATGCAACAAAAATGACGTTTTCTTCAATTAAATAATCGGGTGCGTATAACTCATAGGATGATGCTCCAGAAGTAAATCCTCCTCCATAGATCCATACCATTACAGGTAAACTGGCATTTAACTGTAATAGAAAAATTTGGAAAACGTAAAACAAATTGTTTTAACTGTATCTATAAAAAAAAACTATTCATCATATTTTAAGCATGATTTTTGGAACATTGTTTAAAAACATAAGGCTGCAGTCGTGAGTTTTTTATTTTTTTATATGAAACTATTTCCCAAGTAAATCTTGAAAAAATATTTAAATAGTTTAATTAACTTGATTTTGTAGGTCAAGTGTATGGTGTATGGTGACCTAGGTCAAGTGGTATACGGCTAGGTCATTTCCTAAAAACTTTATTTAAAGCCAACAACCAAAAAAATTACCGATATTAAAGTTGAACAATTTCTATAAATTCGAAAAACCAGTTTGGATGACAAAAAATTATTTGCTGTTAAAGAGTACTTGTTTTAAAATCACTGATCTACACAAAATGTAATCAAAATATGCTGGTGCCTGAGTGGTCTATTTCATAAAAAGGGAAAATTATATCACAAGACCTATAAATTTAATTTAATAAATTGTCCAGCATATTTTGGGCAAGATTGCATTCGGCATAAAGTTGACAATAACATGAGACCGCGAAGAGATCGAGGGTTTTTATTTTAAAATCAAAAACTGAAGAGCACAAAGCGGTTAAGGATTTTTAAAATTATTGTCCATGCAACTATTTGCCAAACCAATCTTGCACAAATTAATTGAATAGTTTATTCGATTCAGGTTAAAAAAGAAATTAAAACCAAAAACAAGAAGTTTTAACACTAATAAAGTATCTTCACTTATCTAAACAAATTTAAGTTTTTACAAATTATTTAAGTAAAAAGTAAAGTTTCCAAAAACATAATATTTAAACTTTGTATTTTTTTTCTAATTGTGATGTTCCCATTTTTAAAATAATTAAGGTACTACTCGTGCCACTAAAGTAAGAGGATACCTAACTCATCTTTAGGACCTTAGAAAACTGTAGACAGCATGAAATTGAATTCCACATGTTATAAACGACCCTTAGTCGCCGAAATTTCATTTCGACTGCCACTTGAAATGTTTAACATTATTTTCGGTTTTTTGATCTTCTCTAAGAACTATAATATTTATAAATAACCATAAAATTCACTACTATCTCGCCCTGTACAGGGTGTCCTATTTTGTTTGCAACTGCAAAGTATCTCTGTTATTATTGAAGATAGAAGCTTGCGGTTTTCGGGAACTGAGCAACTTTTTGTAAAAGGAAAAATGCCGTTAAAAAAGCCGTCATAGCCCTTCTGTTGATAACAGACCAGGGGCCTGTTTTTTTACGGTAATAGAATAGAAAGCTCCCCAAGAGAAAATTCTTTTCTTTTTTTTTTCAAATTGCTTACTCTAATATGTAATAGAACGGGGCGAACCAAAGAAAAATGTTGCACCCTTTTCTTTGCAAATTTCTCTTCCTCAGTTGAGAATCAGGCCCCAGGGCCACTTCGGCTGACCTCTTTTCCTTATCTTGGCGACTTAGCGGCACTACCTTTTGGCACACTTAATGTATATATAAGATATAAGATATAAATATTAAAGGTACCCACAATACCTAATTTATATTTAATCTTAAGAATAAGTGATACTTACATTTGTGCTATATACATTTATGTATAAACAATCTTCAGATCCTACTACTGTACCTCCCACAATATTTTGTGATTTCTGAGTACACCAATCCTTGTCCTGTGTAGCATCCCAAACTCCTGACCAAGGGTCATTCTTTACTGGAGGCTACATAAACAATTTTTTATTTAAAAATATTCTTTATTTATAATAAGCGTTAACCGGGATACAGACGGACAGGCAAAACTGTCACATTTGCATAAAAAGCCAATTATCTTTTACTTCTTAACTTTTTATGCAAATGTGCTTTCTATGACCGTCTGTATCCCGGTTTATAGGAGCAAGCAACTTTAAAGTTATATCATAATATTTAGGGTTTATTCTCAATATAAACGTAAGAAATAGGCAAAAAATATTTTTGTGGTATACTAACACTGAAGTTGGACGTATTTGTATTTCTTTAGGCCCAATTCATACTATCGGTATGCTCCTGGTTCGTTCTCAGTTCGTTCTGGTTAGTTCGGTCCAATATAATCCCGTCATGTTTACACTATCGATACGTTCTCGCTTGATTACACGTTTGGCTCCCACTTTCTCCCACCGTATAGGTCTACTTCGGTCTTCTTTAAGAGGTTGATGCAAAATAGTTAAATAGTTTTTTTTCTGTTTTGTATGTTTATGAAAAAAATTTGTAATTAAATATTGGGTAAAACCATTATTAATAATATTGTTACGGACATTAAAACTAAGTGTTTTTAGTTTATAGAATTGTATAAAGCTAGGACCTTTTAATTCATCCTGTACTATGGAATTTTCGCGACATTTCTCGAAAATTCTAGATTATTCTTTACTTTTCCACCACACTATAAAAGGACGACGGAAACCTCTGATTGTATTAGTATAGATTCGACTTTTGTGGTGTAAACTTCGAGACATTGACAAGTAAAAGATGTTGTCGTTGTTGTACCCATAGTTACGTTTCATTGTTAATAAAGGTATAAAAACGAGGGTATGTGTTTTTATACGAGGTGTTACGGAACAATATATTAAATTACCTTTTTCATAACTTCACAATTTTTACAACTTATTTTCACTAATTCCAAAGAAAATTATAAATATTAATATTAGGAATACTCTTATAAATTACTTCAATTATTTAATTATTATTTATGTTATATACAGGGTGTCCGGAAAGGTAAGGTCAAAAATAATTAGGTGATAAAGTGAGCCAAAATAATGTTAGTACTTTATATAAAAAAGTTCTCTCGCTCTTCCTTAGGGAGATATTGACCTTCTAAGTTAGAGTAAAAAAATTATTTCATTTTTAACTTCTGGACGGTTGCCACATAAATATTAATATTTTGGTATCTAAATTAACTCATACCAATGCTTCTTTCCATAGGCAAATGATTGCGCAGTAAGTCATATTATACAGGATGGGACAAATTTTTTTCGTTTATTGTATTCATTTTTTACAAAGGTAAAAAATTTGACATTTTGGTTTGACTGTTTGATTCCATTATCATTTTTGTACGAAAAAGGTGTTTTTTTATTTAAATCGATATCTTGGACCGTTTTTCATAAAATCGCATTTTAAATCCAGACATACCAACGTTTTGTACGTAATAAAAATTCAATTTTTTTGGACAAATAATTAAAATATGGTAAAATTAGAAAAATTAGTATTTTTTGTATTATAAAATTTAAAAGGCTTACAAACACCATTTTTAAATATTTTAACCACATTTTAATAATTTCCTCAAAAACTCGATTTTTTACTACATACAAAATGCTGGTAAAGATGGGTCCAAATTTAATTCATTCTGAAAGCGATGCCGCCAGGTACACAAAAACTGATAAAGTAAACAAACCCTTTTGTGAACAATGATTTATTGCAGCAAAAATATTTAACCCGACGAGTTTCTAGTACCACGCCACGTGCCACCGGTTTTATAGTAGGTAGAGGCGAAATAAGAGAATGTTTTGTAAGTAGGTAATACGTGTTTTAGCAATGTATTTTTTATTAGTTATCTAAAAATATGTAATCAGGCTCTATCCGAGGCTATGTGCATTCAAAAATGTTTGTTTACTTTATCATTTTTTGTGTATTTGGCGGCATCGCTTTCAGAATGAATTAAATATGGGCCCATCTATATGTCTGGATTTAAAATTCGATTTTATGAAAAACAGTTCAAGATATCGATTTAATTAAGGTATACCTTTTTGTACAAAAATGATGAAGGAATGAAATGGTCACAGCAAAATGGTAAATTTTTCACCTTTGTAAAAAATTCATACAATATTCATCATTTTTAACCTCACTTTTCCGGACACCCTGAATGATAAAACCTAACATGCATTTATCAGGATTACAGCTGATCGACGACGGAGAGAAGTGAAGTCGAAAACATGTACACACTACCGATACAAGTCCCTTCAGGTCCAATCCACCACTCTTCCCCTTTCGGACTATGCTTTCCAGGGCTCCGTCGGCGGAAAATCTGGATAATTGAGCTCGTAGCTCTCAGAAATTCCAAAAAGAAAACCAAAATAATTCTACAATCGATGCAATGCATAAATTGTCGCCTGTCAAACCAAGACCTGCTACTGGTGTTACGTATAACATTCACTTTCACTACTGACAGTTCCCATGGCACGCCCATCTATTTCCCGCCATTTGAGAAATACCTCGTGTTCACCACCAAACAGGATACAATCAGCTTATAGGAATCTTCGCTCACAGCGCTTAGATCCAGAAGAAAGATGCCGCCAATTTAGCGTGAATTTTTTCCTTGATCCCCGAAGGTAAAAACGTTCGTACGGCTCCTCTAACCGCCACTCCGGGAAGAACTTTGTAGTTTTCTTCGCACTGCCCGAAGCTCTAACAAAGAGTCCGGACTCGCTCAGGTAAAATATTCTTTGAAATGTATCGGTATCGGAATGAGACCGGACCGAGATTGGGAGCGGTATCGATATTATGAACAGATTTATCGTTTTGCGCATAAAAATATTTTATTGGACAGAAAACGAACTCAGAACGAACCGGGAACGTACCAATAGTGTGAATCGGGCCTTAATGTCCCCAACCTTTTTATTATTTTTAACGGATCAGTTTAAAAATTTAAATTTGGTTTATAAAATTGATGCAATAATACTAAGTAAGTTTTTTGAAATAAAACTGACAGATAAAATTTTTAGGATGGCTGCTGAACGCCATTTTGAAAGCTTCTACAAGTACTGTATAACCCTAGAATTTTTACCTACTACAAAATGGCGATCCTTTAAAAATTACCTCAATACTTGATTTGGGTGGGAGTATTTTTGAAACCAATAAAGTTAGATGTACTCAATCTGGTATTTCTTTAAAGCTCTTTTTAAAACCTTTTTAATGTTGATATTGGTAATATTATATAGGAAAAGACTAAAGTAAGAATATATGGCCATCCAAATCAGGTATTTAGGTAATTTTTAAAGTACCGCCATTTTGTAGTAGGTAAAAGTTTTAACTTTATATTTTAGGATAATAAAGTACTTATCAAGAGCTTTAAAATAATGCGAGACAAGACTTCTTTTTCATTTTTTTAGGTGCCTTTTTAAAATTTATGTTTATCAATTTTACTTTAAAATATATCCTGCAACAATTTTTTATTCCAAAGTTTAAATTTGTTAAATTCATTTGTTAAAAGAAAATAAAGGGGAGGGGAGATTACAAATTTTAAAAATGCACTCTTTACATGGTATTTCCCAATTACGGTAAGAAAATTTACGGGCGTGTTCCTGACCCAATATAATAAAAAAAAAGTTTATTTAAATATAGGTCCGAAAATACTTTGTTTCTAAGGAACAAGGTGTTAAACTTTGAAAAATATATTTTTTTATAAATATATTAAATATTTATTATTGGAAATAATAAAATTTGGCTGTAGTATTTGCTGTAATAAAAGGTTATTTTATCCTTTCCCCAAAATTTTCAAGAAAAGTTCAAAAACTGTTTTCACGGTTTTTAGTTTTTATCTTTTACAAAAATGATTTATTAGGGCTGAAATTTAAAAAAAATGAATTAACTTTATGGTTTGCTAAGGGCTATTTTTTGCGTTTTTTTTGTCAACTTTCAATAAATACAATGAAAAATATTTACTTTAATTTTGTACATTATACTCCTGCATTGTGCTACTTTCGTCGAAAAATTAATATTATATGAGTGAGTCAGAACTCTGACAAAGCTCATTTACTCGTTATACATAAAACTTTTTAATTTTTTTCCTCTGTATACTGCCAGGCATAAACTTTACATTTTATAAATATTTTGAGGTATACAAGGTTGATCACAAAAACATGGCGGTTAAAAATTATGATTTTTTTGTAATGGGCCAACTTTTATTTTATATTTTTGTTAAATTCTTTACATTCTTACACTTTTTGTAATATATTGGTAAATCTTTAAATTTACGAAATTTTGTAGTTTCTTGTCGAAAAATAGAAAATTGAGGGCACTTTTTATAACGCTATCATTTTCACAATTTCAAATGTTTTCAAAGTTGCCTTTTAATTATACTTGCACATTTTATTAATAAAATGTATTTTTTTAATTGACCGGAAAATTGAATTTTCCACTCCATTTTTAAGCGGAAAATGCTATTTTACAGGACTAATTTACTTTCCGGTCCCTAGTTTACTCTCCGGTCTCTCATTTACTTTCCGGTCCCTGATATCAAAAATCCTGTTAGCCATGACAAAAATTGTCAGAGTTCAATTGTTACTATTTGACAGTTCAAGATATTGTAAAGTAAAGAAAGCATCATTTTGCCAAAATGGAGTCAGACATGGAAAATCCAGATGAAATAATTGAAGCAGCCTTACCTTATTGTCGTTTAAATATAACACTAAAAATTTACACAGTTTTTTTTCCGGTCAATTAAAAAAATTATGTACGATACTCGACCGGAAATAATTTTTACGGGTCTCCTCAAAACTGCAGGACTCGCCTACGGCTCGCCCTGTAAATGTTTTTCGTCGACCCGTAAAATACCATTTTCCGGTCTAGTAACGTAAATAGCTATTTAATTATATAAGGTATCGAGGAAACAGAGTATAAAACGTGAACCAATTTGTTTGGGATTTTTAAATAAAAAGGTATAACAACAATGGTGATAATCTATATACAATAATTTAATATTTAATTTTAGTTTACTTACAGCAAATCTTAAATTGCCCACTGGTTTTTTAGCAAATGGTATTCCTCTAAAAGCGTAGTAGGGTATATTTTTTCCTATTGTTTGGTTAACAGTACCCTTGAGTTTTCCATCCGGAATGGTTACTACTGGTCCTTCTTCCTATTGTGTTAATAAAAAGTTGTTTTTAAAAGTTTAAAGTGTAAAAGATTATTTTCTTTGAGTATATCATTCAAAAGTATTAAATTTACCATATACTTCGGAAGTTCTTAACTAATGGAAAACTTTTTATTATTAATTTACGAAAAACGTATCTCTTCATAAAAGTCCTGCTTGATGAGAAAATACATTTCCATAAAAATATTTGAAGGTTGGATGTACAGGGTGGCTTAAAAATGACTTTTTTCCTAACCAAACTCTAAAG
The DNA here is from genome assembly GCA_014170235.1 of Listronotus bonariensis. Taxonomy (NCBI): domain Eukaryota; kingdom Metazoa; phylum Arthropoda; class Insecta; order Coleoptera; family Curculionidae; genus Listronotus; species Listronotus bonariensis. Next base: position 49,135 of record JACEGR010001048.1, read on the forward strand.
GGTGATTTCTTATGTCATTTTATGAAAAATGTTCCTATAAACATATGTCCGAAGTTGCTTCGTTTCTGAGATACAGGGCGTTAAATATTTTTTTAATGGTCCGTTTGTTTTTAAATATCTTAGATACAAAGCCAGATACAAAAAATCTACTTTACTAAAAAGTTGTATTTTTAGTTGTTTTAAAGGAAGAAAATATTAAAACTGCATAAAAAGCCAGTTGCGTACATTTTTCTCTTAATAATATTGGCTGTTGTGCCCACTGTACGCTGCTGGCGTGTTATGTAGTTTTTATATTTTTTACCTTTAAAGCAACTAAAAATACAACTTTTTAGTAAAGTACTTTTTTTTGTATCTGGCTTATATATAAGATATTTAAAAACAAACAGACCTTTAAAAAATATTTACCGCCCTGTATTTTAGAAACAAAGCAACTCCGGACATATGTTTATAGGAACTTTTCTTCATAAAATGACATAAGAAATCACCCTTTAAAGTTTGGTATCGTAGTTAGAAAATAACCCTTATTTTAATTTGGAAACAAGTCATTTTTAAGCCACTTTGTACATCCAACCTTCAAATATTTTTGTGGAAATGTATTTTCTCATCAAGCAGGACTTTTTATAAAGGGACACTTTTTTCGTAAAATTAATAATAAAAAAGTTTCCCTTTGTTAAGAACTTCCGAAGACACGCTGTATGTAAACTGTTATACAAAACTTAAATAATTTACAAATATTTATGAACTAAACAAGATTTATTTTTTAAGTTAAAGTTATTATTTTTTAGTTGTACAGGGTGTTTCACAATTTATCCGATAAACTTTAAGGGCTAATTAGACAAGAAAAATTATATTTCCTAACGATCAACCGGGTGTATAATATTTAAAAAAAATAATTGCTTTTCATAATACCTTTTTACAAATTTAAATGTACCTTTTGGATTAAAAAATGTCATGCAAAAAAAATTATTTACCAGTATCGTTCATTATGGGTTTAAGCAAAAACAATTCTAGTTATTGTAATTGTCTCTGGTTTAAGGTAAATATTTGTTTAGAAAAAATGCTATGCCACTGCATTTTTTCAAAATAAAAATATTTTTCAAACTCCGATTTAGTTTAAAACAATTTCTTAACTTTTTTATTTGATGCACGGTTTCCGCTTAAATAAGTAGAAACCATTTCTCTCTCGACATGGTCAAGTTCCTATCTAACAAAAAAATAACAAAGGTAATTTTTTAATGAAGAATTTTATATTATTGATACGAAATGACCACATCAAGAAATGGTTTTTATTTATTTAGGCAAAAACCGTACATCAAATAAAAAACTCAATTTCGAATTTGTTTTAAACCTAATGGTAATTTAAAAATATTTTTATCTTAATAAAAATATTAACCTTAATCCGCTCATTAACAACACTGCTAAAAATTAATGTTTTTCTTTTATGCTAAAAAATGTCTTTTGTTGCATAGGAAGTCTCCCAACTTTTTTAAAAATATCTGAGTTTGTATAAAAGATATTAAAAAAAAAAACAATAATTTTTTAAAATTTTTAACACCTCGTAGTTCAAAAGTAAGAGATTAGGACACATATTCATATGACGTTTGTTTCCTATTTTTTTGTACAATTAGCCCTTAATGTTTGTTGGATGAGGTGTGAAAGACCCTGTATAAATATCCAAATTTAAAAAAAATTAAAACGATTAAAAGAATAAAAAAGTTAATTTTATTGCTACCCCCAATTGTCCGATTTAAAGTTTTTTTTTAACTTACTTGTCCAAGTACTAAGGCAAATAAACCAAAACAGAAAAACGAAAATGGTGACATGCTGGGTCCTATTTTAAAACTATCAACTGTTAAAAAATGGCATGTGAGTAAAATATAAATACAAGCAGCTCCTTAAACGTATGCTATAGTTATTTTTTATATATGACATGCTCATTATTATAACAATTTACGCATATATATTGTATAGGTTTCCAAAAAATACATATATACAATACATTAAGATAAGAATAATTGTTTTGGTGTAATTTGATCGTATAGCCATATCAAATTTTTAATTTAAATACTTTGTTATATGCAAATTAAAGGTGTAACCCGCTGATAGGAATATAGGTGAAACTTTCAAATTTTTAAAACACTATAGTAAATATTATGATCAAACTCATTCTGCTTATTCTACATGTTATTATCAAGCCTTAAAAATAATCTTTATTGGGTAAAGTCGATATGTCGGGTATCCAGAAAGTGATGATATTATTGAATAGGCTGGTAAAAGAACCTATAAGCATAAAAAATAACCTTAGTAAAAAGCCGAAGATTCTCAGGACACAAGGGGTGATCAAACCTAAGTCGGCACTATTGCTATCTTCTTTATTATTGGATATACAAAGTCGGTTAAAGTATTAAAGATGTGTTTTTTTGTTAATTAGCGTGCTGACAACAGAAAACAATGGAATACCGGTTTTTTGAAATATTGCATAACATGTACTTTTTAAAATCTGTATATTATATATCTATCAAAGAGCTTTGAAAAAAGTCCACATGTGATACTTATATCCAATTTTTAATAGTTTCGGAAATATGGCCATTTTTAGGAATTGGATAGTAAACTGATATTTTTTAAATAAAGCACCCGCAGTTTATTGCATTACCATTAAATGGATATTTTAAAGAGCTTTAAGAAAAATTACATTTGAAATATCTACCTCTCATAGTTTTAATCACAGGGCCATCCTAAAAATTGTGTTGAATTTCAATTATATCTACAGCTTCTAGGATGCAGCCATTAATTACGAAAAACGTTTCTTACAATTTTTAAAACGCCCCTCCCTCCCTGGAGAGATTATAATAATAAAAACTTTTACATCCGTACTTATGATTATTAACTTTCGAGGTAAGTAACTTTTTATACATTATACATTGTACATTGTTTTACTTATAAATGGTGTTTTCTTTTTGTAAATACTCTAAACATGTTATAAATCCTAAATGCTTTTAATATTTTAAAAACTAATTAACCAAAAATTCTTTATAATCGCATAATGCAGTGGCGGCTCGTGCATTGGAGAACAGGGGATGCTAAAGTCATAAAGACTATTTAAACACATAATTCATATATTTTTGTTATAACACGTCCCGTTTACGAAAAAATACCAAAAATAATTTTTTGCCCATGACCCAGAATAACTTTTAAGCGGACATGAGATCGATGGGGACTTTTAACATATTATTGCAATCTGATATGTCTATTTTGACCGGAATAAAAGTCTAGAACAGTGTTTTGCAACATTTCTACTTTCTTATGACACGGCCCCCTAAAGAGAAAAACATTTTCGCGACCCTCCGACCCTTCACTTTTTTATGTTACATGCTATAAATAATTAATATATTTTTTTATGCCTCTTGGGATTTGTATATAAAAATACATAATAAAGTATGCATAACACATTCTCTTAGGCCGGTATTTTATTGTCTGTGGTTTTAACCTTAGTTAGATTTTAAGATTTAAAAATTGGTACTGGTACTGGTACTGGCTTAAGCCATAAACTATTTTTTTTGAACAAAAATTATTTGCGTGTTTTTTATTAAAAACTTAGTGTACATTTACAACCAATCCCAAATATCAAATTAACATTTAAACAATTGTTTAAACTTCACTTGTACAATGTACTGTGTAAAGCTTTCGCAGCCATCTTTTGCTTAACTTATATTTTTTGGGCTATTCGGCCGTCCTCTAAGATTATTTCCTTGAAGGCCAGCGCGAGTGGTTGGCATCCTCAGAAGGCTCCTGATAGACTACTTGCGTACTAGAGGTGTGACTGCGATCGCAGTCGCTGCTACCAATCACCGGTTATTAACAAATCATTTTGGTAGCTGCTACTTGCGCCTTGCGATAGCAGTGAAAAATCACTCTTTAATATTTGCAGTTTGCAGAGGTGGCGCTGCACACACACACAGCGACTGCTATTGCTGGACGGTGATTGTGATTGCGATTCTAACCTATTTCGTTTATGTTTATGGTGATTATGCATGTTTACGTTAGTGAAACGGGATGCGAATTGGCTTGCTTACCGGATAAAAACATTTTTAACCACAATACAGCGACTGCTATTGCTGGACTGTGATTGTCATTCTAACCTCTTTCGTTTATGTTTATGGTGATTATGCATGTTTACGTTAGTGAAACGGGATGCAAATTGGCTTGCGTACCGGACAAAAACATTTTTTTATCAATTTGATTTGTTAATAAATCTATCGCGAATGGGTTGCCTAAAAATATGATCAAAGCTATAAATGTTTATAAAAAAATCAAGATATTTGATATACTTCGTGTAATGTCCGTTTTTTTATATACATTTACTACTATGCTAATGCACATCAATAATTAAATTATATGTATATCAGATGACATAATGTATTTAAAAAAGATATATTTTTTCTTTATTCAATTTTAACAGGGTTAACTATGACTTTATTTATAAAAATTTAGCATGCTTCCGTAGAGTGATAATATCACAATTTTCAGTAGCAGCTACTTTTAGATAGCAGTAGCAGCGATCACCGATATCAAAAATCACCGTTAAGCCCATCGCTATTGCGTACTACTGTGTCCCGGCGCGGACGCAGCGAGTATTTATAGGCAGCTTGGGTGGGCGGGGCCTATTCCGGTTCGTCGGTATTGCGCAGTTTTTGTTTGCGTTGTGGTGCTATTTGTGGTTTTGAAAATCATTATCCATGTTTTATTGATCTTCATTGATTCATAAAAGAATATATTTTATCATATTATAAAGTTGTTAGTATGTTTATGTATCTCTATGGCTTCCCTGTACAGTCTGGCGTGGTAGGATGAGGTATTAGCAAGAACCTGGACATTTTCAAATTTTATTTGGTGTTCTGTGACTAATAAAGTGTGCTCCGCTACGGCTTATTATTAATTACCTATGCCTAATCAATATCCTAAATAATACGTTATTTTATTTTTGTTATCTTCGACTATTTATTTATTGCCTTTCAAAATATATTTTAACATTTAACAACTCAAAAAATTAATGTTATTTAACTAATTACTTTGCATAAATCGCTCGTAAATCACAATAAAAATATAAAGGACACAAACGATTTTTTCTTGGTTATAAACTGTAATTATAAAAAGCGATGATAAAACCTGTTATGTGCACAAGATCGTTTGACTAGGTAAGGTTGCCTCATTACGTCACATATGTACCGCACTGCTGGTTCCTTGGCGCCAACATAGCAAACACAGATGTCTAGACCGATAATACTATGAGGGCGAAAGAGCGCGATATACAATATTTAAAAATCAGCTAGAATAATTATTGTTAAATAATTTATTAATAGGAAATAAAGAAGTTACGGTAACAACTGGAATTGACAGTATTTAAAAGTATTTTTTAATATTGACAAAATATTTTGGGTTATAGTTCTACACTCTGTTAAAAACTTCATTAAATAATGAGCAAAATACATATGTGACGTCATGCTGACGTATGGTCCGCTATGTTGCAAGGCTTACGAGGCAACCTTACCTAGTCAAACGATCTTGTTATGCGCATGCATCTCTCGATTTTTACGTCTTTCTACTGCTTCCCATATCAAGAGAAGTTAACTCTCATGATTTTTAATAGAACGTGATTATTTCTCATCGTTCAAAAATATACACATTCAGTTTTAAAAGAACAGATTGGTTACTTCTCTTAAAATGATCGTTCTCTACACTGAAAAATAGGGCCCCAGGAATCTTCTGAGGATACCAACCACTAGCGCTGGCAAAACGTCAAGGAAACAAAATCTTCGACGACGCACAGTGATTTGATTATATGGGCTATCGGGACAAAAATCGCTACTCCTCTAATACATAACCGATTTTAATGAAATAAAAACTATTGTGTAGCCTATGCATAAAGCTATATCGCAAAGTTAAAAGATGTCTTAGAAAGCGTTTTAATTAGGAGAGAAAAAAATAAAAATCAGTAAAATTTAAAAGCACTGAAAACACATATAATTATCTATAGAAATTGCAAATTTGTCATCAACTGATCTCACATTAAATATGTCATTGTATAAGACGCCCATGATTTTTTTAAACTAGTAAAAAAAAAGTAATTTTTAAAAATAAAAAAAAACATAATTTTCCTTAAATTTAAAATTTTTAATTATTATTGGTTCTAAATTGCTTATTTCCTGTAGAAGTCTCAAACTCTTATTTTTTACTAAATCTTTATTTTCTTTGATAAAGTAAATTTTATTGGGCAACAAAAAAAGTTGAAGGAGTGCGAGGATTACTCCATAAAATAGTTCCCCTCTTGTCTCTCAATTTAAGGGGGCACATAGCAACTAAAAACAAATACTCATCAGTCATTTCTACGGAACTAAATGTTTGTTTGTGTGTACTATGTCCGGAGCTTCCATCGAAACCGTATTTACATCTCAAAGTCAGGTCTCCATTATTTATCTCCTCTTTTTAGTAATAAATTATCTCGAAACTGTAGCAATTTATAAATACTAAGTAAAAATTCCGAACACACGTTATTGATAATCGACCTGAGCAAATTATATTTTCTTTGAGAAAGATCTAACTAAAGATACAACGCTAGAGTTTCTTGTAAAGTTAATGATTGTTTTTAGGCTTATAAAAGTTATCCCATCGACTTTTCTTTGAGGTTTCTTGAACTGCGAAAGAAAGTTCTTCTAAGGTGTAATTAGACACCAGTTCTTCAAATCGCCTCTTTTTTTTTCTCACTTGACTTACCAAAAGGTACCTTAGGTCTACCACGGCAAAAGCTTGTTTGCGTTGAAATTCTACCTGTATTAGGCTGCTTTCCTATAATGTTTTTAATAAATTGCTCATATACATTTTAGAGTTAAGCCATTTATTTTCCTTGGTAAAAAACTGTTCTTTCTTGCGGAAATTAATCTGCTACTTTAAATTCATTTTACCATAAATAATACCAACGGATTTTTGAATTTCTCGTCTAGCTGTCTTAGTCGGGTTTTCCAATTTAATTAATTTTAATACTTCTTCAACCAATTTATTATTTTTTTTTTTGCGCAGTAAAATCCACGTATCCACCAAATTTTTATTTGTGTCAAAGTATCTAAAAAAATAAAATTTAGGGATGAAGCACAACTTTGCGCAAAAAAGACTTATATACTTCGTTACAGCACTGTTTTAAATATTAAACAACACTAAATTTTAAAAGGCACCTTTTGGGACCTTTTACGAAAAATACAGTTTTCTAAAAAATATGACTATTCTTAAATACAATTTTAATAAAACCAGAAAGTTATTTTAAAAAGGCACATACCTCGCTCAGCATTTGACATATTGAATGAATTAAACTATAATATATCTAAACGTTAATAACGATTAACCATACAAGAGTAAAGACTTCTTAAAATATGGGGAAAAAATTTACAAATTTTTCAAGGTAGGTAGACTTTATCATATATTTACTGATAAGGTAGCAAAAACAAAAATTAAACTTGGGTATTTCTATATGCAGAACAGAATGTAGTTTAAATTTTGTGTTTAATTCTTTGAAGATACTGATTCCCAATTTTGAATTATTTTCCATTGTTCGAATCACTGTGCGACGGCCGAATAGCCCAAAAAATATAAGTTCACTTGTCAAATTTTGTAAGCGAAGTTTACACAATTTTTTAGGTGTCAATTTAAAATTTCAAAATTGGTTGTTAATGTAGCTTTACATTTTTTTATAAAAAGAGGTTTTGTATCTGACTTATTTGAGTGGGTAAATATCTTGAATAAAAGTATTTAGGGGCAGGATGAAAATGTTAACATTGCAAAAGACAAAATTCATGGCTTTACAAAAAAAACTTGTAGACATAGTCTTTAAATCAAAAATCTTCTAATTATTTTCGTCGATACAGTCTTTTAATGAAGAAGTCCGATAAGGGATGAACATTATTGCATATTATATAGCTGTATGAAAATGGTGTTAAATAATTTAAAAGAATTGTGTCAATACTTTTTGTGCAAGAGATATCGGTAAACACTGGGCAAAGATGGATTTTAAATCCGTTTTAACTGCAGTGCATCTGCCTTTTAGACTTTTTAGAATGATTTTTAGCTCAGGTAGTTCTTTCGACCTATCGCGACCCCCCTCTAGAGAAGCTTCGCAACTCCCCAGGGGTCGCGACACCATACAGTGCATTTCTTTAATGCCCCCTCTTTTCTTTTTTGAACGAATCAATTTAAAAAAAAATTGGTGTATGAAAATGATGCATAAATACTATGTTTTAAAGTGAAATTGACACAACAAAAAAGGCGCCATCTTGATAAAAAGTCAAATGAAAAGGGTGGTATTGTTGCACATTTTGAAGCTCCTGACAAGTACTTTATAACTTTAAAATATAAAGTCAATACCTTTGCCTAATACACAATGGCAGTACTTTATAAATAACCTAAATACCTGATTTCGATGTCCATATTTCGGAAACTAATGAAGCTAGGTGTACCTAATGTGGTTTTTCTTTAAGCTCTCTACAAGATCTTTCTAATGATAATAATGGTAATGATATACAGGGTAGAAGAAAAAGTATATATTTTTTTAATTAAGCACCCTGTATATCATATTACCATTAAAAAGATCTTTAAAAGAGCTTAAAGAAAATACTACATTAAGTTTATTTACGTTTATTAGCTTTGAAAATATGGCAATCCAAATCAGGTATTTATGTAATTTTAAAATACCATGTATGTATTGGGTCAAGTTATTGACTTTATATTCTAGGGTTATAAAGTACTTATTAGAGACTTTAAAATATATCACAAGACATCCCTTTCCATTTAATTTTTTTCCAAGATGGCGTCCAGCGGCCATCTTAAAATTTTAATCTGTCAATATTACTCTAAAATATAGTATTTATGGGTCGATTTTCTAACCCAAAGTGTTACTTATTTAAATTAATCCATTAAAAAATAAAAGGGGAGGAGGGGAGACATTAAAGAAATCCACTGTATACATAGTAAGTTAACAATGTAAACATAACTATTAGTCAGTTTATTACCATCCTTTTTATTTTATATTATTTGAAACTTATATAGGATAGAAGTGCTTTATAGTACTAGTAACTTATTAAAATTGTGCCAAGTAGGTATATGAATATATTTTAGATAATAAAGTAAATAATTTTGCATAATTATTTTTAGCGCAAAAAATAATTAAAACAAAATTAAAAAGTATAAAATGTGCCATTAAGATTACCTAAATTACGGTTTATTTTAATAATTTCGCTTTTATTTATAAATTAACGTAAATAATATTATAATATATTGCAATATGCAGTAATTACCTGATAAAAAAATATTAATATATCATTTTAACAGATAACTAAATTGCAAATGAATGCACAACTTTTTTTATTCTTTGGCGCTAAATTAATGATAATATCTTTAATTTAGACACCTATTATGTCGACTATTCGACTATTCTTAGGCACACACATTAGAAAACAAAAAAGCAATGGTAAGAAATGATACTATTAGGCAATGGCATATGTATGTATATATATATATATATATATATATATATATATATATATATATATATATATATATATATATATATATATATATATATATATATATATATATATATATATAAATAAAAATAACCTATATTTAAAAACTTAGAATAGTATTTAAATTATTATTATCATAATTATCAAAGTAGTGCGGGTGTAAAAGCAATCATTAAATTAACTATTTTACCAGGAATTTTAAAACTGCAGTTTACAATATTTATTACTTACTCGTGACTATATTACAAAAGAAAAATAGCTTGTAAAAAAAATATTTTTATTTTTTAAATATTATTTTAAGGAAAAATATAAATTAATTACTCAATTTTTCAGTATATTTTTAAATATACAGTTTGTTAGTGTGTTACAGAACGTTATTAAAAAAATTGAAGGGGTTGGGTAGGTTTAAAAATTTCAAAAAATGTTTTTTTTCTTTTTGTTTTCTTAAATAGCAGAATATGTTTAAAATATTACTAAAATTTAAATTTAATCCGAGTTAAATTCTAAAAGATAAATCCCTTAGAAGGTCCACCCATCAACCCAGTCAGTGCAGCATTTGAAACTTGAAAAACGTTCATCTCAAAACTCAATTTTTAAGCTTTTGGACACGATTTCTCGAAAATTTATGAAGCGATTTTGTTCTATTTTTGCTTTGAAATAACATTATCAAATGATTAGACAAAGAATTTTTGTTTTTATTAATACAACTAGTTTTTCGTTCCAATACATGGCGAAACTTTAACCAAAAAATGTGTTTTTTTCTTGTTCAAAGTCTGTCAAAAATGTATTTTTTTCTTTTGTTCAAACACTAGATTAACTTTCCAGTAACACAATATTTTTAATTTTTTAATTTTGGATAAATCAATAATGAATTATGCAGTCCAGGGCAAGAACATTTTTTCAGACGTCAAGGGAGATGAGGTATATACCAACGACTAAATTTTTTAAATTTTTAAATAATTTTTAAAAAATACTGTTTAAATTCGTATCTTTAAAATGCTTAAGTGTTTTAGTAAAATATGTGGTTGTATTTATATTTAAAAAAAAATTAGTAAAAATACCCTTTTTTTAACCTCTGAAATCCACCTAACCCCTTAAGAACAGAATCTACTATAAAAATTTTTTGTAAGATTTTTTTTGAATATCCGTAACGCAATTTTTTTTAAATTTAACAATTTTATTTATAGCATTAAAAGGCGTAATTAAATAAATACTTATTAATATACTACATAAGTGTTTTTATTCTGGGGTTATAAAGTATTCGCCATGAACTTTAAAATAATGTGCCACAAGAGTCCCCTTTTCATTTTTTTAATGGTGTCCAACCTTTAGTTTATCTGTTATTTCTTGCCTTAAATTTGGTTTATGTCTTAATAAAATCCGCAAATTTTAATAAAAAAATACCAGTGGCGACTCGTAGTGGGAGGGCACAAGCAAAAAGAATAAATAATAATATTATAAGTATTTAAAGCTTACCGTCTATTTAAAAGAAAGTCCATTCACCTATTTTTCAGAAATTTTTACTTATCGGACACCACGTCATGATTTTTGGCATAAGGGGGTTTTCTAAGGCGCTGATTACAAATCTTAAATAATTTTTAGTTGGACCAGTTTTGTTCGATCATCAATAATCCATCATCCAGCTTAAATAAAAAACTATTCTAAATTCGCCATATTTCCCTTTCTTTTTGCACGCAATTCTTGATTTTGCTGTTTAATTGGCACTTAATATTTAACCTTCCCTTGAAAACCCAGTTTTTTTCCCTATTTTCCCCCTTTTTTCATAAAATTGTAAAGCTTTACTTTTAATTATAATAGCCATACGTCTGATAATAAAATGGATATCTTAAAAATGAAACGTGGCAGACTAAAAACTCTTTTAGATTTGTAATTAGCGTCCCGAAAAATCCGGTATGCCAAAAATCATCACAATCAGCGTTATGTCCGATAAGTAAACAATTACTTATCTTTCTTATCAATACGTCGATCACTTTGTTATCGAAATCAGGGATGCACTGTTTAAAATGTTTTTCGATAGTTTATGCTATATGTTTTAGATTGTTTACTTAATGTTTAATCCACGCTGTTATTTCTCTATTAAACAATAAGCATACACAACAAATCACTTTTTTGTAGCCTAACACCCACACATCCAGTCATGTTTTCCACTGTTGTATGTCTTACTTTTACTAGTATAAAGTGACCATATTTTCGAAAATAGAAATCGGGACAAATGAGAAAAAATGAAATAAGATGGAAATGTTTTTATTTTCCGCCAAAATTGTTTTTAAGAGCAAAAAAAAGTCTTTACCTTTTAAATGTTTTAATGGGAAGCGATAAATAAAATAAATCGGTCAACTCATTGATAAAGTTTATTTGTCATCTTCCAACACCAAAAAAAAGGTCCTTCGCAGAAGCATTTTGTTTTCTTTTTTACACCGAGTCCCAAAAAAACGGGACATTTTCAAAAATTTGCGCAACGCGGGGCAGTCCTTCAAAAAGCGGGACTCTGCCGCCAAAATAGGGACGTCTGGTCACATTATACTAGTAGATGCATAATTAATTTAAAAATCGGGAGTATGTCTTCGTTTTTGTTTAATAAAAGGTTTTTTTAGGCAAAAGTTATTCTGTAGTAGAAACTGTACGGCATTTATTTCCAGTTGTGGATCCATTTCCAAATTATCACATATCACAGCACATCAACATACGAACTAATTAACTATACAGTGTGTCCCACCGGGAACTGCTGCGATCGATTTTTCGAAAAGTTCGTTTTGAAAAATTTTTAATATTTGGTAACATTATAAAGTCAGTGGGCGACATAGAACTTAAATATTTTGACAGCTCTACCACTTCCGGTTATACCGGAAGTTAATGTTAACTTCCTTATTTTAAATGGAACACCCTATATATTAATTATTTCCTAGTTTCTGCGTAAAATTCTAAACATAATTTATGTGTAATGTTCTATAACTAAATTTAACCGTTTTTTGACTTATTTAAAATTTTATGTCAAAAATGACGTTTGCAAGCCATTACATAACCATCAATTTATTCTAAACAAAAGCCTTTAATATGAGATGGGGTTGGGTTCCCTGTAAAAAGAACTTCTTTAGTAGATTGTATCGATATTTTCACAATTAGTAAATACAGAGTGGTCAAAAATAATTGTTGAATGTCATCACGACAAAAACCTTACAAGTCAATTTTTTTAAATCGAAACTCCTATCTTTTTTACCTTATTCCATTAAGCATCAAAAATAAGGATAAGCTTGTATAAGAATGTCTATTTAAAAAATTATAGTTTTTGAAATATTAACAATTTAATATTTATCTATTTTAACAATTTATTTATTCATTATTTATTACCAGTAATACATAGACTATCATCTAATAAAATGTTCTGTTGAGAAGAAGTCACTATCACTTATTTTTATGTTCGGGTGTCCAGCTGATGTATAATTCACCACTGTATAATTAGCTGACTATTTTGTTCCTAAAATTATTATGCCAACTAAAATTTCATAAATTTGTAATCGGAAAGAAATTACTACAAATATATATTTTGTTAACGTGCGTAAGCGGTTACTACTGCTCAACCCACCGTCGGCGCCGCAGCTGACGCTCACTACGATACATGTACAACTCTAGTTAAGCATTTTACAAGTTATGGACTTAGAGGAAATTGGTCATGAAAATCCGTTGCTGGCATACGGACCAATACTTGTTAAAATTAAAAGTATATTCATAATCAATGACAAATATTGCTACTAAAACTCTACAAGACACTACTATTTGACCTGCGACTTCTGCCTGGAGACACGTTAATTTGTGCCCACTTCCTTTACTAATTTTGCGTAAAGAAGACGTATGTTACTTAAGCAAAATACATGGACAAAGCGGGCTGAATTCTCGCGTTCTCCGGAAAAGATATTTTAATATTTAGGCGTTGCCGCGTGAGTAGTTTAAAAGTAGGTTTTGAAAAGAGCTTTTAGAAGAGTTTTAATAGTATCATAGAATATATCTGAAATAAAATATAATTTTAAAAAAAATTGTTGTTTTTTGTCTATTTAAAGGATGGGCACGTTCCCCTGTGCCCTTTAGTACCGGCCGCCACTAAAAAATATCAAACAATTTAAAGGTTAAGAGCAACATATATTCATATGAAGTTTTTTTCTTAACTTTCATTTAAGTATTGTCCCTTTAGGTTTAGTTCGTGTTTCTGGACACCCTTTCTTTCTGTTTAATTAAAATATGGCTCTTGCATATTTTGCTGCTTACCCTCCAAATTTTTCTGCCGGGTATCGCCCACCTGGCGCCGCCACTGCATTATTGCTATCTTTTTATTGGTTAAGGTATTAGTAATCCCCCTATAATGCATGAATATTCCAGTACCGTGCACACCCCTTGAAATTGTAAATAACTTAGCGCAAAGAAAAAAAAACGACTAAAACTACAAAAGAATGACTTGGGTTTTAAGTTTTAATTTCTATACAATAATTTTAGTTTATTTATTTTTAAATTTGTAAGCAAAAGTGTAACATGCTGTTTCTAATTTAATTATTTTTAAGTTTTTTTTATATTGTAACAGCTGGTATTTAAACTGGACAAAATTAGAGAAAACTGGCAATTACTGGTAAAATTTGCTACAATATAAAGTAATTAAATTTTGCAATGGTAAAATAATTTTTACACAAATTAAAATTGCATTATTAAGTAGGTACTAAAACCTTTCGTTTACTTTTGTTTTTTTTTAAACTGTCGTTTAATAAACAAACATGTAATTTATGCATGAATGCTTAATCATGGCAATTACTGGTGGCACTACCCTACAACATACTAAATATTCAGCGAATTCGACTGGGATCCCAAATCCATTAAGTAAGTGTTAAGTTCTTTATATTTAACTATTAACATTCTTAACAACAGTAATAAATGTTTTATTTTGTAATTTATGATTGCTTATCATTATTAAAAAAAATATATATTAATATTTTTTAGGCCATGTCTAATTTCTTCAAAAAATGAGTAAGATTTTATTAAAATATTAGTTAAATTATCAAAATTGTTAACGGAAAATCGATATTGTCGATCACTGATGTATACTAACTATCTTTGTTGTTGTGTGAACACTAGCAGGTAGAGAATAGACAATGAATTTAAATATATTCTAATAGAATAGCACCGCGGTCTCACTTCGTTGTTGCTTCAGACCGAGTCTTTTCAAAGCATTGACAAAAATTGCCCATTAAAGTTTGTTATGGCACGACAATAAATATAAATTATGGTTACAATTAAATAAGGTAATTTGTATACATGTCGCAGGGAAATGGTTGTTTTAGGCAAATGCCTGGAAAAATGGTGAGTTTTCATTCTTAAATAATATCTGCCTAGTCAATTGTCACTGCGATCCATAGCTTGTCGGTTATTTAGCATTAGATGAAAGAAAATGAAAGCCAATAGACAAACTCTTACATAATACGATTTTTACTTACCTACATATTATTTAAAACAGCTTATTAGGTATTATTTCCTTGTTTACTTTTTAAAACCTACCTTTTAAAACAATAATAAAAATGTATTTATTTGTTTAACTTACATAATAATATATACAAGATTAAATAAGGAACTCCACACTTTTATAAATAGTTACCTATTAATAAATTTCCTGTATTTTTTTTGTTTACAACAATTCACCTTAAACCATACATATCAGTGGCTGGGATTGTGATGTTCGGGGAAAATTATCCGTCCAAACTAACCAGACAAGCTCTGAATCACCGGAAAATTATTCGCCACACCTTTAAAACGACTTAAACTCTGTCCATACCATGAGTGGGATTGTATGCGACGTGGAGCGGCGCTGCGTATTGTTGCAAGTCTGGACGCGGCCTAAAGGTGCGGATCCACGGGTCTTTGATGGTCTGCGATGGTCTGCTGTTGTGTAGAAACGATGCGTGGTTTACCAGAGATATAAATATTTTAAAAGCCCGCGGGTCAGCGTTGCCAGACCTACCATTATAATAGTAGATCCACCATTTTTTGATATTGATACCCGTAGAAATTTAAAACCTACCATTCTACGATTTTTTAGCCATAAGTGTATTTTGTTTGTAAAGTGCTCGCCAAAAAAATCGGGACAAGCAATTTTTAGCACCATATTTAACTTGTAGTAACTTTTGAAATATCAAATATTTTTAGCTGCGGATTTCGGTATGTTAATGCCCATTTCGTCTAGATGACAAGGCGCAAAATGATTTTTGAAAAATAATTAAATGTTCATGGTATACAGGGTGGTCAATGAACAGATGCAAAATTACAAAAAGTTTAGAGGTGTGTGATTCCGGTAATAATTTTTTTTCGCATTTAATTATAGGTCATTAGTAAAGTAACATCAATATCTCCAGACGTTTTTGCCAGTTTTTTTATTACAGCCCTTTAGCCCCAGAGACACTACTAAACAAAAAATGTGTCAAAACTTTGCTACTAATATCTTTAAAACGCTGTAACTTAAAAACGGCTTTACCGATTTCGACCAGGTTTTCACATTCTGAAAGCTTATTGTCTGGTTCTTTTTTATTATCTAACCACTTTATTGGTAAATGGCCATTTCTATAAAATACAGGGGTCAAACAAAAAGTAAAGATAAAATTACATAAAATATGACTATTGTTCCTTTTAAGCTATGACAATTGGGCTATACGTTGTTGTTTGGTTTGAAATTTGGTAAATATGCAGCTTCGTTCAATACCTCTGGACGGTTTTTTTACTTTTTCGATTAGTGCCTTTTGGCCACAGATACGCTACCAGGCAGATCCATTGTCCTAAAATGTGTCTTTTGTGGATTTTTTGATGTGATCTGGAAATTTTAAATTAATTACTACTTAATGATTTTTTTTTCGTACAGGGTAATCAAACAAAACTGACTCTTTCATTATACAGGGTGTTTTAGATTTTAATTGGAAAAATTTAATAGACGATAGAACATGAAAAAATAAAAAAGTCTATATAAACATGTATGTTTTGAAGCTTTGTTCTCGAGATACAGGGTGTTAAAGTTTTGGAAAAAAATAGCTTTTTATTCATAGCTCAAAATCCTTTGGCTGATTTTCCTTAAACTTGACAGGTTCATTCACACACAAATCCCTGTACCTATTCACATTCAAAGTCTCACCTATCAAAATAACAATTTCCGTTCTTCCATTACTCATGATACCACCCTATACAGTAACACCACCCCCACCAAACGCAACCCTTGCTTTCATATTCTCCTCACGGTACCTTTCATTCCTCTCTCTCCAAACTAAGATTCGTCCATCAGATGCATGCATATTAAATTTACTTTCATCCATTTGTATGTGTAAAGCAACAATTATTATTTTAAAAAAATGAAAACATTAAATGTATGTTTTCACTAAAGAACAGGATTTTTTTTATTATTTTGTGTTCTCAAAAACGAAGCAAAATACGAAAAAAATTTAAAAACAAAAAGTTTTATTTTTCTTGATTTTTGCTATAGGGCCAAGTAATAAAGTATTAGTTTTTATTTTTTTCTCGAAAACAAAGCAAGATACGAAAAATAAACAAAAAACAAAAAAGTTGTATTTTTAAATGCTTAATCTAAAAAAATACAAAAATTATAAATAAGCATTGGCGTATCATTATTTTTCCATCTTTACTAACTAGATTGCCCTCTGGGACGCCACTGCAATAATTACGGTAAATCTCATTACATCAAATGATACCTCTTATCATGAGAAACAAACCTGTCAAGTTTAAGGAAAATTGGCTAAGGGATTTTTGAGCTATGAATAAAAAACTATTTTTTTCCAAAACTTTAACACCCTGTATCTCGAGAACGAAGCTTTAAAACATACATGTTTATATAGACTTTTTTATTTTTTTCATGTTCTATCGCCTATTAAATTTTCCCGATTAAAATCTAAAACACCCTGTATAATGAAAGAGTAAGTTTTGTTTGATTACCCTGTACGAAAAAAAAATCATTAAGTAGTAATTAATTTAAAATTTCCAGATCACATCAAAAAATCCACAAAAGACACATTTTAGGATAATGGATCTGCCTGGTAGCGTATCTGTGGCTAAAAGGCACTAATCGAAAAAGTAAAAAAACCGTCCAGAGGTATTGACCGAAGCTGCATATTTACCAAATTTCAAACCAAACAACATCGTACAGCCCAATTGTCATAGCTTAAAACGAACAATAGCCATATTTTGTGCAATTTTATCTTTACTTTTTGTTTGACCCCTGTATTTTATAGAAATGGCCGTTTACCAATAACGTGGTTAGGTAATAAAAAGAACCAGAAAATAAGCTTTCAGAATGTGAAAACCTGGTCGAAATCGGTAAAGCCGTTTTTAAGTTACAGCGTTTTAAAGATATTGGTAGAAAAGTTTTGACACATTTTTTGTTTAGTAGTGTCTCTAGGGCTAAAGGGCTGTAATCAAAAACTGGCAAAAACGTCTGGAGATATTGATGTTACTTTACTAATGACCTATAATTAAATGCGAAAAAAATTATTACCGGAATCACACACCTCTAAACTTTTTGTAATTTTGCATCTGTTCATTGACCACCCTGTATACCATGAACATTTGATTATTTTTCAAAAATCATTTTGCGCCATGTCATCTAGACGAAATGGGCATTAACATACCGAAATCCGCAGCTAAAAATATTTGATATTTCAAAAGTTACTACAAGTTAAATATGGTGCTAAAAATTGCTTGTCCCGATTTTTTTGGCGAGCACTTTATTTAATGTTTTTAACGTGTTTTTAGTTTTTAATATATTTTATAATTTTGAATATTTTTTATTTTTGTTTAATATTAAAAAAAATTTCAACAATAAACCCTAACAAACATAAACACTTTTTAACGTGTTATACATGACATATGAATGTTGACTTCTGATGGTAAACAATCAATGCTTTTTATACATTTCCTAGCACGGAGTAATTATTTCTTGTGACATTAAACTTGTTCGTTAAAGAACATCTTTAACTGAAATATAAACAATTTATTGTCTATCTTGTTTTGCCGCAGAGCCTTTTTTTTGGTTGTTCAAAAATTTCATTGTTTTAAGCCATTAATTAAAAATCTTTTTTTTTTGTCAAAATGTCATTTTTTTAAGCCTCACATACCATTTTTTCTTTTTATGAATCTGGCAACAGTGCCGCGGGTTGACTCAGCCTCCCTATGCAACATGAAGAAAAGAAAACAAATTATTCTTGCTGCTTCTTTGTGCATAATAAATAGTGCTTTGTTTTTGCAAAATAAAATGAAAAAAATTAGTTCTTTATTATATGATTAATTTCTTAAAATAAAACAAAAAGAGATAAAATAAATCTGCTGGCATATTCTCTGTTTTAATTTACGACGAAACAAACGTAGGGGTGAAACTAAGTCATAGCTAACTTTATTTGTTTTGGATATACGGAGTGTTTATTACATTTTGTCAATTTGGGCAGGCACTTATAACTTTTTTGTTATTAGAGATAGAAATAAAATGTAAGTGGCAAAGTTTTAGGAATTTTTACGTAGAATTCAGTGGCGCACCTATATTTTTTCCATTGACTATTTTCAAAGTTACACAAACCTGTTTTTCTTTTAAATAAAACACCCCATTTGATATGTGTTAATTAATTATCTTAAAAATGTAAGCATACATCCGTGGTTTCGGAAAACCACTGTTCATCGCGCGTTTGTATCAATTATATTCGAGTATTAATAAACAAGATGTAATAGCTCTACGGTCAATAAATTTACAAAATCTACAAATACTATATGCCGGATTTGAACTCTACTTTATCGTTTTAGTCGAAAACAGGGTATGGGACGATTTTTTGGTTGACGCATGCGCAGTACGGATCTTTAAAATAACTGTGTATGAGACAAATATAGACCTAAATTTATTCGTTTTATGGTTTAAATTTTAAAATTTTACCCCAACGGTCAAAATATACAATACTAAAAGTTCTTACCCATAAATTTGGTATGAACGACCGGAAATTACTCGGAAAAGAGGTGGCTCGTCAATTTTTAGTTCACGCATGCACAGTACGATTTCTACGCAGAACGATTTTCTTAGTTCTCCTCCATCTTGAATAACTAACTTTTAGGTTAAATTTAAATTTTGGACTGTATTTCTCAAGATATACAAATGCCATAGTTAAAATTGTCAAATTTGTAATTTACGACCTTAAACTATTTAGAAAAGCGGTATAACTTAAATTTTTATTTCATCCCTGCTCGGGCGCCAAATTAGTAACGATAATTTTTATCACATTAGATATGTATATTTTGTTACACAGAACACTAGAGACCAGGTTTTGCAAGCCATCGACCATGTAACCGCACCTTAACGCGAATACCGTGACAGATACATGTAAACATTTCGGATTGGGTGACTAATAGTGCTTGGTTTGTTATTTCTTTACTTGCCGATATACCTTTAAAATAGCTAATGCGATATGCTAAAATAAGTATTACCTGATGAATAAATAATAAACCCATTTTAAAAAGCTGACCAATAGGTTTTTAGGGTCTTAGGGTAAACCATTAATAGAACAAGTTAGTTTACTGTTAAAATAGAAATATTTATTACCTTTAAATTGAGTTGGTAAATTATTTATAAATAACCGCAATTGCAACCAATAAAATACACAAAGTGTTTATGGTAAATTATGGTAATAACAATATTAACTTACATCATATGCTATATCTCATTAACGGCTAAAAAGAAATTGTAATAGTACATTTAAAAAAATGTAATTTTGTGATTTTAAAAATAAGACAATAAAGAGGATGTCAATCAAAAATGTGTCAACCTAAAAAAGGGTAATATGAATAAAGAGGTGCTGTAAAAATGTTTTAACAGAATTAAAAACCCTTTATAAACAAGAAAAAAAAGTAATAAGATTCAAGAAATCGCAATAAATTTAAAAGCACTTTTAGCGAGTAAAATGACGCACAGCGAATTGTAAGTTTTGTTTGAAATTTAAACTTTGTAAATGGGGGCGGTCAGTTTTTGTGTCAAACATAAAGAAACATAACATTACAATTAAAACGCCCACCCTATACATTTAGATATACGTCACTCTGTAGATTATTTTTTTAAATAAGTTATGTACGTATATGGTTTATTAATAAAAAAATACAGTTATTGTCGCTTAAACAATATATTTTAAATAATTATGTGTTAGAAAATAATTATTGTTTTACCAATTTTTAAAAACCAAAGAACAAACAAGGTTTTCCTTATTATTTAAATATTATTTTATACTTTATCTTTCAAATAATTAACATTAAGACACATAGGTCAAATGTGATTTATATTAAAAAGTAAAATATAAGTTTAAATTAGCGTAATTTAGTAAAGTTTATAACAATAAAGTATCCAGTTAGGTTAACCAAACGTTTGACCAAAATGAAGTTATTAGTATTTTTGGCAGGTATTATTCTTCATTATAAAATTGTTTCATGTTGGACAGGCAGCTTAGAATATAATCCAAAAGATTTTGAGGATAACAATATTCAAGGTAGGAAATAATAAAAATACTGTTACTTTATAGAGAATATGAATTATAGTAAGCGGTGTCCAGAAAGTTGGGGTCATAAATGATATAGTACGAGATCCGAATAGGAGGCGACCTTTACCCATCTGTTTACCGGATAAAAACTGTTTTATATTAAAGATAATATTTAAACTAAGGTATCATCATAGGTCAAGGCCATATTTAATTTAAAAGAATTACCTCAAATTTTTAACACTCCTTGTATAACGGCAACACCTATATTTTTAAATACGTACGTATGATAGTTAATAAATTACTAGCTATGATTTCCGGCTTCGCTCGGGAGTTGATAGGAGATTAGGTGGTAGACGTAAAAAGTAAAAATATTTATTGAAAACACTTTCTTATTAGTTACACTATTTGTTTATAAACAACATATTTCATTTTAATGTCCGGGGTATACATATATAATTTTTTAAGTTTCCTACTCTTGAGTAAGCTACATATAGCTGACCGTAAGAGAAGCAGAATTCCTTGCCCTTTGTTAATTGTAAAACTAAAGGCTAATTTAATTGGAAACTGCAATCTTTTAAATTGATAATAAATAACTAAAATTATGTCGCTAGCTACTGCTGTATAAATACACAAAATTTAGTAACTTTATTATAGTAACAAATAGGCGCGCTTGTGGCGGCTTCGGTTGTATCGGCGAGCGTCGATCACCGGAGTTAAGCAGTGAAATGCGCGCCCATAATTTGGATGGGTGTCCGGCGACAGCAGTGTTTCGGGCAGCGGCACACGGTGTTCTGCTTGGGGATGCGGACCGAGCAACAACCATCCAAGTTATGGAATGAATGGTGTGTGAATGAGAAGGAGTAGGGGTCAAGGTACAATAAGCCTTCAGGCTGCAGTGCACCACCTAGGGGGCGGTCGTCGGACCTGGGTGGGATGACCCCGAAAGGGTGACAAAAAAATAGTATGTATTTTAAGACTTTATTGAAATTGGATTTTTAAATTTCGCGCCATTACTACACATGCTGCAATTGCTCGCAGCTATAGGGGTTATAGACTGAGCCAAAATAATTTTGTACTTCATATAAAAAAAGATATTGGGCTAGTTAGAACACAAAAAAAATATCATAAATAAGTATACTTTTAAAGTGTTGCTACAGTACCAATAATATTTGGGCAACTAGATATCCTGATGTTCAGTAAGTCGAGATTATACAGGGTGAGACATTTTTTTTCTTTTACATTTTAATTTTTAACTAATAACAAAATGTTATTTGGCTTTTCTCCAGAATAAAAATAAGAAAATTAAACTTTTTATATAGTATGAAGAACTATTCTGCCCTTGCATAATATATCATAAATTAAGAATACTTTAAAAAGTAAATTAATGAAATATTTAATATAAAACAATTATTTTTTATAGGTTATAGGTATAAATAGTTTACTTACTAAATAGAGAAGGTTGCAAAATGTTTATTAAACCTCCTTATTCTGGAGAAAAGCCAAATATTATTTTGATTTTTATTTCTTTTTATGTACGCGATTTAACACAGGTGACAAATTTAACATTTTGCTTTGACCGTTTGATTCCCTAATCTTTTTCTACAAAATAGGTATACCCTATTTAAATTGATATATTGGACTGTTTTTCATAAAATCGCATTTTAAGTCCAGACATACCGGCATTTCGTGAATTAAAAACATTTAATTTTTTTTTGCGTAAAATATTAAAATATGATTAAATTATTTAAAAAACAATCTTTATCTGTATTTTAAGGTTTAAGAGGCTTATACACACCATTTTCAATAAATTTACCATATTTTAATAACTTTCTCAAAAAATGATTTTTTTATTACATACAAAACGCTGCTATGTCCGAAATTAAAATGCGATTAAAAAAAAACGGTCCAAGATATTGATTTAAATAAGATACACTGTTTTTGTAGAAAAAGGTCAATGAATCAAACGGTCAAACAACAAAATGTTAAATTTGTCACCGGTGTCAAATATGCATACATAAAATAAGAAAAATATCTCACCTCGTATAATCTCAACTCACTGAACAGCCGTTTACCTATGGAAACAAGCACTAATAGAGGGATATTTAGTTACCCCAAACATTATTGGTACAGTGGTAACCGTTCTAAAGTTATAGTGAAAATGTTTTTTTATACTTTAATTAATTAAGGATAATATCTTCCTAACGAAGCGCGATGCGGCGATGGGACTTGTTTTTATTATATTATATATATTTATGTTATTAAAATATTAATTATTTTGGCAAACTTTATCACCTCTATTATTTTTGACCCCACCTTTCTAGTAACCTTGTATATTTATGCCATAAATAAAAACCTAATTATAAATTGTGAGACATAAGTTTTGCGAAGAAATATTACAGGCAAGCAAGACAAAAGTTATCAAGGCAAGATATCTTAAACTTTTTTAAAGACCAGAAATGTGCCGTTAAGACAAATTTTTTTCTTGGCCACCTCAACTAAGCTCTAATATCACTGATTTTTATTAATTTAAAAATCTACCACCATTTTATTAATTTTAAAATTATAATTATGATTGCTCTGTCTCGAAAATTTTGTTGCCCTTTTAAAATGTTAGGTATTTTAGGGAGAGTTACAGGGTATAGAATAAACAGTAAGAGATACAAACAAAAAACGAATATTTTTGTCTCATTTTTTTTTTTAGTTTTTGTTAAGTTGCTTAATCAGATCCACTCTAACTTAATTAGTTTAGAGAATACGGGGTTGATTTCTAAAATTCGTGAATTTTTAATAAGTCTTATTGTTTAGAATGAGTACGGGTACATCGTTATACTGAATCCGATTCAACCGATCAGATAAAACTTAATCCGACAAAAATTAAATTGAACGCCATAAGTCAAGCCTGTTTTCAAAGCTATTTGAATTGAGATCAGTCCGATCGAAGGTAATATTTGTACGATATTCCTGGTTTTGGAAAAGGTTTAAAAATGACAGTTATGTAAAACAGCTGATAAGCAAAAAAACGAAACAGTGGGAAATAAAATAGGCCTAAATATTTGCTTAATTATTGTGATAGTGTTTCTTTAGTGGTTTGCGTTATTATTATATCTTTTTTTTTTAAGTAAATTAAATTGATTAAATAATGATCCCACAAAACAAGTTTATTTTTATTTGTTTGTTCTCTTTGTCATTCTATATACTTTTCTTTGTCAAATTTAAAAGAATTTAGAACCGAAATATCTGCATCCGATAAATTCTAGGACGAGGGGCATAGTATTAGGTTTAATGCGATCCGTCCAATCGGATTTATTTTTACGATGTACCCTTGGTCGTTTATGAAGATGGAAATAAACTTTAAATACTAAAGTTTTATAACTTTTTACTTAGAGTCGAGTGGCTAACTTAAATTACATATAAATGTTTAATTTTTTTTTAATGGGACACTCTGTATAAAGTGGCGTAGTTGTGACAAAATTTTGTTTTAGGTTACCGCTTAAAAATACCAAATTTAAACATTGGCGTATCTCAATTTTAAAAAAGAACTGATCTTATCTTTTGTTAGCTAGACGATGTCCATGCACAGAGTAATTCCTTTTTCTTTTTTCCGAAGAACAGAACCTGGTCATAGGTACATAACCGTCGTTCAGATGTCTAGTGACATCTGACTTTACCGTCTCGCGGGGTCAACAAATTAGTGTGTTTACGAGAGTGCCTATTTAAAAGTCTTGGCCATTTACGATATTGGCTCACTGTCCCTAACCTTGCTCTGAATGGAAAAACCGGTGTGTTCTTGTTTGGAAACTTGTTGTTTGGACAACTTATATAATTCCCCTGGACAAAATGCATAATAATTTTTTCTTCTTGCTTAGGACCCTAAAGGTGTGCATATATGTAATTTAATAATATAGACTAAAGGTACATCGTAAAAATCGAACTCGATTGGACGGATGGTATTGAACCTAACCCTTAAACGATTACATAAACTTTTTATGCATAAACGACAACGGGGTCGCATACGACCCCATGAAGAATTACTGGTATTTTAAAGTTTAAACAGCAAAAACCTATCCAATTTCTTTTTGTTGGTTGTTTTGTAATTTAACCAATGTTTTTTTACAGAAAAAGAAAATTTATTTTTGCACATCTTTGATAGATTTTTATAATTATTCTTTAAAGCATTATTTGTGTGCGGTAAAGCATTAAGTCTTTAAATTTTGTTTTGTTGGTATGTCTTGTATATTTGTACTTTTAAAAAGTTTATCCTATTTCTACGTAGTTTTGGTAACGATTTTATGCAGCATGTAGTCGTCAAAATAAAATTTCCAAGCTCTCTACTCAGTTTTTGTTCCTTTAGGTTTAGAAAGATGCAGATTTTTTTTCCTGTCCATGTATATTAAAAAAAGTTTCAAGTGCCATCTGTACCAACTGCTTTTATTAATCACTGTGCTCTAGATGTGCTAAAAATACTTCATCGTCACGATTCATTTTTAGTTGGTTCATACACTATTTCGTCTGTCTTCCCTTCTTTTTCTTCAAATTCACTTTCAATATCACTTAAGTCATAATTAATATTGCCAATATCCTTCTTACTCTCTTTATGTCGTCTTTTAATCTGTTTCAGTTTCTTTTAACTTCAATATTCTTTTTTGATAGACATGTTTTTTTAATTACATAAACAACAACAGGGCCGTCGGCGACCCCAAACACCAATAACCCAGGCAATAAACTTCTGCGGCTTACGTAATTTGCTGTGGTAATAGTAACAGCCAAGGTACAGCAGCAATATTATAATACAACTTTTGCAAAAAATATGTTTAAAATATTATTCGGTGAGTTCACGGGCGACAACGTGTTGTTGTTTAAGGGTGCCCTTCGCCGTAGAATTTATCGGATGCAGATAATCCGGTTCCAAATACTTTTAAATTTGACAAAGAAAAGTATATACAATGACAAAGAGAGCAAACAAATAAAATAAACTTCTAACCTTACTTTTGTGGTATATTTTTAAATAATTTCCTTTAATTTCAGAAAAACAAGACAAAATAATATCGCAAACCACTAAAGAAATACTATCAAAATATTTTAGCAAATATGTGAACCTGTTTTGTTTCCCACTATTTCGTTTTTATACTTATTAGCTGTTTTGGTTAATTGTCATTTTTAAAACCTTTTCCAAAACCGTGAATATTGTACAAATGTAACCTTGTATCGGACAAAACTCGATTCAAAACGCTTAAAAAACAGGATTGATTTATGGCGTTCAATCCAATTCCTTACTGAATCAGAAACGTGTGTATTACAGTTTTTTGTCGGATTAAGTTTTATCTGATCGGTTGAGTCGGATTCAGTATAACGATGTACCCTTAGTCATAGACAGACGACAAACATATTCATTCTAGGTTTAAACGGGCGCTGTAAAGCGCATTAGCCAAATGTGAATTTGAATAAAACCCATGTGTTAATACTCTTAAAACAGTATCATTTTTATGAGAATATAATAGTTCTGTTATTATTATTGAGTATAGGTAGGGGGTCATCAAAAACCAGGGGAGGCGTTAATAAATTATTCTGCCGTCAACCTTTGGTGACGACTGGTGCCAAAGCGCACAAACGTCATTTGTATTTCATATAACGTTACTTTTATTTTGCGTAAGTTTTAACCATTGGCAATTTTTCCAGATCAGTGATTTAATAAGTTATTCTTTAATTTTTTGGAATTATTGGTATTATGTTTATAAAATACAAAAACAAAATAAATATTAAAATTTATGTCGCTTTTCTTTAAACTACTATCTAATTATACCTAAGAAATACCAAATTCAAAATTAAACACTACCCCCATTGAAGTATTATATTTTCGGATTTTTCATATAATATTTGCGCTATCAATATGCAATTATTGTTATTCCTTCGATAAAAGAAAAATACACTTTTGATTTATAAAACTTGCAACATTATTTGCATTCGATAGTAAATTAGGATACTCTTCTTTTAAATAACGATAAACAAAAGGCGACAAAATACATAGGTTTAAAAAAAAACAAAACTAAATTACTTATGTAAAAAATATATAGTGTGTCCAAGATAAGGATCCTAAGCACGGGAATCTCAGTACCTGTTAGAGATACAGCTTAGGTTAAATTAGGAAGAAGTTGTGTTTCTTAAAGGTTATTTACATGCCGATTAGAAACTTTAAAAAATTTTATGGCCTGCTGAAATATTTGGCAAAAACGGAAATTTGACTATATTCATTTCATTTTTTTCTGACTTTATTTGAAGAGATATGAAAAAACTAAAAACACTTTTTCATTGGCACTTTATAGTTACTACATGATGGTATTTTTAGATTTTATATCCGACGCTTTTTTTCAATAAATCATCATCAACTTTTATTTTTATATGGCTCCTATCTGATCCCATTTTTTATTACAAAGTTAACGATATTTCACATAACATATTTTTAATTTTAGTTAAAAGGAAAAATGAATTTTTTCTATTTTTTAAAGGTATTTTTAAGTATGCCAAACAAATGCTTTGACGTTAATACCTGTTACCGAGTCTGTAACATAATTTAATGTCATGATAAAATAGTAATTATCGTTATTACCATGTTTGTAAAGTTGTTCTTTTTAGAGCAATTGTTCTTATTGTTACTGGTGTCATTATTATTGTTTATTGGTGAATGGCTAATATATATTTTATTATTATGGTCGAATATGCCGGATGGCCATTATAGCCATGAAGAAAAGTTTGACATGCTAACGTGCTTCATTTTGTGCCGCAAAAATGAATGAAGTTATCATTTCTGCAGTAAATGAATTATGGTAAATTAATGCACCTAGTATTTTAGTTCCTAAAATTCCACACCACATATTAAACCCAAAATGTTCTTGATATTTCAATATTTTCTTAACACGCGGATTTTGTTGAGCCTAGTAATGCGTATTGCGACGGTTAAAGATACCATGATTAGTGACCATACTTTTGTCGGACCATATTTTTTTAAGAGAAATTTATTTTTTTACACGTGCGTGTATACCACTCGCAAAAATATCGGCGCCGTTCAAAATCTCCCGGTTTTTTTATCTTTGGACAAACCACGAAGACTAAAAGCCTAAATACTGACGTACCGTGGGTGTCTTAAGCGAGGTAAGATGGAGTTTGTTGACACGGGAATTTAAGTCCCGTGTCAACAAACTTACTAAAATTTAAATACTTGAAGATTTGGGGGGAAGAAAAGACCTCCGCGGGCATCAGGTTCCACATTCTAGAAACTCTAGGGATAAAAGAACGAACAAAGTGGGAAGTTCGGGGATTGTCCAGTTAAACCGTATAGGGATGCATACTCGCGGAACCACGAATTTCTCTGTTGGGAACCGTGAGTGGAGGAACTATACTGGACAATTCTTCAGAGCAGAAGCCATGGAATAAAAGTATCTATAAAAAAGCGATAGATCCCCCACAGTCCGACGATGGGCAAGAGAGGGAAGCCTTTCTGTAAGTGATGGATCATTAATGAGACGAATAGCTCTTCTTTGAATAGAATCCAGAATGCTTAGGGTTGTAGGGGAAGCCTCAGGTATGAGAACAATACTCCAAGGGAGGTCGGATTTGGGACACATATAAAGTGTATAAATTAGAAGGGAAAAATACTTTTTGGCTATAGATACAATGTGCTTATGCCGGTTAAGGTTACTTTCAAATGTGACGCCCACGAGATTGAAGGTGTCTGTGCTCTGTAAAACTTGGCCGCTTATAAGTAGAGGATGAGTATTTGGTGACTCTTTTTGCAACAAGGAACATGATTGTGTTTTGGATGCATTAAACTGGACGAGATTTTTAACGCCCCAATCCAATATTAAATTAAGATCCTGCGAAAGAGATATCTGCATCGCTCTGCGTTTGTTTTCCAAATCAGGTTTAGTGTTGGGTTTAGGAACTGGAGTGAAGGTTACTATCGTCGGCGAAACTATGAATGGAATTAGTGGTGGACGAGTAAAGGTCGTTGATATATATGATTAAATAACCAGAGAGCCAAGTACAGAGTTTAGTTGAAAGACCATAGGAGGGAAATTTATTAAAAAGTGCGGCATGCCAAACCTGGTCAAAAGCTTTGGATATATTAAGAGCAACGATCTGGGACTCACCTAGAAACTCAAGAGACTTATTCCAGCACTGTGATACGAAGGAACGAAGATACTTAAGAATTTGTGAATCAATGAATTTTTCCATTACTTTACAAAGAACTGAGAGAATTGAAATTGGTCTATAGTTAGATTTAGGAAGAGATTAAGATCCTTTTTTGGGAATAGGTTGAACACGTGCAGCTGTCCAGCTCTCCGGAAAAATAGGTACCTGTGTCGTAAGAAATTCGAAAGAGCCGAGTTAAGATTGGTGCAAGTTCTTGAGCACATTTTTTTAAAACGATCGCTGGTATGCCATCTACCCAGACGATTTCTTGGTGTTAAGGGTAGAAGGGATAAGCTTAATGTGTTTTACCTTAAAAATAATATCGGGCATTTTATGAGGAACCGGGGTAACCGCTGGAATTTGATGATTTACGGGAGGGTCAAGGGTTGAATTGGCAGCAAATTGTTTAGAAAATAGTTCTGCCTTTCCTTTAGCGGTAGAAATAATTTTATCTTCCAAAGTTAGTGGTGGGAAAGAACTGGTACAAAAATTCCTACTTATGTTTTTTGCAAAGGACCAAAAAGATTTGCTGCCATTTAAGCAAGAAAGAATTTTGTTTTTAATACGATTATCGAAGGAGTCTTTGGCTTCAGAAATTGTTTGATTGTAGTAGTTTCTTCCTTTAATGCTGGCCTGTCGGATTTCTGGACTAGGATCCTGTAGAAACTTCTTGTGAGTCTAAATTTTTAAAATCTAGCTTTATCACAAGATTTGAAAAACCAGGGTTTGTTATTGGATTGTTTGGGGTTCTTGATGGTGTGTGAAATATAGGTTTCAATGCCCAATTGATTCAGTTAGTTGATTGCATTGCAGAAGAAAAGCAGATGGAATCCCAGGGGTAGGTAGCAAAGAAGTCCATCCCAGTCGGCTGAGTTTTAGTGCCATACAGTGCGTGGTAGCATGCATTTACCTCGAGATGTGCAGGGTAAGATATAGTAACTAAGCCATGATCTGAGCGACATAGGGGAGCTGTGACAGATGTTTGATAGAGTTCGGGATTGGTGGTAAGAAAGAGATCTAGAGTATTTGAACTATGATTTTGGACTCTAGGAAAGTAGGTGGGTTCCATAGTAAGGTTGGTAAGAGAGTTACTGACTGCGAAGCTGCTCTGCCTTGGGGGTCAGTTTTTGAAAAGCCCAGCCAATCCGTATTATGGACATTGAATTCGCCAAGCACGATTACTTCAGCCAATGGAGACTAAAAAAGTGGGCTATCGATCTTTGTTGAAAGAAAGTCAAAGAATTCAACGTAGGAATTATTAGATGAGGACCGGTACAAACAATTTTTGATTTTTAGTTGAAGACCTAAGGGAAAGTTTGAGCCAAAGGATATCGGGCCTACCCGATTCAAGATTAGAAACTCAAGCACAAGATCGTTGCGGACATAAGCACATACGCCACCATGTGGGCGAAAAGACGAAATAAGTTCGTAGCCTGGGAAGAGAAGGTGGCTGGTAGAAGATTTAGAACTTATTTGAGTTTCCGTTAGTAACAGTAAGTGGGGCTTAGATGACCGAAGGTTATGGTGAACGGAGTTTATATTGGTGTTAATCCCACATATATTTGCAAAAGAAATTAAACTTCTCGATGAAGGCCTTCCGGATGCACTCCTCGCCCGGAGATCCGAATGGAGGGGTATTGGTGTGCCGCCATCATTTGTACATAGTTTGGGGAGTAAAAAGGAAAAAAAGAAAAGAAAAAGAGGGAAAAAGGAAAACTGACTCACACACCCAGAACCCGAAACGTCCGTTAAGACTTCACGAGTCCTTTAAAGGGTGAGTGGGGTGGTACATCCCCAGGCGAGGAAAGCTCCTCTACCACCTACTACGGTTTAGGAAAGCTCCTCTACCATCTACTACGGTTAAAGTCCTTGGCAAATCTTAAATTTATAGGGGTGATATCCATTTTTACGCAAAAAAAATGGAGCTGTAGATTTGGTTACTCATACATTTTGTTTAATTTGCCAAGGTAATTTCTCAGGGTTCTCAACAACTGCTTGTAAAACATCATTTTCGGTTTCTTCTGAAGATTCCTTTTTTCGCGATAAAACTGGCTTTTAAAGTTTCGAGCCAGCTGTAAGAAAATGGAATTACATGGCCGTTTTCTTTCTGGATATGAATAAAGATACATTGCTGCTGTAATTAGAGTATTTTTGTGGCACAAAATGTAACACTTTAGCATGTTAAACTTTTCTTCATGGCTATATTGGCCACCCGGCATATTCGACGATAATAACACAATAGATATTGACTATTCACCAATAAACAATAATAAAGACAACAGTAACAATAAGAACAATTGCTCTAAAAACAACAACTCGACAAACAGGGTAATCACCACAATTACTATTTTATTATGATATTTAATTATGTTACAGACACGGTAGCAGGTATTAACGTCAAAGCATTTGTTTGCAAAGCCTACTTAAAAATACCTTTAAAAAATAGAAAAAATGAAGTTTTTCTTTTAACTAAAATTCAAAATATGACATGTAATACATCGTTAAATTTACAGGATGTACTTTTTTTCGAGCCATATAAAAAAATAAAGTTTATTATGGTTTCTTGAAAACGAAACGACAGATTTAAAATCTAAAAATACTGTCATGTAGTAGCTAAAAAGTGCCAATAAAAAGTGATATTAGTTTTTTCATATCTTTTCAAATAAAGTCAGAAAAAATAAAATCAATATAGTCGAATTTTGGTTTTTGCCAAATATCTTAGCAGGCCATGAAATTTTTTAAAGTTTTTAAACGGCATGTAAATAAGATTGAAAAACACAACTTTTTCCTAATTTAACCTAAGCTGTATCTCCAATAGGTACTGAGATTTCCATGCTTAGGATCCTTATCTTGGACACACTGTATATTTAAAAAATATTTTGTTTTTAATTTGTCTTTTGACAAGGGGGCTACGCCCTCGCCACTACCTGTATCTAAGTTTCTCCACAAACCAATAAACTTGTATTTTTTTGCGATTGCAACGATATATAACCCCTTAATATTTTGCTTTGTTCTGATCAGCTAATATAACAAAAAAATATATAAAATAATTAGTCGGCCCTAAATTAAATCATTATTTATATTTATTTTTAAAACTTCAGGAACACATACAGTGAGGATCTTAAAAGTCTTCCTCCCCCTTTATGTTTTAAATGGAAGATAATATCGAGATCAAGTAAATTTTGGATAAGAGTGTGTACTTAAACTACTTTTTAGCATGAAAATATTTCTGTCACGTGACCTAGTACCAAGGGGGCACTAGCATTTTTTTAATAAAAGAAGGATCATGTAGCACCTCGTTTTAAAGGTCGTTTGATTCTCTACTCAACAATATTTGAAAATCGGTCAAGCCGTTCCAGACTTAGAACCGTGTAAAATTTGAACTAAATAGTGTAAAAATATTGCGGTTTAAATGGCAGTGGCTTGTAAGTCTGGAAAGGATGGGACAATTAAAAACAAAACAAACTAGCGTTAAGTAAAGAGTTATAGGGCCTCTAAAACGAGGTGCTACATAACCCCCATTTCGGAAAAAAAAGCTGCTAGTGCCCCGTTGACAGTAGGCCACGTGACCGGAATCAGTTATAAAAGTTAGAACTTTTAAAAACCGCACTGTATGTACAATTGGAGGTAAATTACAAATACTTGTAGCTCTAAAAAAATAGGCCGATTTTTAAAAATAAAACGTCCATGAATAAAGAAATAAGGGGCCTTAAAGACGAGATGCTACCTGACCCACCTTTACGTTTGAAAAAAAAGTTTCTGGTGTCCTCTTGACACTACACCACGTGACCGGAATTATTTTTATGCCAAAAAGTAGTTTAAGTGACACCCTTTTACCCGATCTCGATATCTGTCTAATTCAAAAGTTGCGAAGGATTTTTAATCTCCTCACTGTATATTAACCAAAAAAATAACTTCCACAAAAAATTAAGACACATTGATAATAGCCACTTGATAATTATCTTATTTAATTTCCTTGTCATTCTGTTTAACATTTTTGGACTTGGTTCGATTATAAGAACTATTACCCTATAGATGTAAATATTTGGCACTCTTCTAATCTAAATAAAAAAACTGATGAAATTTAATAATTTTTAGATACTCATTGTTTTACCAATTGGAATAATGTTGGCAAATTGTCTAATGGTGAGACTAAACGAGTAAATGGACAATGTGCCATTGCAAGATGTGATGAAGACCGTAGTATTAAACTCACAGGGTAAAATTGTGCTACAAACATAAGGGCTTACAGCCCATTATGCGTAGCGTATTTATATCTGTACTGTATACAGTGCATTTCTTTAATGTCCCCCCTTCTTTTATTTTTTAAACGGATTAATTTAAAAATTTAAAATTTTAGGGAAAAAATGACAGAAAAACATTTCAAGATGGCGGCTGGGTGCCATCTTGGGAAGAATCATTAAATAAAAAAGGGATTCTTGTAATACATCATTTTAAAGCTCCTTAAAGTACTTTATAACCCCGAAATATAAAATCCATACCTTCACCTAATCCAAAATCGCGCTTCTTTAAAAATTACCTAAATACATAATTTCGATGGTCATATCTCCAAAACTAATAAAATTAGATATACTTAATGTGGTATTTTCTTAAAACTCTTTTAAAAAGCTTTTAAATGGTGGTATAATATGCAGGGTGCGTCATTAAAAAAATATATACTTTTTTCCTACCTTGTATATTACCACCAGTATCACAACTAAAAAGATCTTTTAAAAGGCTTTAGGAAAATACCATATTAGGTATCGTCATTTTGTTTAAGGTAAAGATATTCACTTTATATTCTAGGGTAATAAAGTAATTGTCAGGAGCTTTAAAATGATATCACCTTGGCTTTTCGTATTCAAATCATGACAATTTTAGTATTTGGATATTCGGATACTGATTACACTTTTCGGTATTCGAATATTCAAAACGCCGGTATTCGAATACTC
This sequence comes from Listronotus bonariensis, assembly GCA_014170235.1. NCBI lineage: Eukaryota > Metazoa > Arthropoda > Insecta > Coleoptera > Curculionidae > Listronotus > Listronotus bonariensis. Next base: position 83,392 of record JACEGR010001048.1, read on the forward strand.
AAATAAAATATTCGTCAAAGACTTCTAAAGCATTCCAATACAGAATCCCGAATACTGAGCAAAATAGTATTCTGCCGAATACCGAATACCAAACACACAAATGTATTCGAATACTATTCAAATACCGGCAAAATGTATTCTAAATACTATTCAGAATACTGAATATTCGAATACGACCCAACTCTGTTAAGCCTAAATGGTATTTAAGCTCAGCACATTATAAAAGCATAACTTATTAATACAGTGCTTGTCTAAATTCAATTTAGGATCCCCCTAACCTATAAATTGTTGGGATTTTTTTATACAAATTTGAACACTTTAGTAAGACAACATAAACCAAATTTTTGGGCAAGAAATTACAGATGTAAATGTCAAACTGGGAAGTTAAATGGAAAGGTGGGTTTTGTGGCATCATTTCTGACAAGTGTTGTGGTTCTAAATTAAACTACAACAATATAAATTACATTTATTTTTAATTCTGTAAATTGGAAAATATCATGACAACTTTTTAAATTCTAAAACTGACAACTTCAAACTATCTAACATGAACTGGTCATTCAGGTAAAACGTGATAAGGGAAGGTGTGTGATCTATAACATTTCTCCCTTTCTTTTTAAACATAGTCCACTAAATACGAGGGTCTTTTTCGTACTCTGGTTGGTCGTGATGGCTCAAAACTAGTGTCGATTATAACGGATTCTTCAATGTGCATAGGTTTTTCTGAACAACTTACTGAGCCTTCTTCAGCATTATTTATTTCTGGAAATTTTTCATCATCATCATCAGCATGATGTAAGATATCTTCAAAATCTGACTCATCGTCTTGAGGTGAAATCGTGTTTTGTGGTAAGTCATTTGGATTAAACACTTTTTCTGAATTTATTATTTGTGGTAAACTTGTACTTGACGTCTTAGGTATGTCAAATTCATCTAATAGTATATTTAGCAAAGGTTGACATTGTGGAGCAATAACATACCTTTTCTTTATTTGGTTATAATGTAGTCTTTTAACAAACTTTTGATTGTTATGAAATACTAAAACACTGTACATTACATTTCCAATAGGTTCTAGTATTTTTCCTGGAGTCCAATAAAATCTGTTGTTTCTATAAATTTTGACATAAACCATGTCGTTTTCTTGATAATTGTTGATAATTCTATTTATATGTACATTTTGAACAGGTAAAAGTAAATCTAGTGGAATTCTCATTTTCCTTCCCAACATATGTTCTGCAGGTGATTTTTCTTCTGGTGAATTTTTATTTGGAGTCGATCTGTAAACTCGTAAAAATGTATTGATACCTTGTCCTTGACTATACTTTCCCTTTTGATCAATTTTTACAAGAGCTCTTTTAAACGTGTCAACAAATCTCTCTGCTTGGCCATTTGATTGCGGCCAAAACGCTGCTGTTCTAATGTGTTCTATGCCATTCTCTGTACAGAAGCGTTTAAAATATTCACCTGTAAATTGTCCACCATTATCTGATACAATTGTCTTGACTAAACCAAATCTGGAAAATACTTCTTCTAATTTGGCAACTGTAAAACTCGACGTGATTGATTTTGTTTCAAAAACTTCTGGCCATTTTGAGTAGGCATCTATGATGATTAAATAGTAAAAACCACTTATGGGACCCGCAAAATCCACATGAATACGTTGCCAAGGGCCTTCTGGTACAGGCCATGCTTTTGGAGGAATTTTTGCAGGACTTCTAGATGACTCAGCGCAAATTTCGCAATTTCGCACAAAATTGACAATATCTTTATCTATGTTTGGCCAATAAACATATCCTCTAGCTATGGTTTTCATTCTTTCTTGACCTGGATGTGCAGTATGTATTAGGTGTAAAATTTTGTATTGACATTTTGGTGGAATGACTATTCGATTACCAAACATGAGACAGCCTTTCGTAATAGATAAAGAATCTCTTCTGTAGTAGAAATTAAGTACATTATCATCAATACTTTTTTACCCTCTGGCCAACCGTGTTCGACATAATTAATGACTTTTAAATATGTTGGGTTTCTTTGAGTTTCCTGATAAATCATTTTAAAACTAATTGGTAGTTCTGCAATTATTTCATCAAAAATTTGAGAAATATCTGATTCAATGTCTATTTGAGCAATAACAAAATCTTCATCGCTTGAATACGTTGGATTTACTAATCTTGATAAAACGTCTGCATGTCCAAAATCTGTTGTTTTTATATACTCAATTTTGAAGTCATATGCTCTGAGGATTAAAGCCCATCTCTGTAATCTATTTGCTGTGTGAACTGGGATTCCTTTCTTGGAACCAAAAATTGTAAGTAGTGGTTTATGATCCGTTTGTAGTGTAAAACTTCTACCGTATAACATTCGATGAAATTTTTTAACAGCAAAAATCAATGCTAATGCTTCTTTCTCTACTTGACTGTATCTTTTTTCAGTGTCTGTTAAAGTTCGTGATGCATGCCATATAGGCTTAATTGAACCATCTTTAAATCTGTGTAAAATGCAGGCTCCTATACCAGTAATGCTTGCATCGCCAGCTACAATTATTTCATACTTTGGATTGTAATTAGTGAGACTAATGTCTGATTGTAAAATTTCTTTGAATTTGTCAAAAGATGATTGACATTGTGCTGTCCATGAAAATTTAGCATATTTCTTAAGTAATTGGTTAAGTGGGTGCCGTAGAATATGCATATCTTTTATAAATTTTCCATAGTAATTAATTGCGCCTAGGTAGGAACGTAGCGTGGTAATATCATGAGGTGGTGGCATGTTTCTAATGGCCTGTGTTTTTCATGATCTGGTTTTATACCGTTTTCACTTAAAATATAACCTAAATATTTCATTTCTTTGACATTAAAGGAAAGCATCCCACAGATCAATGATGCTAAAAATTTTAGCATTTTGTAATTTTAAGAAAATGTCTTCGACCGTTGGTAATGGATAATGGTGTGAAAGAAGTGCGTCGTTGAGGCCAGTTGAGTAATCACCACAAATTCTTACATCACCGTTTGATTTCTTGGTAATAACAATGGGTGCTGCCCAATCAGAATATTCAACGGGTGAAATTATATTTAATTGCTGCAATCGTTGAAGTTCTTTATCAACTTTATCCATAACTGAGTAAGCAACAGGTCGTTTTGCTTTAAAAATAGGAATACTTTTTTCTTTAACGTGTAAGTCCACTTTAGTTTTGATACAATGTCCTAGTTTTTCTTGAAAAACTTTTGGAAACATTTTTTTAAGTGATTCTGCATCACTTGGTAGTGCTTTTGAATCAACACTATTACAAACTGAATTTATTGGTACATCCCATAGTTTAAATTTTGTTATCCAATCTATTCCCAATAAATTTAGGTTATTAATTGGAGTAATAAAACATTTGCCTTCAAAATTTTTCTGATTAAAAACCATTGTGCAGTAAAATTCCGATTCCAAACTTAGTTTGTCACCTGAGGCACTCTTGGCTGCATGATTGGTTGTTTGACATACTGGTTTTCCAATTTTTGACCAAGTATTTTGGAAATGACTGTGATATCTGAAGCTGTATCAATTTGTAGTTTAACAGGAATATTATTAATCTTAACTTTTAAAAATTTTCTTTCAGGATGTGAACCAATTTGATTTACGTCATAAATGGCATGAGATCTTTCATTTCTTTTGTTATATTTTTTTCTGTTGCTGGATTCACAATACCCGAATTTATGACCTTTTTCACCACATTTTTCACATACAAGTTCTTTAAAGGGCAAAACTTTGCGTAGTGGAAATCACCGCAATACCAGCATGCAGATTTTGGAATTTTTGAACATTCTTGTGTATTTGTAAACGAGTGTCCTTGTTGATCAGTGTGCTTATTTTCAAATTTGAAGTTGACATGATTACTGTTTTGACGTTTTGAGATTCCATTGTCATATTGGTTATTTTTGTGTGTTGATATTTTGTTGATACTGTCATGTTTGTTGTTATTTTCTATCATGTTTGAGTCATGCTTTAAATTCAGAAATCTGTTGCACTCCGCTACAAGTTTTTCCAACGTTTGTGATTCAGTAGTATTGGAATCTAGTTTAGATAAAATTTTGGTACGTATATCATAATCTTCGCTACATTTTAAACCGCAAGTAAAAATAAGGCATTTAAACTCATCCGAAGATATTTGGTTTATTTTACATTCTTCACAGAGTTTGTTTACTTTTGCTGCAAAGGTAACAAAACTCTTCAGATTCATTTTTAAGTTAACTGCATACATTGATATCTTAAATGAAAAATTGATTGTTTCTTACCAAACATATTTGTTAATTTTATTTTTGTTTCATCAAAACTAAATTCTTTACTTTCCTTAGGTAATATAAAATTTGTATATTTTTCATGGCATCCAATGTCCAATTTTCTAAGTAAAAGCCTGACTTTTGCGGAATCTGAAATGCTTTTTGCATCTTCCATAAAAAGGCTTTCATACCTTTTTATACCATGCTTCGAATGTGTCTCCATTTTCTGGATCATAATGAAATCCTTTTATGCTGTTTCCCAAAATATCCATCCGAAATTCTTCATTGTTTTGATTTGAGTTTGTGCTATGTGTTCCAAAATATTTTGCAAAATTTGAAAACATTTCTTGTTGACTTTTATGATTTCTTGGTGTGCTTTCATGAAGTTGTTCAAAGTTTCGGCCATTTGTTCCGAATTCATAACGACTGCGCCAAATTGTTGTGGTTCTAAATTAAACTACAACAATATAAATTACATTTATTTTTAATTCTGTAAATTGGAAAATATCATGACAACTTTTAAATTCTAAAACTGACAACTTCAAACTATCTAACATGAACTGGTAATTCAGGTAAAACGTGATAAGGGAAGGTGTGTGATATATAACAACAAGTACTGTATAACCCCAGAATATAAAGTCAATACCTTTACCTATCATAAAATGCCGAGAATTACCTGAATACCTGATTTGTATGGCCATATTTCCAAAACTAATACAGTTATATATACCTAATGTGGTATTTTCTGAAAAGTCTTTTAGATATACATCCCTTTAATGGTAATACAGCGTGTCTACTTTAGATTGCACCATATGGAAAACTTTTTATAATTAATTTTACGAAAATAAGATGTTATTTATAAAAGTTTAAAGCCCAAAATGCAATCATCAGATATTCATTTTGTGCAGTGGTATACGAGGTATGTCAAAAAATATAAATTTTGCTCAAAAGGAAAGTACCCTTATTTTTTAAAATATCGAAAATTTTTATAAAATAAAGATGTTTAGGATTAAAAGTAACATTTAAATATGCAAACTTGATCATTTTCAAAAATAACTTTTTTTTACATTTTTTGCGAGCGTTTCTGTGACTTTTGACTGTTTTTACAGTTCTTAAGCAAATTAAGTTCTTTACGTATATTATTTCAAAATAGGTATGCATTAATGTACAAACTTTAATATTTCCCCTTAACCCATAAAAAATTAATAAAAAAAGTTTTTCTTAAAAATGATCAAGTTTGCATTTGAATGTTATTATTAATCCTAAACATCTTTTCTTTATAAAAATGTCGATATTATAAAAAATAAGGCTACTTTTCTCATGAGCAAAGTTAATATTTTTGACATACCTCGTATACCACTGCAAAAATAAATATACGATAATTGTATTTTAAGTTTTAAACCATGCACAACTTTTTATTAAAAAAAAAAATTCGTAAAATTATTAATAAAAAGTTTTCCATATGGTTCGAACCTAAGTAGACACGTTGTATAATATACAGGGTGCGTCATTAAAAAAATGTACTTTTTGCCCCACCCTGTATATAATTGCCAATATCATTAATAAATAAATTTGTAAGGGAGATTTCAGAAAATACAACATAAAGTGTATCTAACTTTATTATATTCGGAAAAATGTCCACCCAAATGTACCTTTAAAGTACTCATCAGGAGCTTTTTTAAATGGCGCTCAGCTATCAGTTTGACATTAATATATGTCATATCTTGTATTTGGTTTATGTTGTCTTACTAAAGTCCTTAAATTTTCATAAAAAAAAAACAAACAATTTAAAACTTAGGAGGGGTCTTTAATTTAAACAAGCACTCAATAAAAGTTTTCTCTAATTAAGACCTATGTCGATATTCACCGGTTATTCTCGACAATCACTATATTTCGGACTTTCACGGTATCAGCAATACTACATACCTACTAGTAATGTAACGAATGTTCGCATTCGCAAAAAATGATGCGAATGTTTGGCGAATGTTTTTAACAAACTAAAAGGAAATTATGTATGGATTATGCAGTCAAGTCAGTGAAGACTTTTCGTTGGAAGTCCTTTATAACAGCTCTGATTTTATTATACTTATATATTTTTTTAACTTCTTGTTTTTTATATTGTTTAAAATCAGAAACCTCTCAGGAGGAGGAAATAATTATTTGTATGGTTTGCATTTATATATATATATATATATATATATATATATATATATATATATATATATATATATATATATATATATATATATATATATATATAAATATATATATATATGTATATATAATGTAGGATGTTGGGTTAGGTTGTCATATATTGGCCTCAAGAACTTGTGATAGCATTTTTTTGCACCCTTTAGAGAGAATATGCCACGTAAAAGTAAACAGTGGCGACGCCAGCATTTAATGTAAAATATTTTGAGAAAAAAAGGTATTTTGTTTTTATTTCGTTCAATATACTACAGATTGCGCCAACTTTATTTAGGAATAAAATTAATAGCAGATATTAATTGCTCACCTTTCAACACCCTTCCTAGCCGAATATTGTAACATCTATTATTATTAAAAAACAAGAAGTTAAAAAAAAAATATATATATATATATATATATATATATATATATATATATATATATATATATATATATATATATATATAATAATTATACAGGGTGTGCAAAAACTCTTACGAGAAAATTTAAGGAGTGATTTTTCATTAAAAAGTAAGAAAAAATCTTTATATAAACATATTATGTCCTAAAAGTCCTACTTTTAGAATAATCATCTTAACTTTTATACCAGTTTAGATATTTTAAAAAATGTAAAGAGATCTTCTAAGCATCAATGAAACTTTTAGCCTATAAAAAAGCAATATATTTTACCAGTGTTGTCCGTGAGGTATATACGATAATTATTTTTTTAGAAAAGAATTGTACGCGTCTTCCCAAAATAAAAAATACTTTATTAAAATTCTGTTTAGTTTTTTTAAAACTTAATCTTATAAATATTTTTATTCGATGTACGGTTTTCGAGTAAATAAATACGAAAATTTCTTGACTTGCGTCAATTAATGCTTGGTATGCTAATATCGAAATTTTTAATAAATAATATCACCTTCTTTATATATTATTTAAATAAAAATTAATTTCCCACGCGAAAGATTGGTCAATACATCAATGTTTCAACTTTCAATTAATATAATTATTGGTGAAGTAAACTAAATACTCTTAACATGACTACCATATACTAAATAAATAGCGATTTGCCCATGCCGAGAAATGATTTTTACTTTTTACGCAAAATCCATACATAGAATTAAAAAAGGAAAGAGGCTAAATTTGTTTAATTAAAACTTTATTTAAATAGGTAATTAATTAAACTTAAAAAAAAGTTAAATTATTTGCGGTAAATCCCTCACGGATAACACGTACCAATCTGATTTTTTTTAATATCTAAACTCGTTTAAAAGTTATGATTAAAAAAGAATATTTTTCTTTAATTTTAACATCCTGTAGTTCCAAGCGTAGGACTTTTAAGACATCTCGTCACCTTAATTATAAAACCACCTAACTCCATTTTAAATTAAACATGCATTGCCATCTTTAGCCCTATAAAATAAGGCTAAGATAGCATGAGAATTTCAATTTTCATTAATTAATTAATTGTAAAACTACCTAATTTTAGTTTTTATAAAAAAAAATATGATTTTGATGCCTTCTTCAGTCTTATTTTATAAGGCTAAGTTGGGTGGTTTGACAATTAAGATGACGATATGTTCATATAAAGTTTGTTTCTTATTTTTTGATGATGATTTGTCCCTTAAAGTATGAAAAAATTCATCCTTTATACAAATTTTTCCGTGTAAAAAAATAGTATTTACAAACAGAACATGTTGATTTTGTGTACAGGGTTCGCAAAAACTTCAAGAACATGATTTTTCTTCAAGGGGAAACTACCCTTATTTTTAATTTTTAAGCGAAATATCATATAAAACATTTATTTAGAATAGCATTTTAAACGACTTTATTAATGTTACAGGGGTATCAAAAGGTTTTATAAAACTGATTTTCAGATTTTTAGAAATTAATTATTTGAAATTTTTATAATAAAATTACCTAAAAAACACTTATAATTTGCTTTTTAAACACCTGCTTTCTTCAAATTTTTATAAAACACAACTTTTTAGCTGTAAACAAATGTTTTTGCAAAATTATGAAGTTCAATAAAATTTTGAATTATTGTTTTTATCGAGTCCAAACATTATACTAAATAAATTTTCCTTATAACATTTTGGCTCAAGATGAAAAATAAGGGTAGTTTACTCTTGGAAAAATAAACTTGTTGCTTAAGTTTTTGAGAACCCTGTATACAAAATCAACATTTTCGCTGAATCCCATTTTTTTTCACAAGCAAAAATTTTCATAAGGAATTACTTTTTTTCGAAAAATTTAACCCATCCGTGAACAGTCTGTATATTGTTAAAATAATACAAATAATTATTTCTTTCCTCTGGGAAATTTCTGATTTTAAATAATACAGACAAATAAAAATAATAAAAAAAAATTATCAAAATAGAGTACTTAAAACGATTGCCTATTTTACGGCTTCATTGACTGGACTAAATATTTACTTATAAAATTTAAACATCAAATTAATATGGAACAATCAACTAAATTAGAGATACTGTTTTTATTGTTCTTGGTAATCCAATTAAAATATAGGCAAAATCACAAATGGGCAAAAATATAATTTTCATCCTTGGTAAAAAACATCTTAATCTAAATAAAAATATGTTTTGTGAAAAAGAAATAGAAAGGTTTGATTAAGTTAGGTAATAAGAGCATCTAGGTCTAATGTCTGGTTAGAATTTATTGTGTCAGATTTGTATATTATATGTAGCAGATTAAAACTACTATTTTCAAATAAAGGTTTTCATTTTGTTTACATAAACAAAATAATAAAAAGAAAAATTATTTTTATACCTGAAAGGTGTATGATATTTTGCGAGCGCTAGTCAACATTCGCATTCGCGTTTGCAATTACATTTGCGAATATTGGAGATGAGTTTACGCATTTGCGAATGAAAGAATTCTAACATTCGTTACATCACTAATACCTACTATTAGAAATAAAAGATATTCCGTATTATTAAAATAACAAAATATACTCTATTTGCCCATAAATGTTAGTAATTTTTTTGCAGATGTGCACCAGTTCAAATTGCACCTCCGTGTTATATTGGCGAGGGTATTTTATCAAAACCGTTTCCAGATTGTTGTTTTGAAGTAATTTGTCCGGAAGAAGAAGTTACAGAAAATCACTTGTAACTAAAACCAGTGAAATAAATAAATTTTCTGAAAATGTTTTATATTTTAAATTATTAGGCCTATTTTTAATATTAAAGAAATTCTTTTGGGTTTATTTAACAAGATCATTTATTTAATCAAGGTAAGGGTAATAAAAGAGTACCATTTAAATAACACCTTTTTGGTAACATTTTTATTCGTCAACAAATAGAAGTAAAGATTTTCATGGTTTAGGATCGTGGAACAGAAACTAAGAAAAAATCATTATTTGTATGTATTCTAGATACAGGTAATGTAACTGGCAAAAAATAGTTAAATTTTTTTATTAGCAAATCACAAACCTAAAATACTTTTTAGGCAATAAACAACTTGCATAATTTGGTTTTAAGTTTAATATTTATATTTGGCGATATCGTAGAGGAACCACAAGTCAGGAAGCAAATAAAAAAATAATTATATCTGAGGTTTGTTTTCTGATCACCAAATACTGGTTTCATATAAAGAGTATGTTTGTTTTACCACTTAATTAACTTAATAGCAGCATGTCTTATTTACTTATAAACTAGATTGCACCCCGTCGAATTCGACGGTTTTAGACATTGATTAGCGATTTAAATTTAGCACCTCTGTCCAATACTTTTTAAACTCTCCTAATCTACTATGACATTTGTTTGTCATATTTTGCTTGATGTTGTTGCAGTTAGTTTTGACAACAAAAAAATTAGACATTTTCTGTAAACATAGTAAATATTTTTTGCGATTTTATCAAGATGGATTGAACCCGTCGAATTTCGACGAATTTAATTCTGTTATATCATATAATTAGAAAAAAGAAACATAACCACAATATTATGAAATAAAACAAATTAAGTTAGCAGGTCGTCTACCAATGAAACATTAAACACGCAACATGCAAAGTTCATCTACCACATTAAACCCTTAAGACTACAGTTAAAAGCATAGGACTCTGTAATTTGATTAATTTGAAGAGTCACAGACGGTCATGCAAAACTGTTACATTGGGAGGGGGGCATGGTTAGTTCGGTAAGTTAAATAGTTTTTTAACCTTAATAAAGCAAATTAAAAAAACATATTTACCTAACCAGGACTAACCATGACCCAACCCCATGGTTACAGTCTTGCTTGACCGTGTGTAACTCTTCAAACCTATCAAATTACAGGTAATTTTACTGTTCATACAACGCTGTAGTCTAAGCCGTTATTATGTTGTTAAAACAAAAATATATTCTAATAAAAAAATATAGCAAATACTTTTTTTTATTTGCAACAAAAATAAATTTATCTCCTAGAAGAAAAAGGCAAAAAATAAGTGTTGAAAGGTCTCAGTAATCAGAGGATCATTTTTTTAAAGATCATATATATTGGTACAGTTTGTACTGCCGAAAAATATAACCAGTAAACTGGCGCAGTTTGTACTAATCAAGAGCTACCGATATTGTGCTTGACGTAATATTTCCTGCGGTATAGGCAACGCACGTTGCTTTGTGTTTTTTGTTTTTAAAGAAAAATGGGAAATAAAACATTAAAAAGAAGTAGTAATGAGACTTCTCAGTAACCAGAGGATCATTAAATAAAAAGAATAAGTAAATTGGTGCAGCAGAAGTCTCTAACGAAGTGTCTGAAAATGTTGGTTTTGCGTTTTAAATATATAGATTATTTAGGTTTTAAATTTTATTTAAACTTGCACTTATATTTGCTCACATACAATGTATTTCTTTAATGTTCTGCCCCTTTTATTTTTTAAACGGATCATTTAAAAAACTTTGGGATATAAACTTAATACATAATAATAAATGCTACATTTTAGACCGAAATTGAGAGATGAAAATATTAAGATGGCTGCTGGGCGCGATTTTAGAAAACATAAAAAGCGGGTTTGTCAAATCCTGATTTGGATGGCCATAATTCCAAAACTAATAATGGTTGACATGGGCGCCAAGAGAGGGTGCAAGGGTACACTTGCACCCCCTGGTTTTGAGTAACTTGAAAAAATGTTTAAAAAAGTACCTTTTGTAGGGTAAAAATCAAGTTTTTTGCTCTTTACACATTTTTGGACCTCAATCTCATCCTGCCGGCGCCTATGCCCGTGATGGTAGATGTACTAATGTGGTATTTTCTTAAAGCTCATTTAAAGATCTTTTAATGGTGACATAAAATAAGTGTGATTTGTAAAAAACATATAAGCTTTTGACCTACCCTGTATATTATTATAAGCATCACCATTAAAAAGATCTTTAAAAGAGCTTTAAGAAAATACCACATTAAGTATAACTAACTTTATTACTTTCGGAAATATGGCCATCCACATCAGATATTTGGGGGTAATTTTTGAAGTACCGCCATTTCGTAGTTGGTAAAGGTATTGACTTTATATTTTAGACTTATTAGGTACTTATTAGGAGCTTTAAAATTATGTGCCACAAGACCCCCTTTTCTACTTAATTTTTTTCCTAAGATAGTGTCCAGCAGCTATCTTGATATTTTCATTTGTCATGTTTACTTTAATATTGTATTTATGTATCAATTTAATGCCCTAAAATATTTTTTAATTGTTTTTTATTGATACGTTAAAAAAAGAGGGGAGACATTAAATAAATGCACTGTATAAAGATATGTGTTAAATGATTTGGATGTACAGGGTGTCCACTAACTCTACCGACAAACTTTAATAAACCATAATAAAAAATAAAAAAACTTTCTTTGAACCTATGTCCTAAACATCTTAGGTTTTTAAATATTTAAAAAAAAATTAAAAAAAATATCGAATACACATGGTGTCTGCTTTTTATTGGTACACAGACAAACCAAATATTTCTTATGCCAAAATATTATGACTTAACTCCACACACCTATGTCCAAAGTTGATTATAAGGAAGATACAGGGTGTCAAAGTAAAAGAAATATTTTAAATTTATATCAATAATTTTTGATACCTTTTGATATTTTAGGAAAACTCGGTATCCAGGGTTTTTATACATCAGCTATTAAGATCTGATATTATTTTTATGTGTAAACTAGAGGGCGCTAGACACACTATTTAAATTTCTCTAAAACGTCCCAACTTTGTTGTGCTACTCTGTATGTACCATCTTAATAAACCAGTAAACTCCTTTATGTTTTCTGCTAAAACAAGGTATACTTTGTAAGATCCGCTCTTGACAACCGTTTGCAATATATTCACGTTTCAGTTGTTTAGTACACCAAAAAATGCATTAGAAACAGCGATTAGCTATACATATAAAAAGGCCTCATACCTATTAAATGAATAATTTAATGTATTCTTTAATATATCGGGTGATTCATTTAGAGGTACTATTAATTCTAGTAGGTATTTTTGGATAGATAAGAGGTCCAAATTTTAAACTGTCATGGTATTTGTGTTCAGTACTGTTTGGCAATTTATCGTAAAAAGACTTACCCCTTAACACAACGTTTAAAACCTGTTTTACTGTATTATGAAAATCATCATTTTCCGAGGAAACTGTTTTCTGCGCTTCGGGCAACTTATGATCCATGCATAATCGGCCTACTGAGCCGACTATTCGCTGTACCATCACAAAAATTTTAACTCCAATTTTTTTATTGGATAAATCATTCACCAAATGGGCTACATCCAGCACGTAGTGCAGAAAATATAGCGGCTCTAGCTGAGAGTGTACGCGATGATCCTGACGAATCGCCAACATTTAAAAGGCATAATTTAAAAAAGAAATAAATGTAAAATATAGTTCTTCCGTCTGATAATAAATATTACTTAATAAACGTTTTTTTTTTTTTTTGGATTTTTTCAAAAAAGTGTTTCCAAATAAATCACCCATTATTTACTTATTAACTGCACTAAATATCTTAAACGCAAAAATGTCCAAAACGGTTGCTCTGAGCGATCCTTACAAAGTATACCTTTTTGTGTAGAAAACACCGGGGAATTTATAGGTTTATTAAGATATTACGCACAGAGTAGCACAAAAAGTTAATATAATAAATCCAGGTATTATAAATCTACCTAGTCAAAATAGGATTTTTTTAACTCCAACAGCTTAATTAAAATATTCCACAGTATTAAACGCCGAGCCGTCGAAAGGTGTGTATGTCCGGCTAGTGTTTAAGTTTGCAATATTAATATTCATTGAGGGGAATAGGGATTCGAGGGCGGTTCTTGCACAAACACATGCAACCTGCCCATTAATTAGTTGCCGTCAGGAATCCCGCTGCAGGGGGCACCCTGCTAGGCCTTCCCGCTGACAGCCTGACTTTTGCTCAGCATGTTGGAAAACGACGACTGTTTGTCCCGGTAAGATGCCTTGTCACAGCGCTGTTCTCATAAAGTGTTTACAATCTGTAAAGAAAATACGCCATTCCCAGTAAAAAATAGAAAAATTAAGAAGCATCTTTTATTAGAATACAACATTATTTGTTTTTACTTTGGTTAAAAATTTCTTTGCAATATGCAAAAGCCTAAAATATAAGAACCTTTTGTGCATGCTTAGTGCTTAAATTTTTACTGATTCTCATAATTTTGTTGAAGAATAAATGAGTAATTAGAGAGATCAACCAAGATGCATGATGTTGATTGTAAATAAAAAAATGTTTAAAGAATTATCTTTATATTTTTTATTAATATAGAAGAATCTTCGAGAATAATGTGTGATAGCTACTAACTAGATATTTATTATCAGTAAATCAATATAAAGTTCTCAAAGTATAGTTTGCCAATTTAAACAATTTTGTTATTTGACTAATAACAAAGTTACCTAATATACTTAATATAAATGAACCGTATACTCAGACACAATAAAATGGTGGATAAATAATTAAAGTGCTAAATTCTGAAAACCAATAATGACTAATATTTAAAAAAAATAGTTATTTATTTTCTTGGCAGAAATAATTTGGTATAATAATAACCTATAATTTTAATTCAAATAACGTAAAAATACACTTACAATAACCACAACCAGACCAGAGAGTAGTATAGCTATTTAGTTACTTTATGCCACAACCAATAATAGATTACTAATGGGCAAACTAAACATCATAATAAATGATTTATTGGTTTACTTTTTTGTTTAACCGAAAATGGTTTACGATCTATTTTTTCAATAATTGTGCTCAGAATTTACATTCTTTTTTATTCATAATATTTGATGGTCCCTCTAAGTAAAAATAGTTAACCAACCTTTTTTTTATTTTTAATTAGCAATTTTGTTTTCTAAATTTATACGTATGGGCAAAAAATCATCATGTATATTTTAAATATTCCTTTTGAACTTTAACCATAGAAAGCTGTTTAAAAATGGCGTAAATCAAATTAACGCCTATAACCTTATTAACATTTGCCATCTTACTAAGCATTAAGTATGCAGGTGATTATGTTTTTTTGGTTGAGAAGTAACAAGTAGTTTGTATTTTCTTATGAAGCTTGTTGTTAGTAATGGCTACTGCGGATAAGATATGTTATTGTAAATTAGCCAACATGCGGCGACTGAATGGGTAATCGATATAAATATTAATGCATACGTAGTTGCAAATGGAAATGTCTAATAGAACCTGATGGATTCGATATTAAAGTGCTAAGAGTAATCCAAACATAGAAGGAAAGTCAAAACTCACTGAAAAAAGCTTATTTATTCGTTATCCGTAAAAAAATTTTATTTAGGTTTTTGTATATATACTTACGATTATTAAATCAATGGCCGGTAAAATCTGTTCTTGCAGGAGTAGAAATACCTATCTCCATTCAGAGTTTCTTTAAAAATAAATGGTCCAATTTAACGGTTGTCTAAAACAGAAAAATACATTTTTATCTAATTGTGAGACGTAAATTAAAGGTGCATTTTAAATTACCTATGATTCCACACCAGACATTAAAGCCAAACCTTGTTTGTATCCGTCTTTTTTCTAAATTATGTAATAAACCATTAAAAGGTAATTCGTCTATTGAAATTATTCCCCTGAAGACCCTGGACAATACGTTATTTATATGGATGAAAACGGTATTTTTTAAAGACCTATGCACAGATGACTTAGGCATTGTGGTCTGTTCTTCCACTTTTCTAACCGATGTTGTGGGATCATCTCCAACATTTTACATTAAAATTGCTCCTCTTGCTTCATTATTTTTTGTGTATAAGTATTGGGATTCGATTTTACCAAAGATATATAGGCTAACAAGTTCGTGACTAAGAATCTAAAAGTCTTTGGTTAGGTTGTTGCCGCTCAGGAAATTGTTCTTCGTATGCAAGTGCTGCAGCTACTGTAAGATTTAAAATAAATTTGTAGCATATCCACCTTTTTATCGTTGAAATAAATAAAATCCATCATTGCAAATCCTTAAAATAATCAAAACTTAAATTTTTGTTGAAGGCGTTTCGAAACGAGAAATACGATGCACGCCAATTTTGACATTTACAATATTTAAATTATTAGATGCGTATCATTTGCCTTTTATAAAACGTTAATCGTTTTTAGAGCTTAATCAATCATCAATGAAAAGCTCTTGAAGAGCTCTTTTCAAAAATGTAAGAATCGAATATGGCGGCTAAATTCTTCTTAAAAGAGTGTTCCAATAATGTAGTAATCATAAAACTGTAAAATTGGTAGTTTGCGAGCTACAGGCAAAAGTTAAAAATACCCCTTTTTGGTTTTTTTAATTATCTCAAAAACCATAATAGAATCTAAAAGCAGACCTAATTTTGCAATTAAATTGTCTAAAACTCTCCTAATTAAACCAACACTGTAGCTCTAATGGTTCCCGAGTTACCAATACATGTAGGCCCAATCTGGGATATACTGTATATATTTAATATTCTTAAACCAATTTAATTTAAATTTGGTACAGTTCTTTGAAAAAATAAGATGTTTAACAAGTTTTAACTAGATTGAATTTATTGGATACAGTTGCGTCTCAGTGGGTACCACAGTCATTATTGTGAAGAAGAAAAAACACGCCATTAACTATTTTGTGGTTTTCTTTTTCTTTAATTTTTCTGAAACAACTAAAAATAAAGCTTTTAGATCTCTTACTTTTTCTTCGTATCAAATATAGATACAAAGAAAATACAGGAGACTAAAAAGTAGCATCTTTAATTGCTTAGTCGGCAAAAAATTAAAAATCTACAAACAAAACCAGGGAGGTATTATTTTTCTCAATAATATGGGTTGTAGTGCTCACTTAGACGCCACTGTACGCAATAATTTCAATCTAATTAGGGCTATATAAGCGCCTTCTTACTTTAAACAACTGTACCAAATTTAAACTAAATTGGTTTATCATGACTTAATTTTTGTTTCAGTTTCTGGTAGTTCTTTTGTAGATCTAGATTTGGCATTGTCATATTAAAATAACTAAAAAGATAAAGTCGTCCTCATATATTTGCAGTTAACCCAATCTTTCAGAAAGAAAGCACAGATCACATCATCATGCTGGCAGGCGTAAAGCTGCTGCTAAATACTATAAGCTTATTGGCTTGCCTAATAATCACACAATTTTTAAATTAATTAAGCCAATTGATTGAAAAATAAAATATGAATTGAATAATAATTATGATGATATTGAGATTGTTTTTTAATTGATAGGGTAAATTTTTAATTTTATTTAAAAAATTTCCGCTCCAGCAACATCACGCCCTGGTGCCTTACACCACTTGCATCATCCACTACCTGGTAGTTCTGGTTATACATTTTAAACCTATTAAGCAAATTATTATTAAGGGTATATACGTGTTAAACCATAAATTTCAGTATAAATTTAGAGTGTTAAATACAAAATTGTTATTATGAGAAGCAATTATAGATATTTTCTATTATACACCAGGGTCAATAATTTTTGAAATGAATAAAAAATATAGTAAATAACATAAAACCTATTCGGATCACAGCAGCGGCACCAATTTGGCGGGTCAACCGCACTATTGTAAAATATACTTATAATTTTGTTTCAATTATTGAATATTACAGTCTATTAAATCACTTTAACCCATCACTTTAATATAGATTTTTTGTTTCAAAAATTTTCGACACCAATTGTTCAATAATGAAAATAAAATAAATCCGTTCCGGTTTTTTTGCACTTTCTGAGAACATTTACCATTATAGTGTATATTTTTTTACACCATTGGAAACTGGAGATTTTAACAAACAAACAGACCATCGACTTTTTCAAAAATGCCCGATATTTTGATACGTGAAATTTCGATTAAAAATTAGGGTACTTTTTCGATATTAAGTCAAAATAATGTAAAATATTTATAATAAAAACTTTAAAAATACAGGGTATTTGGGACATGCAAAGGTGCGTTTTTACCAAATTTTGTGAAATTAATTTATTTTTTGTAAAAGATAAACATAGAAAACCAGACACTTGGTTATTTGAACTTTTCCCGTAAATTTTAAGGGTATGTAAAAAAGCGTTAATACAACAGTTGTAAATAGTTTAAATGCCTACAACTTTGCCATTTAACTTTCTTTCCATAGGACTTGCAGGGCTAAAATCTAGAAAAGCCATATTTTACACCTAACCCCCTCTCCCTCTTCCCGTCCTTAAATCGCCCATAATCTATATTTTTTTTTAATTTATGTTAGGTATATTCTTTACTTTTTCTATAAGTTTCATCGTATTTTTTATACATTTTTAACTTCTTTTAAAAGGCTTCGGCACTGGTCTATTATTCTTCAACATTCAAAATTTCCAGGGAAAAATTCATACCGTATTTTATAGATAATTATACACCTAATACCAGAAAAATAATACTTTATTTCAATCACGTATAGAAATGGGGATTTTGATATATTTTTTTAAATCCCTTTTGAGGGCTAGGCCCACATTTTTCTTAAAAATGATCACAATAATAGTTTGTAGTGTCAGTATACATTTATTTCTCTCACCATGTATCGCTTTTGTGTTAATTCTCTGGATTAATTTTGTTTTATTTGCGGTTTATATTTGCCACAGTAAATTACGCAGAGGTGACTTCCGTAACAAAACCAATACGACATTCAGAAGAGCTTCCAGTACCTAAGCCACCAAGTCACGTTGAATCCTCAAGTAACACACTTCAAGTTCTGATGATCATCATGATGAATGTGAGGACTTTCAAGTGGCAAGGACATCTAAAACACCATTTGTTGGGAAATAAGCGATCGCCTCAATATGTAGCCTTATAAACCAATTGTTAAATGCTTATAAATAATTGGGTTGCAATATGTCATTGAAAATACACTTTCTGCACTCGCACCTAAATTTAAAAATATATATAGGTGCAGTAAGTGATGAGCACGGTGAACGCTTTCACCAAGAAATTGCTTTAATTAAAAAGTATTATCAGGGAAAATGGACCACTGCAATGCTTGCAGACAACTGTTGGTTTTTAATTAGAGATACTCAAACCTTATAACAGGCAGGCCAAAACAGCAAAAACTGGTTTATTTTTTATGTCTAAATAATATATTTACTTTAAAATAACTAGGAAAAATTGTTAAAAAAAATTCTCTTAAAAGCTATACGTAACTAAAATGTTTTATTTGCTGTTCTAAGTTCTCTTTAGCATGGCCATTCCGAATCACACAATCAGATCTCTGAGAAAAAATAAAAGTATTTTATTGTTGCCTAGTGTTGTTAAAATTTTAATCAGTAAATATTTAAAAATAAAAATAAAGCATTTTTCGACTTTTTCATTATTAATTATTAAATTTTTTTTATACCATTTATGCCGCATTTTCTAATTAGCGTTAATTGGTTGACAACTATCTTTAAAATAATGGCGGAGCTCTTTTCGTAAACGTTAATTTTAAGACGACGATTACCTATTTACATATTACATTTATGTAAATAAGTTTAATGAATACATTTAGCGCATAGCCGCGTGGTGCTCATATCAATCCTTTCTTCGTTTACATCTGTTTGAATAATTCCACAGACCGGCAAGCGCATTGTCTGCCTACCCTCCGACCAGCTATTTGAATAATGGAATAATTTTGTCGTTATTTGTCTGCCAAAAGGCGATCGCTATTCTCCAAGTCAAAATGGGGAACAAGAAATGCGAATTTATGTGAAAGAATTTCTTTATATCGGAAATGATTGATTTATAGTAAGTTTTAAAGAGACGAATTTTTTAGTTAATCTGGAATTGATTCTTATCAAAGTAATGGCACGAAACAGACATTTCAATTTCCGATATAGGGGTTACAAAATGTTGTTAAAAATTAACGGCAGATTCTACATCAGAAAATATTATGAACACTTATTTTCGTAAAAATTGTTAAACTAAATATATACTTGCTTTAAATACGTATTTATCGTTGTTGTTAAATAATTGCTAATAAAAAAATCTAAAAGAAAAGTTCTGCCACGGCTTCTTTTATGGTTTAAAGATATTTAATTAAGTAGATTTTATTTAGGAGACACAAAAACTGCATTTTTATTTGTTTAATCTAAAGAAAACACAAAACACAGTCAGTGGCGTACCAAATTTTTGTTAGAAATATTCCTTTAGTTGTCGCTCGGGACGCCACTGGACTTATTTATTGTAATTAAATAAGTAATAAATTATTTCCTTAATGCCATAAATATCATTGCCAAATTAAAACAAAAATAAAAAAGATAAGATATTTTAAAAACCAAGTTTAACACACTGTATTTTTAAAATCGGATCCGAGTTTTTTTTTTAATTTTCTGAGAAAATTTGCGGACCAATGTTTATACAATTTTTTTCGTATTTTTATAGAAAAATCTGCCCTAAAATTTTCTTAACAACATTCTGTTACACCCTGTATTATAGGCAACACTATTTTCAAAATGGTTACAATAACAGGTGCTATTAATATTATAAATACATCTTAAGATTAAAAATTAGAAAAAGAAAATTAATTGTACAAGTCACAATTAAAGAATTGGAAAATACTGCTCTAGTCAAGGCAGAAGTAAAAGTTTTAAAATATGAAAAAACTAAGTCCCTTATTTGTACACAAAATAACTTTACTCCTGTGCAAGATACAAAAATAAACTTAAAATAAAAATGTTTATTTAGATACACTCTTTTAACTGTCAGTACTAGTTAATTTACAAGGTGTCTTAAATACAAAATTTTTATTGTCAAGTAGGTTTTTTAATGGAACACTCTGTATATTTTAACAAATTTTGACTCTGTAATAAACTGCACCTCCAAAATGTACAACACACTATACTTTAACTTTATTGCTGGCTTTTTAGATACCAGCAACATGCTAATATACTTAATAACAATAAAATTAAAAGTGAAGAACGAGAACAATATTTTGGTTTTATTTTTTTTAACAATTATGTCACTGTCAGAGTGCCCGATAATATAATAACATGTAATAAATTAGTTTCCATTGTAAAAACTACTGATAGATAAGTCAGCTATTTAGTTTATTTTAGATACATATTATACTTACTTAACCTAAAAACCAGTCATAATTGACGTATTGCTAATTTTTAGGGCAATTAAATACATATGTGACTAAAATTACCTAAATTGCTGACATACCTATTAGTAGTTCTTACAATCAAAGGTAATTAAATTCATGTTATTATATTATTTGTCACTCTGACAGTAAGAGAATTAGGAATAATTATAACCAAATAGTTATTTTTGTACAAAGGGTGTAAAATTGCACTTTTACGCCCGCGGCTGAACGTTTTACAAGAATCAGCTGTGGGTTTAAAAGTGAATTACGCCAGAGGTACAAACAATATTTTTGTACGACTGAAATTAATTTACAAGCATTCTCTGTAGTTGAGAAAAAATTTCCCGCTTTTAATGTTTTAAGTTGTAATCAGTATACTTTTAACATATATGTTTAATTAAATAAATTGTTGTTTTACCAAAAAACGAAAATGGGGCATTATTTAATTTTATTATTTATATATATATATATATATATATATATATATATATCTTTAATAGTTTTAGGAATATGACTATTTAAATATGGATATAATTTCTATTTCTACGAAATTCAGCTTAGTGCTGTGGGTAGATATAATGGAAATTATATCTATTATTTTTCAAATTTAAGTGGTCATATTTTGTACTTTGTTTGTAAACTTCATTTTTAAAGCATTTTTAAAGACCTTTTTAATGGTGACATATTATACAGGGTGTTCCATTAAAAAATTACCTTTATCTTTTTCTTCAATTTTTGATGTTTATTTGTTTTTTTATGCTCAAAAGATAATAAACGAAATATATGAAACTTTATACAGGACGTTTCTATCTTTCTTGATTATAGTCAGGGCCGTATTAAATGTTTGGGGCGCCCTAGGCTGGAATTTTTGGGGAAACAAAAATTTAAAGAGCAAAAAAAAGGCCTTCATTTGCGTGGCTTCTGTTTTAATTCCAAGGCGCCCTACTATAAGGTAAAATTGAAGAGCAAAAAAATCTTCTCTGCGTAGCTATTTTATTCCAGGGCGCTATATTCACAAATCAAAATGAAGACCAAAAACCCACCCCGCCCTAAACTTTTAAAATCTCTCCTGTCTGGCACCTATTTTTCACGGCGCCCTAGGCTGCAGCCTAGTCAGCCTAGTGCTTAATACGGCACTAGTTATAGGTAAAAGTTAGTGGGAAAATACAAACGGAAACTCTGTACACTTTAAAATAAGGACCTTTCTTTGTAAATTTAATATCAAAATTTAAAAAATGAAGGAGTGCAAGTTTCATATAAAATTACAAATTTGATTTGTTCGTTGTATCTGGGCGCCTCACATATTTTAATCAAAACCGAACACACACCTCTCTTTTTTAGTAAGACTTTTAAAAATCGTGTGAAAATGCTTATTCGTGGTAAAAGATCGTAAAATAATATTAATTTATGCGATGTAATCCTATTAATCTAACAAGCCCATAAAATAGTCTGCGTTTCTTAATTAACTTTTATCTATTTTATGGGGTAATTAAGATATTTTTTCATGTTAGTTTTATCCTTATCTTTATTTAACTAAAATGCGATATTCGAATAGAAATGGCTTTACAATTAAAAAAAAAACATTTTTTACGGCTTATCAAAGAATGCTAAAAAGTATTTTGGCGTCTCTAAATGATTACCTGCAACATACTTCACAAGTTAATTAATAAAGAAGTTGAAAAAAAACAATATTATTTTCCTTTGTACAAATGTCTTAATTAAAACAATGTTTTTTTTCTTTCGACAATCATACTTAATACTGGGATATAGCATTACCCCTCCGGTGGAAAGTATTTTATCATAATCCATATTATTATATTAGATTATGATAAAATAATTTCGACCTTTTATTATATTATGCAAGGACAAAATAGTTCTTCATCTATACTAATGTATAAAGAGGTAGAGTTTGTAACTTTGTTTGTGAGTTTGTGGGTTTGTTTGTTTGTAGCCGCTAATCTTTGGAAGTACTGAACCTATTATAAAAATTCTTTGACAATTAGAAAGCTACAATATTTAGGAGTGTTATAGGCTATACTTTACTATAATTAAACAAAAAGTTAGACATTAACGCTCAACGAAGTGGGCACGGGTCGCCTATCTTGGATAAACTATAACTAAAATTCGATATTAACGTTACTATTCTCTATGGATTTTAATGCGCTTTATTTTAATGAATAAAGTAATTTAAGAGAAAGGTTTATATGGATAATAATATTTAAAAAAGAACATATACAAAGTGTTTAAAAAAATAGTTTACATTAAAAATTCGATATTGACGTTACTATTCTCAACGGATTTGATGGGGTTTTTTAGTAGATAAAGTGAATTAAGAGAAAAGTTTATATGTATAATAATATTAAAAAAAAAACATATACAAAGTGTTTAAAAAATAGTTTACATTTAAAACTCGATATTACTTAACGGATTTTGATGTTTTATTTTTTAAATAGATATAGTGATTTAAAAGGAGGGCTTATAATGTCAAAAAACATATACAGAGTGTAAAAAAATAGTTTACATTTAAAATTTGATGTTACTCAACGGATTGTAATGCGGTTTTTTAATAGGTAGACTGATTCAAGAGAAAGATTTATATGTATAGTAATATAAAAAAAAACATATACAGAATGTTTTAAAAAATAGTTTACATTTAAAATTTGATTTTACTTAACGAATTTTGATGCGGTTTTTTTTTAAATAGATAAAGTGATTTAAAAGAAGGATTTATATGTATATAAAAAAAACATATACAGAGTGTGTAAATAATAGTTTACATTTAAAATTCGATATTGACGTTATTGTTGCAATTGAAAAAAACATTGTTTAATGGAATTATGCACTGGTTCCTATGGTTTATAAAAAATATATAGAATTGCCACACAGGGTGGGTCAAAAAGATGTTATATAAAAAAATCTTTCAACTAAAATGCATTCTAACTATGTAATTAGACCATCTAGAGGTTTACAAAATTGCTTAAATATAAAGATTGGCAAAATAATTATTAGTATTTAAAAAAATATTATACAGGGTGTACCATTTTTTATATTAAGTTTCTCATCACTGTCCAACGGATTTTAATGCGTTTTTATTTTTTAATAGATAGAGTAATTCAAGGGAAAGGTTTATATGTATATTATAGTATTGAAAATCTTCCTTAAAATCCTTATTAAATATCTTTATTCTGAAGAAAAGCCAAATAATATTATGTTTAAATTTAAACTACCAAAGAACAAATAAACTATAAAATTGCATTACTTCCACCTCCCCAGAAAATTTAGTATATTACATTACAAGGGTGGAAAATGACTTATTTCACACGAGTGGGAATATTGTTGCACGAGGCGTCAGCCGAGTGCGACAAACCCACGCGTGTAAGAAAGTGATTTTCACACAAGTAATGTACACTATTTTTCCTACGACCACAAGTTATTCACCAAAAAAACAATAAAAGTTGTTTGTCTTCACGGAAAAAATAAGAAAACAATTGAAAACTTTGCATCACTAGGGTGATATATACTTTTCCTTACTGCGATATATTATACTGTTTAACAATATTTTTATATCAAAAATCACCTACCTAGTCGCTTTTTATCATTTAAGAATTAAAAAAGGTCCTCATTAAAAAAATTATTGCATGGCTTTTTCAATGTAAATCCCATTAACAGCCTGATAACTCCAAATTTATTTTTAATAACAATGACAGCGATGACAGCTTTATACTATACTTTGCAACACTAGAGTTGTAAAGTACTTTGCAACACTAGTGTGATATAAGACATTTTCTATGCATGAAAACAGTGTGCTATTTACTATTTTCACATGTGGTCGTAGGAAAAAATTATTTACACTACTGCCCAAAGCAAAAAAAATTGCATCAACACACTATTCATTCCATAACATGGATGGTTGCTGCTTCAGTCGATTACGCCCGAGCAGAATACAGCGTTCCGTCGCCCAAAACCGACAACGGCCCGGTCACCCATCCAAGTTATGGTCGCGCTCCTTGCTGCTTTACTCCGGTAATTGACAAGGCCGACCCGCAGGAGCAAGCCACAAGCGAGACTAAAAATTCTCCTGGCATTGGCAAAGCTTACAAATACTAAGGACAGGATTATGTTTCTTTAATATTTTTGGAATTTTTTAAACATTATTTTAGTAAGATGGCACAAGGGGGCAAGATGGGTTAATAACAATTATTTTGTGTTGCCAAAATAAAAACGATAAGATTTGTTTGTTTAGTCTACATAATATGGGTTTGTAATTTTAATCTTTTTATGCTTTTCACAGCCTTTTTTAATGATAGGGGAGCCAAAGAGGGATTTCGGGATTTACTACAGTGCGGCAGATTAATATATCGAAGGATACCTTGTACCCGGTTAAATACCTTCACGAAATATGAGCACCGTGTACAGGGCAAATTGTAACATATCCATCAGAAATTTAAGATAGGGTGAGTTAATTACATGCTAAACAGTGTATATTCCTTTAATCTGACAATTTGAGAGTGACGAAGAAAGCGGAGGGTTGCAGAGTTGTAAAAAATGGTTATTTTGACATTCTCAAGCATAGCTATTTTGTAATTTTGAAGAAAATAATTCAAGGATACCGAAAAATATATAATTTCATACGATCCGAACGATTTGCATAAGACGAAATAGTAACAGTTTTTTTTTTGACATATTTAAAAACCCATAGCCGCTTCCCCACCGATGAAAAGGTATACTTAATATAACATTTTTTCTTCTTATCATCCAAGCTTTGCAACACAATAGACGCTCGAGTAAATCCCCATTTAGCATTGTGGGCTCCCCCACTATAATAATGATGTAACTGCAAACGCATGGTTACCACAATACACACAGTATTAAATAAAGCACAAATAATGCAAAACAGAAAAAACCAGACTTGTAATCTGTACCACCCCATCTTACTCAACTGGGGTACTTCATCTTCCCCTTACCAAGACGGAAAAAAACATTTTTTTTTTTGTGATACCTTTTTTAAAAAGGATAACTAAACCTTTATTGGGTCTGTACATTTTAAAGGAGCATTAAGTAAATAGTTATTAACTTAAAATTGAATGTGATTATTTAAATTATAAATTTTGCTTTTATTAATTTTAAAACCTTAAGTATCCCATCTTGCTCTACTGTCCCCTTTATTTTAAGTTAATTGAAAGCTTTTAAAATCATTTAATTTAAAACAAAAAAACAAAGTATAGTTTAAGGATTCTTTTTGTTTGGAAATATTTTAATCAGAACTTAAAGGTTGCCTAAGCTGAACATAACTTTTATGACATTTTCTTAAAGTCAGTTTCTTCGATAAACATAGAATGTTTACCAAAAAACATAAATAAAGTCAAAAGTCTCATTTATAAGATTTTTAGATTTAGAAAATTTCATATTTTAGCCTTTGTTTAACTGAGAAGACCATGTATCTTCTTTTTGTGCTATTTTTTATTATCCAAACCTTTTATCATGGTTTAAGCTTTTCGTCAACAGGTTAATCTTATAAGTTTTATAGCCGGACAACGAAAACATTTAAATACTAAGTAAATTAAATTACATGTTACTCTCGTAAAAACACAATAAAAATAAACCTTTCTACCCGAACGCCTCTATAAATTAAATTCAAGACCTTAGCTTTACCCTCCAAACGGCGCTAGTAATTTCAATAATCGTTTGAGACAGTCGTTTGACTAACAGTTACGACTAAAAAAGTGCCATTTCGTCGTGTTTTATGCCGAGTTTACGGCTTTTTATATTCTAGAGCCCGCAGCCTGCCCATGGTACAGTGGTTCTGATCACATTTTGATAGCAAATAAATAAAAAAATATATACTTTTTATTTTTATTTTATATTTCCTGATACAAAGTTCCCTTCTAGAAATTTTCATATAGAGAAGATGTGTGGAGCAAAATTTTATTAGAAAAATAAGTAGTGAAGCTAAGCAACTAAACAATAAATTATTTTAAAAGTAAAATTAAAATGTTGTAAAAGGTACATTATAATACCCTTTTGCCGAAATATTTTTCGTTACCAGCAATGCTTTTTTGCTAAAAAGTGTTATTCGAAACACTGCACCATTACCACAAAAAAATATATATACAACATTGTCAGAAGACGAGTTTGCGAAAATTTACGTTAAGCAGCGTATTTACCGCACACCTTATTTGCACTGGATAGTAACCCATATACAGGTCCCGTAGGCATATTAACACATGCTCCTATACGACGGCACCAGGGTGCTAAAATCTGTTAGCCTTTGATGCACACAAGTACACTGCAAACGCTCACTGATTTAGGCACCTATTAAATAATGACCCATCCATTAAATAGCAAGTAGGTTTTTAATGCAATTAAAATTTTAATAAACAATACGCACATTTTTTATTATTGTAAGTATATGATACATTTTTGAGATAACAAATCACCAATATCAATTTATAGCTTGAAAAGACTGAAAGAAATGTTAAAGGATTGCAATAAACTATATAATATATGTATTTTGAAGATTGAAGTAATATAATCTATTTTTTGACCTTAACCCAAGAAACAAATATAACAAAACATATAAAAAGGCCAAAATAGGAAGCGAACGAATATCTCTAAGTACAGATGTACAGATATAATATAACTATACAGGATGTCCCAACTCTATTTATACACGAAATAACTTCGCCCCTGTACAAGATACTAAAATAAAAGTAAAATAAAAAGTATTTATTCGGATACACTCTTTTACTGACAGTAGTAGTTATTATACAAAGTGTCTTAAAAAATAATTTTTATCATCAATTTTGTTTTTTAAATAGAACACCCTGTATATTTTAACAAATTTTTATTCTGTATGAAATTCTACATCAAAAATTAATTACACACCCTACGTCCAGTATTGCTGGTTTTTGAGATATCAGCTGTACGCTGATATATTACTCATTAACGATTAAAAGTAAAGAAAGAAAATAATATTTTGGTTCTATTTATTTCTAAATAGTTTTGTCAAAGTCTAAATGACAAAAGATATATTACCATGTAATTAATTACCTTCCATTGTAAGAACTACTAATAGGTACGTCAGTAACTTAGTTTATTTTAGACACATAGTATTTACTTAATTGCACCAAAAAACAGTAATACGTCAATTATGACTGGTTTTTAGGTTAACTAAATAAATATGTATCTAAAATAAACTAAATAGCTGACTTACCTATTAGTGTTTTTTACAATAAAGAATAATTAATTACATGGTATTTTATTATTTGTCACTCTGACAAAGATAAAATCATTTAAAAATAATAAAATCCAAAATATTATTTTTTTCTTCACTTTTAATTATTGTTAATCAGTTTCACAGCATACTGTTGATATCTCAAAAACCAGTAATAATTGACGTATAGTGTGTTTTACATTTTTAATGTAGAATTTAATGCAGAGTCAAAATTTGTTAAAATATACAGGGTGTTCCATTAAAAAACCTACTTGACAATAAAAAGTTTATTTTTGAGACACCTTGTATATCAACTGGTACTGTCAGTAAAAGCAGTGTATCCAAATAAACATTTTTTATTTTAAGCTTACTTTTGTATGTTGTACAGGAGCGGAGTTATTTCGTGTATAAATAAAGTTAGGACACCCTGTATAGTTATATTATATCTGTACATCTGTACTTAGAGATAATTGTTCGCTTCCTATTTTTGGCCTTTTATATGTTTTGTTATATTTGTTTCTTGGGTTAAGGTAAAAAATTAGATTATATTATATTGGAGATTTGTTATCTTAAAAATATAAACTATACTTACAATAATAAAAATGTGCGTATTATTTATTAAAATTTTAATTGCATTAAAAACTTACTCACCATAATTTGATGGACGGCTCATTATTTAATAAGTGCCTAAATCAGTGAGCGTTTGCAGAGTACTTGTGTGCATCAAAGGCTAACAGATTTTAGCACCCTGGTGCCGTCGTATAGGAGCATGTATAAATATGCGTCCCGTAGTATCATCACTTTTAACGATAGATCGAATTTTTACAATGTATACTTTAAATACAGGGTGTTTCCTAATTGCGGTAAGAAAATTTAAGGACGTATAATGTATTTTTTAGTAAAATTTATTAGACTAGATATTTATAAACCTTGTTTAACTAAGTATTTGTTTTTGTTGTTACATATTTGCTAATAAAAAGTTATACCACTTAATTTTTAAAAGAAAAAAATGCCCTTGTATGTTCCAGATTTAGGCATTTAGCGGATTTTATTTTTTCTGGAAAACTAAGTACTACTACTACGTAAAAATATGCAGACACAAAAAAGTTGTATTTTTCATCCGGAAAAACTATAAAAATTGCAAAAAAGTCAGTGGCGTACATTTTTTGTCAATAATATTGGCTTATATGCGTCCCACGCCGCCACTGCTCTAACTTATTAAAATTAGTTTAAGCCTTAATAAACCTATTTTAGCAAATATCAAAGTATTTTAAAAACAAAGCATTTCCGGACCTATGTTTAAATTTTATATTACCTTTCTTTGATAAAATTTGCTCAAGAATACACCCTTAAATTCTTCCTGCAATTAGGAAACACCCTGTATTTAAACTATACAGTGTCACTAAAAATTCGACCTATTCGTTAGAAGTGGTGATACTACGGGACCTTTAAAAAAATTGTTCCGCAATAACTGGACGTTGGCAGCGAGCGGTTTCCAAGATATCAGCGTTTTTAGATTTTTGAAAAAAAATCACCTACTGTTCAAAAATAGTTATTTATGTAACAGTGCCTAAATTAATACTTCTTTTACTAACTGGAAGTTTAACAGCACAATACGTCAGCCGAGCACGGCAATCCCATGGGTAAAAAAGATATTTTATGCATGTGTTGCATACGATATTTTTCTACGACCGTAAAAAATCCAAATTTACTTTTCCTTCATGTTTTATTAATCTACACTTATTTTTTTTCACAGTCATTATTTAAAGACATCTGGGTATTTCTCGACACTAATTGAACCTTTTCGGTAAGCTGGTAGTACGAGACACGTATAGAAAGTGACCTTTAAACATCTGTTTTCCCAAATAAAAACCTAAAATAAATAATATGGTACCTATATGAGGTGTTTCCTAATTGCGATAAAAAAATTGAAGGGTGTATTTCTGACCTAATTCTATGTAACAAAGCTAATATAAGAGTTCCTGAAATTTATTGTTTCCAGGATGCAGGGTGTTCAACTTTTTTAAATCGGATTCTATATTTATTATTATATTTTTTATTTAATATATTATTTTAATAATATCTTGAATATCTTCTATCCGATTTTAATAAAATTTGTCAGTGTAAAAAGTCTTTTGGATATCTTTTTAATGATGAAACAATATACAGTGTGTCATTAAAAATATATATTTTTGTCCTACGCTGTATATTATCACCATACCACAATTCGTGTATCTAACTATTCGATTCGGATTTATGGCGATTTAAATGTGTACCTATTTAGGTAATTTTCAAAGTACCGCCATTTTGTAGTAGGTAAAGGTATTGACTTTATATTCTGGGATTATAAAATACTCATCGGGAGCTTTAAAATGATGTACCACAAGACCCCTCTCCATTTATTTTTTTAATGGCGTCCAGCTGTCCGTTTGACATTTATATTTGTCATTTTTTGTTAAACATTTGAGGTTACGTTATCTTACCAAAGTCCTAAAATTTTTATAAAAAAATAGCAAACATTTTAAAACTTAGAAGGTGGCGTCCTAAATTTAGACAAGCACTGTATTATACAATGTTTTTATACTATTTACTAGTTAACAGCGCATTTCATTATTTTTTTTTAGAAAAAACGTACAATAAAAAGTCACATTTTGCTTTTGAGACCGTAACCAAATTAAAAATCGTTTATTTTTGGCCATTTATTATTCTGCTTGGTTTTTATCCAAAATCTTGAATCGGCATTATTAGAATGGAAAAAGACCTTATCTTGTTTAAATAAAGCTTGCCCGACCCTTTTCTCTAAGGACCTAGACTTATTGCCGTTTAGCCGGTCTTGATGGCTCGTCACGCACTATCGCCACTAAGCATCTCCATTTCAGTGTAAAAACCCAGCGGTATGTCGCGTATCGTGGACCGAGTTCGATTTTTCATTTCCAGCGGTGACTGTCACCGGTGACAACCCCTCAGATCCGATCTAACTTGTCACAAGGCCACTTACAGAGGTCTGTGTTAAGAATTTAGAAGGACAAAATAACATGTATAGCATCTCAGCAACCAATTTATTAGGTAGTAGATACTGCCCCTTAACATCAAGAATGATGACATTAACCTTTGGTTTTTTTAAACTTACCTCTTTGTAAGTATGTACTGAGTGTCCCATTTTGGTTATTAATAAAGATATAACCTTGCGGTTTTCGCGAACCTCAGCTATTTTCTTGTGAAACAAAAGATGCCAGAAACAAAGCCATCATAGCCATCTTAATTTCTGAGTTACAGGGCGATTTTGAAAATGTTGCATTTTCAGGTACCCCTTATATCTCAGTTGTCTTAAAAACTATCAAAAGGTAAAAACGGATTCCTATATAACTTTGTAGGTGGAAATCAGTGGCGTAGTCAGATTTTCTTTTATATTATTGTTTTGAAAATATTACCACATGTTGGCTTGCTTAAAACCGAACACCCTGTATATTTATAATAAAAATAATTTCTAACTGTCCTAAATATATTCAAAAGAGAAAACTCCCTTTTCGACAGTTAAAAGAGCATTTCTTTTATTAAATGTCAAAAAGGTAGATTTCTCTTTATACCCTCTATATTTGTCAAGAAATTAATTTGTCTGTCAAAAGCTTTTTCCGAAATATATAACACTGCCGGCTTATTTTCATTACCAACAACAAAATTTTCATAATTTACATTAAAAAATTTGCAGTAGGCCATGGAAACAAAGCTGTTATTTTCTATTGACTTGATTCCTGTAGTAGTGATTATGAATTTAAAAATTGGATTGTGCTATTTAACTTAATTAAATTTTTTCGTTTGGTGATATAAATCTAGGTATGTGGCACTTTCTTGAGCAAAATTATATACTTGTAAATAGTTGTTCTAAAATATTTTTTTAAATATATTTTTTACAAAATAAATTTAGTTTATTCTCGATTCAAAAGAATATACAACAAAAAACGTATTGCATTAGGGTAATAAGTTAAAAACCATAGTTTCAACAAAAGAAATGTACATTGATTAAAAATGCCAGTAAATATAATACTTTATTCTTTGTTTTTTAAATAAAAATATACAAAATAGATTATTCTAACATTAAATTAGGAAAATTATTTAATAAAATCAAATTTTCTAAAATCGTAACGTAAGCACCACTACAGTTATCAAGTCGATAGAAAAAACAGTTGGTTGATTTAGTTTGCATAGCCTACTGCAAAATTTTGGAGGTAAAGTAAGAACATTGTATAATATCGTTGTTTATGAAAATTAACCCATAGTGTTATACAGGGTGTTTCACAACTTATCCGACAAACCTTTAGAGCTAATTCTACAATAAAAAACATAAAAAAACTTTATATAAAATATGTCCTAAAGGTGTTATTTTTTTTTATTTGTTATTTTTATAATAACTCTATGCACCAAAAGACATTTTTTGGCATACAAGAAAAAAAATAGTTTTTTTTTCAGTGAGAGGTTTAAGGTAAATATTTAAAAAAAGAAACTGGTACGCCACTGCATTTTTCTAAAATTAAAATATTTTTAAGATTTCCATTTAGTTTGACACAAATTTGATCTTTTGACATTTTTTTATTTGATGCACGGTTTTCGCGTAAATAAATTAAAACCATTTCTTCGCATGGTTACATTTTTAGATAAAAATAAATATCGAAGGTCAAACTCTATTTTATAGTAAAAAGCCACAAACGTCATAAAAATAGGGACGGCAATCAACTATTGCTGTCTAAATTCGTCGTTTAAATAGTGCACGAGCAACAAAAAGGGGAATAATTGAAAGTGAGACAGAACTGATGACGACGTGGCATTATTATTATTATTGACGATTAGTCTAATTTTTCACTGTAAAATTTGATATTATTATTATAAAATGACCGAGAGTGGTTTTCATTGAATTCATCAAATGAAAAAAGTCAAAATATCAAATTTGTGTCAAACTAAATGGAAAATTTAAATAATATTTTTATTTTAGGAAAATGCAGTGGCGTACCATTTTTTTAATGTTTACCTCAAACCCCTCATGAACGACACTGGTAAAAATTAATATATTTCTTGTATGCCAAAAATATCTTTAGGTGCAAGGTTTTTTTTTTAATATTTAACACACCGTAGTTTAAAAACTAAGACGTTTAGGACATATGTTTCTATATAGTTTTTTTCTTATTTTCTATTGTAGAATCGCCCCGTAAAGTTTGTCGGTTGAGTTACTGGACACCCTGTATGTATGTACGTAATTTGATTGAAATTGATGAAAACTTTGATGTCATTGGTGCCTAAACGGTGAGGTTTATCGACTTTAATAAAAAGTACCTTATTTTTTAAGTTTGGATTGTCTATAAAATGGCGCCCCCAGCTTTGCGATATCTGTCAAAATAAAAAAGTTGTGATGTAAATAAATTTTAAGTTTTAGGTAAAGTGCCCTCTAACGGTATTTAAAAAAGTACTTTTGTCTTAAAATTTTAGAATCTGCAAAGCTCGATTTATGTGCCAAATATCAACTGGATTGGTTAAAAGATAAATGCAATGGCGAAAAAACCAAAATAAAAATTGAACTTTGACGGCTCCGTAACTCAAAAACGAATGACATTTAGAGAAAAAATTATATGAAGCTCTACCCTTATTTTGTCAAGTAGAATCATCCCCTTAAGTTTCGTGATCGAATTTTAAATTACCCTGTATAATGGCTGTGCTGCAAAAATTAAAATCATATATTTAAATAAATAAAACATGTATAAACTGGTAGTTTTAAAGATTTTTATACGGTCGTGGAAAAAATATAGCATGTAACACATGCATAAAGTGTCTTTTTACTCATGGAATTGCCACACTCGCCTAACGGCTTGTGCTGTAAAACTTCCCATTCGTAAAAAAGTATCACTTTATGCACTTGTAACATAAATTTCTATTAAATATCTAATTTTGTTTTTTTTTACAAGAAAACGCTTTTTTAATATTTCTTTTTGTACGGCAATGGTAAAAATTCATGTTTTTATATTAAAAAATGTGTATATGTTTTACTGTTATAAATTTAAAAATACCTTGATCATCCGAGCTATACAAATCGCTGTTTTGCAGGTAGTTCTAAATGGCGTTTTATTTAAGGCCAGTCACCGTGATGTTCCCATATTATATTTTCATCAATCATAATAGCTTCAACACTCAATTAACCTGCAATTTGATCATCAATCTCTTCTGTTTAGCGTAGGAGAAGAATTTACTTATATTTATTCATCTGTCAGCTTCCAACACGGTACCCTCTTTTTAAAAACTTTTTGTAAAATGTGCGTATTTGTATTAATAGTAATAATTCCTTGCATTCAAAGATAATACCAGAATTTTTGTAAGAGGAGAGCTTATTTCTTTTTTTTATTAATAAAAAAATTGTTAGATTACATCAGAATATCATACCTACTAAATTCAGGAAACTCTGTGAAAACACAAGCCTTATTTTTATAGCAATACTGAGTTCTCATACCGGGTTTGTAAAAACCACCGCAACCCTTAAATATCTTTAAAGTTGCTACAACTACATTTACCAAATTTGGTATAGATTTGGTTCACATTTATTTTATTCTGAAAGCAATACCGCCAAGTACACAAAAATGATAAAGTAAACAAACCTTTTCGAAGGCACATCCGCTGACAGAGCCTGATTTCATATTTTTTAGATAAATAAACAAAGACACTGCTAAAACATGTGTCACGTACTTAAAAAACATCTTCTTATTTCGCCTCTGTCTTGCCATAAAACCGGTGGCACGTGGCGTGGAACTAAAATCTCGTCGGGTTGGATATTTTTCGCTCCAATAAATCATTGTTCACAAAAGGGTTTATTTACTTTCTCATATTTTGTGTACTTTGCGGTATTACTTTCAGAATGAATTAAATGTGGACCTAACTAATCTAAAGTGGTTTGGACATGTAAAAGTAAATAGTGATATCGGCACTGTTACCAGATTTTCCAGTTTTATGCTACAAGTATTGTTTTTTTTTTGGAGTTTTTAAATTAATTTTATTGCATTAAATTGGACGGATAAAATTTAGTAAGTTCTTAAATTTTCCAAATTATGTTTTTATTATATGCTGAGATATATCAAAAATTTATAAAAAAGTGGTTTAGCGCCAAAATATCTTTAAAACTACTAAAGTTGTGTTTACAAAATTTTGGTATTTGGGTTTTTTGTCATGCCTAACTGATTAGTGATTTTATCATTGTTGCGAAATTTTAATAAAAATGCGATGTTGTCATATCTTGATAACCAGTAAAGCTTAAATTTTCCAGGTTTGGAAACTCAGCAAAGTTGGAACGATCCTTTTATAAGAATTAAAATAAATAGAGCGTCCTCTTAAAAATACCAAAAATATTACGCATAGCGCAAAACTGAAAAATTTGGCAAACAATGACGATATCACTGTTCAATTCTACTTGCCCGAAAACTGTTAAATACCGAAATTTGAAAACGCAGCTTAAGCGGTTTGGGAGATATCTGAGCGCATCTGAACTTTTTACCTAAGTTGTTGTGTATGTCATATCTTAGCAACTAAAAAACTAAATTTTAAAATTTGGCAATTTATTACAATTTAAATAAATGAGGTCCTTCAATAAAAAAACGAAACAGGTATGCTTACCAAAAAACTGGGAAATCTAGCAACGGTGCCGATATTACTGTTAAATTTTTCATGACCGATACTTTCCAGATACCAAATTTGATAAATGTAGCTTTAGCGGTTTTAAAGACAATTAAGAGTTGCAATACTTTTTACTAACAGAAAAACCGTTTTAATGTTTATTTATAAAAGTGTGATTTTATTATTATATTGCTAAAATAATAACTTCGCGGGAGGCCTAGCAATGCTAATTTTACCCATTTTTTGTCAGAAAGAAAAAAAAAAGTCATTTTACTGCTACTGGTTCAATAATTGTGTGCTTGTGTTATTTTTTTGAGTCAGTGTTAAGGTATGTAAGCTATAACGTCTATAGAGAAATAATAGTTTAAAAAAACTAAAAAACACGCTTTTATATGCAACCGAACTAAAAATTAGAAAAAAATTTTCATTACAAAGAGTTTGTCACTTCAGAGTAAAAAGCGTGGGGTGCATTTTACTATTTTTTCATAACTTTTCCCTCATAGATATTTGCAAATAGAATAATTATAACATTTAATATATTAAGCACCCCACGCTTTTTATTCTGAAGTGACAAACTCTTTGTAATGAAAAATTATTTTCTAATTTTTAGTTCGGTTGCATATAAAAGCGTGTTTTTTTTAGTTTTTTAAACTATAATTTATTTTTCATTTTTAGTTCGATATATCTATTAGTTTTCAAGTTTATTCACTAAAAAATTCCTTCGTCATTTTGTCAAGAGTGGTATTAGGATCTGTAAAGGAATTTATTTATCCTGGCGGTCCTAATCAGGATAACGGGATACTGTTTTTAAATTATTGCATTGTCATCGGTCCTTGATACGTGTGCAAAGTTTCAAAGAAATGGAATCGCTGGAAGTTGGTAAAAATTAGGCTCAAAGATTCCGTTACATAGATAGATAGATAGTTACAACCCAAGCTAATAAAAGCGTGTTAAAAAATGAGTAGTATTACGTGAGTTTCTATGGTACAATTTTAAATTTGTTAATATTTTAAACTAGTCCCATAGCTCTTTAAACCAGTAAAGCTGTATTAAATAACATTCTAGAAAATACTGAATCAACTGATGTACCAAAAATTTATATTTTTTTTTTGATCTAAAACGTCAGACATGGACTCACATCAAATATAAACTAGATGCTATCTGAAAGTCTTGCATTAAAAAACTTAAGAGTAAAAAAATTTTGGCAGGCAGAGTAGTTTTTGAAAAATATAGATAATTTTACAACATGTTAAATTTTTAAATAATATTGGATTAATTTAACGAAATAAATAGAATTAAAAAATTTGCTTTTGAAACTTTGATTTTTTCTGGGCCAAGGGGGCAAACCTTTTTTAGCCATTTTCAAAATAATTTTTTTATTATATTTCTTGTTAGTCTAATAGCATCTTATATATTTGAATGGGTGCCAGGTCTCTTTAAAAAAATCCGTTGTTAAGCCTTGATAACGAGAACTCCAGAGGTATTTGTTATTAAGAATTTATTAAACATAATTTAAACAAATATTAAAAGATACTAATTAATATCCGTTAGCTTTATGCAAAATATTCGATTTGAGAATACATTTGGAGAAGAGAAGTGTTTCCCCTGGATGTTCCATCTCGTCGTTACGCCTGTAAAAGGCCTATAAAATAAATGCAGTTCAGACCTTAGAATAACAATCAGCGGTCTTTATTCGCTTTTCAGATTTGTAAGGAGCGATCTGGCAGTCATAACAATGCAAAGAGATGCCATCTAACGTCGAGAGGAAGGCAAAATGTTTATCTGAATTGCTTTTTCTCGTTTTTTTATTGTAAATAAGAGATTTATGTTCAGGTGAAGCGTATTTTATTTAAGTCATTTTTTATTTTTAGTATGAGTGAGTTTGTTAAATATTGTTAAAAACAATATTGGTAATTAGTTAGCTAACCTTTATAGTCAAAGATTCGAATAAAGGTACGCGCACATACGAAGGCATCGAACGGACGGTATAGATCGAAAAAATAGTCCCAATGAAATTTTATGAAGCAGCGCACGTATCTGCGGATATTGGGCACCGGATTTAAAAAAGTTTTTACCCGATATCTACATGGGGGTTTTAACTCGGAGGGTTTCATTCCCGGTGAAAAAGCACTGACTTTTAAGATCTACCCTTGACCTATCACTGGCATGTGCGTGTGTGTCTTTTAATTTCACTGAAACTATTTTTTCGATCCGTATCGTCCGTGCGATGCCGACGTATGCCCACTTGCTTACTAAAAAAACTTTTTATCAAAAATAATGTGTAAACAATGATATCGCAAAGGGATTGCTTAAAAAATATGATCAATGCTGCGATTGAGTAATCCTGCATATATAACGTCAAATTTATGTAATTGTATTCTACATGGCCGTAATAATATATTACTATTACCTATGTTCTTAAATTTAAGCAGGGGCGCAATTATAGGAAAAGTAGGAGGACTTAGCCCCCAAGACGGTGACTAGCCGCCTTAAAATTATTGAGCAAATATTTTAGTGTTTCTCGACAAATATACGAGTACTCTATAAACTGGGGCTTAAGCTTAAAACACCCAAAAGGCAGCGGCTAGTTGCAACACCCAATTATAACTAACAAATAAAAAATAAAGTTGTACATTATTTTAAAATATTCAATAATTTTACCACACAAAAATTAGACATTAATAAAATAAAAGAACCTAACATACTGAGGTGGAAAGAGTTTTATTTTTATCGAGAGAAAAGACATTAATCAATTTTTGTACAGGTTTTTAAACTATATTTTTTTATCTTTGGACAATCCACGAAGGCTGAAAGCCTAAATACTAACGTACCGTGGGTGTCTTAAGCAGGGTAAGAGGAAGTACACGGGACTTAAAAACTTGAAGATTTGGGGGGAAGGAAAGACCTCCGCTGGCAGTAGGTTCCACAGTCTAGAAACTCTAGGGATAAAAGAACGAACGAAATGGGAAGTTCGGGGCCTGTTGAATTAGACCGTATAGGGATGCATATGTGCGGCACCACGAGTTTCTCTGTTAGGAGCTGCAAGAGGAGGGACTATACTGGATATTTCGTCGGAGCAGAAGCCGTAAAAGTATCTATAGAAGAGCGATAGATCTCCCACAGCTCGACGATGGACAAGAGAGAGTCTTTGAGTAAGTAAAGGATCATTAATAAGACGAACAGCCCTTCTTTGAATGGCATCAAGAATGCTGAGGGTTGTAGGGAATGCCATTCCCCAGACATGAGAACAATATTCCAGAGAGGGTCGAATTTGGGAAGGAAAGAAGATCTGCTGTAGATCTTTTGTGACGAAATCCGTATTGCCTGTCATGTAAAATTTTATGTTTTTTCTAAATACCTAAGAATTTGCGAGTTAATGGATTTCTCCATTACTTTACAAAGCATTGAGAGGAGTGAAATGGGTCTATAGTTGGATGGAAGAGATTTAGATCCTTTCTTGGAAATAGGCTGGACACGTGCAGCTCTCCAGCTGTCTGGAAAAATACCCGTGTCATAAGAAATTGAAAGAGCCTAGTTAAATAGGTGCAAGTTCAGGAGCACATTTTTTTAAACGATTGCTGGTATTCCATCTAGCCTCAGACGATTTTGGTGTTAAGAGAAGAAAGGATACGCTTAATGTGTTTTACCTAAAAATAATATTGGGCATTTTGTGAGAACTGGGGGAATAGTTGGAATTGGATGATTGACAGGTGGATGAAGGTTGAATTGGCAGCAAATTGTTTAGCAAATAGTCTTGGCTTTTCCTTTAGATGTAGAAATAATTTCCATCTTCCAAAGTTAATGGAAAAGAACTGGTACAGAAATTTCTACTGATGTTTTTGGCAAAGGACCAGAAGGGATTTCACATTTGAGCAAGAAAGTACTTTGTTTTTTATACGGTTATCAAAGGAGTCTTTGGCTTGAGATTGTTTGGGGTAGTGGTTTGCTTCTAATGCTGGCCTGTCGGTTTTCTGGATTAGGATCCTGTAGAAACTTCTTGTAAGCCTGAACTTTTAAAATTCTAGCTTTGTCACATATTTTAGTGAACCAAGGTTTGTGATTAGAGGGCTCGATGGTTTTCTTAGTGTGAGGTACATAGGTTTCAAAACGCCCAGTCAGAATTGACTTTCTGGCCAGTTGTTACAGATTTTGGAAGGATCTCTGGGAAGAAAAGCAGATAGTGTCTCAAGGGTACGTAACGAAAAAGTCCCTAAGGCCATCCCAGTTTGGCTGAGTTGTATGCCATACGATGCGTGGTGGCATGGATTCATTTACTTTAGGATGCGCTGGTGAGTAAGATACAGTAATCAAGTCATGATCTGAGCTGACCTAGAGGGGCAGTAACAGATGCTTCCTAAAGTTCAGTGTTAGGTTAAGAAAAAGATCTAAGGGGTTTGGAGCTATGTAATTTGGCACTCTAGGAAAGTAGGCAGGAGTCACAATAAGGTTGCAGAGAATTACTGACTGCGAAGATTTGGCTGATCTGCCCTGGAGGGTCAGCTTTTGAAGAGCCTAGCCAGTCCTTATTATGGACATTGAAATCGCCAAGCACGATTACTTCGGCCATTGGAAACTGGGAAATGATACTGTCGATCTTTGTTGAAAGAAAGTTAAAGAATTCGACATAGGAATTGTCAGATGGAGATCGGTATAAACAACAGATAAATTTAGTAGAAGACCTAAGAGAAAGTTTGAGCCAAAGGACATCGGGCCTACCCGATTCAAGATTAGAAACTCGAGCACAAGCCAGATCGTTGCGAACGTAAGCACACACGCCCCCATGTGGACGAAAAGACGAAATAAGTTCGTAGCCTGGGAAGAGAAGGTGGCTGGTTGAAGTTTTAGAACTTATTTATGTCTCCGTTAGAAACAGTATGTGGGGCTTAGATGACTCAAGGTGAGGGTGAACGGAGTTTATATTGGTGTTAAGCCCACATATATTTGCAAAGGAAATCAAACCTTTCGATGATGGCCCCCGGATGCCCTCCTCGCCCGGAGATCCGAATGGAGGGGTATTTTACCTATGGAATGTTTTACTCCCGAGTGTGTCGCCATCATTTTTACATAATTTTGTGGTAAAAGGAAAAAAAAGAAAAGAAAAAGAAGGAAAACTGACTCACTTACCCAGAACCCGAAACGTCCGTTAGGACTTCACGGGTCCTTTAAAGGGTGAGTGGGGTAGTACCTCCTCTGGCGAGGAAAGCTCCTCTACCACCTATTATTTACATATAGTTTTATTAAAGCTACTTTAGAAAGATAAATAAAAATAATAAATAGTTTTGTTTTTTAGAAAAATAAAGTCGGATTACATATGGTATTAAAATATATTTTATTTTATATATTTAGATATTAACAACTACTACTTTAGCGGAATGGTATTACCCGACTTCATTTTTACACTTTTTTTATTAAAATTTTTAAATTTTTAGTGAGTTTTATTAATCTTTTTGAAGTCGATTTAATATTTTTTTATATTTATTTTACCCTTTTTACTTTTTCATTATTAACATTTAATAAGTGACCATCCACTACAAAAATAGTAATAGCACCTTTTTCTTTCAGGTAAACTCTTCGCACAAAACGGCAATGCCAACCCTAATAGGTATTAGTTGGGTATAAACGGAAACACCTGACCCACAAGAAAGAAATGCACGTAGTTACACAGTTAATAAAAATTAAAAATATAAACTATTGGCTAAATGACCACCTCATGACAAAAACAT
Organism: Listronotus bonariensis; assembly: GCA_014170235.1. Classification (NCBI taxonomy): domain Eukaryota; kingdom Metazoa; phylum Arthropoda; class Insecta; order Coleoptera; family Curculionidae; genus Listronotus; species Listronotus bonariensis. The sequence goes on from JACEGR010001048.1 coordinate 124,980, forward strand.
TTTGACTTTATATTTACTACCTTGATTGTTAAAACATCCAGCATAGGTAGCATATATGTACTATAGACAGCTTTGCCAGGAAAATTAATCTAGTACCTTTTTTGGCAATCACGACTGGGGTTTCTTATGGGACAAACGCGGAAGTGCACTCTTTGGAATAAAAAGAATTTTTAAATTCGGCCCCAAATTGACGGAGTAATCGGTGAATATACATTCTAAGGTTTATTCCGGTTTGGTACATTTTTGTTTCGGTACCTAATAAAATTTTACCTAACCTGACCTTTTTTTTTCTGGTTTGGACACCTCGGCTAAAATGTATAATCATCTTTTCTCGTTTAGTACTCTAAAGGTGGGAATATAATTATTTTATGGATTTATAAAGTGTGTAGTAGTCTTGGGTTTAATTAAAGAATTTTAAAAAAGGCGTTACTTACCAGAACTAATCATACTCTGTAATAATTATAGAACTATTGTAATGTAATAAGATTTTAACGATTTAGGAATCTGTACACATGGGTTTTATTTTGGTTTTATTCAAATTCGCATTTGGCTAATGCGCATTACAGCGCTCATGAAAACTTAGAATGAATATGTCTGTTTAAATTATTAAATTATACATATGTAAACCTTTAGGGTCCAAACAAGAAAAAATAATTATACATTTTGTCCAGGGGACCAAACCAGAAAAAAAGGGTCAGCTCAGGTAAAATTTTATTAGGTGACAAAACCAGAATGTACGAAACAACAAAACACCAAAAAACATAAGTAACAAACATATAATCTCCTTCTTTTTTTTTAAGTAGGTTTCACCCTTTTCAAGAAGCAGGAATGTCAACATTACGTATAGTTTTGACGTAATGGTGTTTTCCCCCTCAATATAAAATTATCAAAGTACCAATAAACCTTGTTGGGATCCTGTTGCTGGTGCAAATAAAGCCTAAAAGATATGATGTAGAATTAAGAGACTGCAACAATCTGGCTAAATACTTAATAACTTGGACAATTTACTTCTTCACAAAAACGCTTAGTGATTTTGGTATACGTCGAGATAAATACCTTTTATTCATCAGATAACGTTCCGTAATATGCCAAACATTATACGAATACGAGGATGTTACCCCATAATTAAAACAGGTCCCTAATTATAGCCTTAAGTTGTATTTCGTCGAAACCATATTGTTTTACGTTTAAATGCGATTCTAAATGATAATACGTTTTGTATTCGAAACATCTTGAATTCAAGCGCGTATAGTAATAATTATAGGTTTTAACCATGCTTCATCAATCCATCTAAAGCATCGGATTAAAAAAACGTTTTTTGATAAAATAAATATACAGTACCTATACAGTATATTTTATTTAAAATAAGCCACCCCATAAAATTTTCTTATTTGTATACGTATACAAAAATTCTACAACACGTTAATTTTTATTTTGTGTGTTAAAATCACTTGTTCCGGGATATCCCCACCACCCACACAAACGTAAAAAATTACAAATTTTTCAAAATCGGTTTAGTAGTTTTTGAGAATAATTAATTACTCTAAATACCGGATATCCTAAGCCCCTATAGGTTTTATATTTGTTAAAATAACAATATAACATTTTAAGCGTATAAATGCAACACTAGACATAAGACATATAAGTTGCAACGAATAAAATGAGAAAAAAACTGCCAAGCCTGGCGTTTTAACCAAAATATAAATAAATATTTTATTACTAATTGTGTGTGCGCTAGTTAAAAATTTTGAACTGGTTGGTTTTTTTATAGAAATTGTTGATTGTTTAAGCCATAAGCCATGTTTTTAGAAAATGCAAAAAGGTACCATTTCTCAACCCAAAATTTATTTTTGTAGCCAAAATAATTTCAAAGATAAAAAAATCGGTTGTCTGCAAAGTCGGTTTACTGACGATAGTTGAACGTGACAACGTCATAAGAAAGTACTGATGAAATGGTTGCATTTTTCAAAAGAAAATTGACACCACATTCACTTTTTACTGCACTTCTTAAATTTTGAAACATCATTAAAATTTTTATAACTTTAGCTTGACATTACATTCACTTTTTACTGCACTTCATACTTGACGAAAACATGCAAATGTACACTTAAGTAGGAGAGAAACAGATGTCGAACGCTGCCGAACGTGGAGGCCGATTGTGCCTTTTCCGCGCTTTCGCTTGCACTTCAAGCCTTAAATTTTACGCCTCAGGGCGAGGTATCGACGCCACATGGTAACGCCAAATAACTTATGTTTTTTGTGCATGCAGCCGGCTCCATCGAATTATAAGTAGGTTGTCACGTCAAAAAATAGTCCTCCCCGTAACACCGCATCACATTTTCCCGGGAGCCCTGTCCCAAAATTTTTCAGCTTTTTCCTGCTTCTGGCTGCAGAAAAATTACGTGATTTGTACAGATGCCCCTACGTGAGATTTGTTGAGATTCACCTCAATCCCCTACCCGCCCCCTAAATGTCTCACGTTATTTATGGACGCCCCCTTAGGAGACTTGTAACTATTTTTGGCAGGAAATTAACTTCTCGTCTAGACTAATAATATTTTAAATATAAACATTGCCAAATATATTCAAGGATTTAGACTTTTAAAAGCACAGTAAATTATTATCTTATTAACTTTCTGCTCTCTACTTAAATATTAAGCTTACTTGAATCTGTAGAATTATGGAAAATATTGTTTACGGATGTAATAGCTGCAAACACGTAATAAAAATCATATTAAACAGAAAATTACTACATTTACTGAGAATATAAAACCTTAACGTTTATTTTTACGTCCCCATATTTAAAAATGACAATTTAAAAGCTATAAAGTTTCACACTTGCGTTGATGGTTATGAAGATAAGTAAAGGACCCTCTTTATGGTGCAACAAAAATATGTCATTTTACGACGTTTGAAAATTTATTATCAATTTTGTGTTTCTACAAAGTAATAAACAGGATGTCCAGGGATAGGGTTTAAAGGGACAAATGGATTTAAAATGTAATTTTTCGAAAAAAAATCTGATTAAAGTTCTTGTTTCCAAAAACATACAATTTAAAAAAAAAAAGAAAACTTTTGTTTTTGTATACAGGGTTTGAAAAAATTCAAAAACATGATGTTTTTTTAAGGGTAAACTATCATTATTGTTTATTTTTAGCCAAAATGTCATTTAAACTTTTTATTTAAAATGCAGTGTATAATCGATAAAAACATTGGTTAAAAATTTTAGTGAGCTTGGCAATTTGACTGAAATACACTTCTAAACCAAAAAAATGGACAATAAAATTTTGTTTAAATTCAACACCTTTTTGGTTTTTACCCAATTTAAATTATCTTTTGTACAGTTGAAGCTCCTTTTATAAAAATTATTATTTATTATGGGGATAGCAAAAAGTTTTTTGAATTATTTGTTCTATAGGCAAAAGCCAAATGTTGTATTTTGACCCAAATTTTTCAACACTCTGTGGAATAATTTAACGTCATGATTTTTTGCCATTTTAAGCTTCACTTGTATTTTAATTTATAAGAATTAGCTAGTTAAAGTTTTTTTTAAGATATCTGGATCTCAAAAGTGCACTTCTTTATGGTCAAGTCTAAATTATACGGAATGTTCCAAAATAAGATGCTACTCTCTAGGAATGTCAATCTTTAGGTAATTTTGAGTAAAAAGTTTTAAAAAACCTATGTTCAAATTTTAAAGTTGTTAAAGTCCTAACTAAAAAAACCTCTTTTAAAAATTTTTCCACTGCCTATCTTAAATGTTTAGACATTTGGAACATGGGTCTATTTGAACTTTACCTTTTAAAATCTCTTAAGCTCCTCTAAAATCAGCATCATCTATTAAAACATCCTGTACAATTTAAACCGGGCCATAAAAGAAGTGATTTTTTTAAGTCCAGATATCTCAAAAACTGATGCTCAAATCATCTTTTATCACGTATACCTTATAAAAATAAAAAATGTTGAAAATGTAAGATTTGCATCTAAAAGTCAAATACCGAGTAGCTCAAATAAGTTGTTTAATTTAATATAGGTGCTAAATACCGCAGGTGGCGCCTTCTAAATTCTAAAATAAAAATAAAAGCAGAATTCATTTTTTTAGCTTCCAATCCCTCTTCTAGCCAAACATTGTAAAACTTTACCAGTTATTAACAAAATTATTCAGTTTAAAAAAACTAAAAAACACGCTTACATATATGCAACCGAACTAAAAATTAGAAAATAATTTTCATTCAAAAAAAATATTGTCATTTCATAGTAAAAGCGTGATAGGTGCATTTTTACTATTTTTCATAACTTTTCCATCATAGATATTTGCAAATATAATAATTATAACATTTAATATATTTATCACTTACGCTTTTTACTATGAAATGACAATATTTTTTTTTAATGAAAAATTATTTTCCTAATTTTTAGTTCGGTTGCATATAAAGCGTGTTTTTAGTTTTTTAAACTATTAATTATTTTCATTTTTAGTTTCTGCTACTCTTGACAAAATGGCGAAAAAATTTTTTAATGAACAAAGTGGCAAATTTTAAAATTTTTCCAACAGATTGCAACTCACTAAAAAATTTCTTCTTCATTAAGTAGCAAAGTTTGAAATTTTGCCAACAGATGGCAATCAGGCAATGTTTGGACCGTTGCCAATATATTGCAACCCACTAAAGAAATTTCTTCTTCATTTAATAGCAAAGTTTGAAATGTTGCCAACAGGTGGCAACCCTAGGTGTTGTTTTTATATTTTTATAATATAAAGGAAAATTTTTTTCCTGGCGATCCAAAAAAAGAATGTTAATTTTTATTGATTGCACATTATGTATTATGTATACATTACACATAATGTAATTTTTGATTATTTAATCCTTGAACTAATGGTGCAACCAACCTATATTTTTATTGTTCATAAAAATTGAACACCTCATGGTGCAACTAACATCATCCACTTTTGTACTATGATATTTTTGGGTTAGATCAGCATATTTTAACCCAGCATTTATACTATGTTCCGCCCATGGCTTGCAGCAGAAAGAAAAATAAAATTATTGTAGTTCAAAAATAATGTTAATTAAGAATAATAAGAATAATAATTGAAGGTATTTTATATTGTATTTATTATTGAAATTTTTTAAATTATAAATAAATAAATCCTAACAGTCTAATTTACAGTACATGTGCTTTTTCCCAAATCAAAATATTTGTCAAAGTTCTGATGGTTGTGCATATCCTTTAGCAATAAATAGCCTCTATTGTGTATGGTATAGGTTTCATATTTTTTTAATGAAAAATAAACTTTTTATAATAAAATTTATAACATAAATTTCACTAAAAATATGTTCAGATTAAGTTTATATACATTTTTTTATTTTTGATTATCAAAATTTAAAAAAATAATATACACACACAACATACGAATAAAAAAATTGGAAAGACATTAAAATATTTAACCAAAAAAGAAATATTGTGTATTCAGTGGTAAATACTAAATATATCTCTACATAAATCATTGTTAACTTTTATAAAATATATTTCAATTATTATTAATTTTTAGAATATTGCAATGGTGATTTAATATTATAGTTTAAATTTAGTTCTGGTTTAGTTATTGTAACATATTTTTGTGACGTGACAACATCTTATAATAAGATGGAGCTGGTCGCACGCACAAAAATGCACGACTTATGCGACGTTACCATGCGGCGTCATTACCTCTCTCTGAGGCGTTCATTTTAGAGCTTAAAGTGCAAAGCGAGATCGCCGAAGAGGCACAATCGGCTTCCGCGTTCGGCAGCGTTCGACATCTGTTTCTCTCCTACTTCAGTGTACATTTACATGTTTTCGTCAAGTATAAAGGGCAGTGAAAAGTGAATGTGGTGTCAAGCTAGAGTTACAAAATGTTTAATGATGTTTCCAAATTTTAAATTTAAGAAGTGCAGTGAAAACTAAATGTGGTGTCAATTGTTTAATTTTCTTTTAAAAAATGCAGCTATTCCATCAGTATTTTCTTATGACGTTGTCACGTTCAACCATCGTCAGTAAACCGACTTTGGAGACAACCGTTTTTTTTACTGATAATAATAGCTATAATTTTTTCTCGGTGTACTGCTAACTTATTTCAATGTTTTAAAAGAAGAATGGTCTAATCATGATTCAGCAATTTTTTCAAATTGCCAGATTTAATTTCAGAAATAATTTTTTATAATTTTTTATTAAATTAAAAACTAGTTTAATATCTTATAGAGATCTGGGGGTCTTTTGGTTTAAACCACGGAATGACTGATACTTGAACGGCTGTCACCTCAATACGTCGCGGCAAATTCGACGCTGTCAATTCAACGTTCGACAATTTGTCACATGCGACAATCTGTTGCATCCATAGATAACCCACATTTAGATCCACAGTGGCAAGAAGCATTTTTAAGATTTTTACGACCTTGCGCAGTCAACAAATAGAGGAGTACGAACATGCGCACATGCAGAATACAACACCGGCACACCATGCGGTCCGACCGTGACGGTCATTGCCTACCGTACTCGAACGGAATACCTAGACAGGCGTCGATAAATTATTTCCGATAATGCGGATAGTCTGTTTGGCGCCTGCGCGTCAAACCTCGGAGATGAGTGGTATCCAAGCGCAGAAACACGTTTTTCGACCATGAAAACGAACTTTTATTTTGCGCAGGTTATAACATTGGCAATCCATCCAGATCAGTGGTCGCATCGCAATTTGACAGCAGCAGAATTCTACGCTGACAATAAGAATATCGTTGTAATATATAGGATTACATCCATGGGTATATCTAGGGAATTTGTTAAAGTCACGGATATTTTTACTCTATTTTCGTGTCTGTATTGTATCCACGGATGCACATTATTATTTTTATTCGGGGCTGTTACTCAATCCACCGATACCGTAGAGTAAGACTACTACAAGCAAAAGCACTTGTAATCAGAGTAACTTTTCTCTTTTGTGCGTGTAATTTTATTGGTTTGAAGCACTACAGCCAGTCATGCAAAACTGTAACATTAAAAAAGTCGTGGATAGTTCTGGTTAGTTTTTTTAATTCCTTAATAAAGTGAATTAAAAAATTGTAAGTCAGATAAGGGTCTATCTTTGTCTCTATTATAGTCAAGGATGAGACGGCGTATTTCGGCCAAAATATAATGAACATTTTTTACAAATATATCGTTAAATTTTATTTGGTAATTTTTGCGACCACTTTTGTCTGCGTCGAAGATTTCAAATGCGTCGTATTGTCTCTGCGACGAATTGCCATATGGACGACTGCGACTTGACAATAAAAACAGCCTTTACAAAATATAGGAAGTTATATTTCAGTATTGTGCTTCGTGTGGTGTGGGTATGGTAGGTTTTTTCTTGGCGTATTATTTTTACGGACGGCATTTGACTTATTGGGCAAAATGGCGCGCTCGTAAATCTTGGTTTATTAAAAGGCAAGTATTTTATTTCGTTTTCTATGTTTGTCGGTTTTGTTTTGGCGTTATGCAGTTTTATAAAGGCCTCTAAACGTACTTTACAGGAATGGGGCTTTAAACAAAGTGTTATAAACTTTTAAAGGTAAAAGCATTAAAATAGATTTGCAATTTCATAATTAATATTGGTAATTATTTATTCTTTTATTTTCGATTAAAAAAATACTCACTTGTTCTAGAGGCAGTGATTGACATAAACCCTTCAGGGGAGCAAGAAAATATTCGTTTTTTATTTATTTATGAATCGACAAACTTTCGAGACCGCGAAGTGAATTGGTGTGAGCTGGGCGAACCTTTTCCTGTTCCGTGGCTGGGCAGGGTAAGCCCATGGTAAGGCGATGTAAAGTGAATGTCCAGAAATTAAAGCAGGTTCAATAGGTTTTGCGGACACAAGTTTTTAAAATTTTAAATGTTCAGTCATAAATGGCAATTATTTAACAGTTATATTTTTGCAAAACGTGAATTTTTCAGCTTTTTATGTGGTATTTGGAATGCCTATTTTACATAATAAAATTTCGGAAACTGCTCAAATTTTGTCAAGCAAAACGTAATGAACCCTGCTTTAATTTCTAGACATTTACTTTACCATGGTTTTACCCTTAGCCACGGAAGAGGAAATGGTTCGCCCAGTAACCCAACACAATCGCAAAAATAAAAGAATAAATAATTACCATTATTAATGAGGAAGTTACAAATCATACCTGCTCTTAGTTTTTAAAAGTTTTATAACACTTTTGATTAAAGCTCCATTCCGTTAGCTACGTTGTTGACCCGTGTGCACAGCGTAAACAACCACAAATAAAAAAACCGAATAAAATATTTGGTTTTAAATATATATTTTTACTCGTTTATCAGTCAAATGGCGTTGGTAAAAATAATAAGCCAAAAAAAAAACCTACCTCATCCACTTATTACACTTATCTCGTAATACATACCTAGCCATACGAATTTATAGTTTTGAATTCCTGATACTTCTCCATGCCTTACTCACTTGACCATATATATTTTATAAATTTAATTTGCTACAGGAACTAGAGCTTATTTGCTGAAGCCAACTAAAGCCATATAACTACAATATCCAAGGCTTATTCAAGGGTTGTCTCGTAAGGTAAGGTCAAAAATGGCAGAGAAGTGATAGAGTGAGGCAAATAATGTTAGGTATCTATAAAAAAAAAAGTTCTATCGCGCTTTCATTAGGGGAGATTCTGACCGTTCAAGAGTTGGTATTAAAAACTGTATTTCATTTATAACTTTTAACGGTTGCCACATATCAACTTATATTTGGGCATTTAAATAAACTCATAGCAGTTCTTTTCATGAGGCAAACGATAGCGCAGCAATCCATAATTATACAGGGGTACGACGATTTTTTTCGTTAGTTATATGCATTATTTTACAGAGACTAAAAATTTCCGACATTTTGGTTCGACAGTTTCAATCTCAACTTCATCATTTTTGTACAAAAAAGGTATACCTTATGTAAATCAGTTATCTGGGACCATTCTTCATAAAATCATTTTAAAAAAGCCAGTTTGCACTCTTTGCATATATAACAAACGTAAATCCATTTTTTGAGGAAAATATTAAAATAATGGTTAAAAAATGGCGTTTAGTCAGGCCTTATGGCTTTTTATAACACAAATAATATCAGACTGTTTTTTGACCGGTACCATATTTTTAATAATTTGCTCAAAAATTGATTTTTTATTACATACAAAATGGGGTATGTCTGGATTTGTACTGCGGGGTTTATATGAAAACGGTTCACGACATCAAATTTAAATAAAGTATGCCACTGTACTAAGCCGACAGAGAAGTTACTACGGTCAAACCAAATGGTGACCTCCACCTCTGTAAGAAATGCATTAAATAAACGTGGACAGAGCTTTGATCTTCGAAGCTAGAGGTCGACGGTTCGATTCCCAGCGGGGAGACATATTTAGGTAGTAGTTATTTAAAAATAACGACCGTGGCGGCACTACCGCGTTGTCTAAAAGGTACTGTGAAATACATAACTGCATGTTTCAGTGCTTGGACAACGTTGACGGAACAGGGGGAACGATGGGTTAAACATCTAATAACCCGGCACCCACGGTACTCTGGTATTTAGGCATATGCCTTCGTGGGATGTCAAAAAGATTTAAAAAAAAATTTGCACAAATAAAGATAAATTTAAAGGTTCTATAAGCATGTGTTTTTTGTAAATTGGGAAATAAAACTTGACATTGGCTGTTTTGGCTAAAAATTCAAAATAAAATGTACTACAATTTTGTTCAACATTTTATTAATTATACAAATACTGTTAAAAACTCGACCAAAGAACCATTTTATATTATTTGCACCCGTCACTATTATCATCCTCGTTCAAATCGATGTCATAGTCGACATTAGGTGGTGCAAACAGCACACAATTAGAAAAAAGTGACATTGGTTGTTTTTGCGACATTGGTTGTTTTTGCAAAACACCTTTTAATTGAAGTGAAAAATAAATATCTGTAAACGTCTTTTATATCCTGGATTACACATTTTAAATATTTATACTAATATAATGCCTATTAAACCTGTCTAAAACACCTTGTGATGCGGGCAGCCATGAATAAAAACAGTTCATTCTAAAACTATCCATTAAGTGTAGGGAGGGACCCATAAAACGTAAGTTAAGTTTTTATCGGGGCGCGAGATGATGTATTCGTTGCAACGACTTTTATGGCCTCTCACGGGAAGGCCACGTCAGCCATATTGCCACGAAATTGCTGGTCTCTTTGCTTAATTATCATTTTGTGATTCAGTAAACGTGCTTTATAGCTGTCGTAATGTGTCCACAAAGGACGCCAATTACCAAGACTTTGCGGAAAATATAATTGATATGAAAAGGGGTAAATTATTTTTATACTTTAGTAATGTGTATCTACAACTAACTAATTGATTTAAATATATATATTAGGAGCTCCAAAATCACAAAAAACGCAATTTTTGATAAAACACAATGTTTAAAACACCTTACAATTTTTTTTTAAATAAATTTTAAAAAGTGTTTAAATCGAAATATGTTATATTTATACAGAGTGTTCATTTAAAAACTCACCACCCAAGTTATCTGCATAAAGAGGCAGATTTGAAAAAATCGCCGAAACACGTAAAGATATTTATTAAGAAGGAACATTTTTACAAAAAGCCCCTAACCACCAGGACCGCCACCTTAATATTCTCAAATGATAAGTAAGTACCTACTACAAAATAGCGATACTTTAAAATTTACCTGATTTGGGTGGCCATATTTCCGTTAGATATAGTTAATGAGGTATTTTCTTAAAGGTCCTTTAAAGATCTTTTTAATGGTAATATTGGTGGTAATATACAGAGTAGGACAATAAGTATATATTTTTAATGGCGCACCCTGTATATTATAGCACCATTAAAAAGTATTTAAAAGACCCTAAAGAAAATAACACATTATTAGTTCCGGAAATATGGTCATTCAAATCTTGTATTTAGATAATTTTTAAAGTATCGCCACATTGTAGTACGAACAGGTATTGACTTTATATTCTAGGGTTAAAAAGTACTCGTCGGGAGCTTTATAACAATGTATCACTCGACCCCCTTCCCATTTTGTATTAGGTTGAAGGGGCGGCGCCCAATTTTTGGTAAAAACGTTTTGGCGATTTTCGCAAATCTGTCCCTTTTCGCAGATAACTTAAGTGGTAAGTTTTTAAATGAACACCCTGTTTATTTATAATGTGACATTATTGGATAATTTTTTTTTTTAATTATTAATAATAAAACGCTGAGTAAAAATTGCCACACACTCTAAAAGTTGTGTTTAATAAAAACTGCGTTTTGATTTGAAACTCCTCATATTTAAAACGCAAAGCCATAATTTTTATACACTTCGTTAGAGACTTCTACTTCACCGATTTACATAATCTTTTTTTTAATGATCCCCTGGTTATTTTAGGGTAATACTAAGACGTCTCAACGGTAGGAAACCGATCCGTCCTTAATATCAGTTTAGGCCGAAATCGCAAACGAGACCTATTAAAGTACACTCCTCACAAAAATTATCGCATATGCTCAATTATTTTCATAAACTTCAATACAAAAATTCTATAACTTAAATTGGATATATCCTTTTTAATAATAAAGTTATCAAGACAAATAAAAAAAGGGGTGCAGCTCTGATGGTGCATCTCTGACGTAACCGTTGTTATGTACCGTTAACAAAACATCCTTTATGAAGTTTTATGTACCAAATAATGTGTTGTTTAAGAAGTTTTAAAACTTCGAGTGTTTCCGGAGATATCCAAAAAAAAACAAAAAATAAAGACTGGTCTTTGTCATTTCCTGGTTTTATTTAAAATTTAGTTTTAAAATAAATTGCACGTTTCCATTTTTTTTACTCTATCTAATGGTGGTATTTTATTTAAAATACGACCTTTCGTTTTCGTGGGACCATCATCAACTTTTTTTTAAATACTGGTCCTGATATACCAAAACCAAAATTTAAAAGCTAACTTCCTTCTTGTAGTTTCACTATAGACTCCCAGAACAATACTAAATGTTTGGTCATCAGTTTGGACGCTGGCTTGGCTGAATTTATGAAGCGGCAAATTATACGTACTGTTTACGTGTGTATTCGATGGATACCCGCTTCATAAATTCCACGAAGCGAGCGTCCAAGCTGATGACCAAAAATTTAGCATAGTTCTGGCTGTCTATAGTGAAACTACAATTGTCTTTGGTAATAATCAAAGTTTGTGCTGCATTTTTGTTAAAAGTCAAACACCAATTTGAAAATTAAAATTTTAAGATATGACTTTCGGAAATATGGCCATCCAAATAGGGTATTTAGGTAACTTTTAAAGTCCTGCCATTTTTTAGTAGGGGTAGGTATTGACTTTATATTCTAGAGTGATAAAATCTAATATTATTGAAAAAGATATCTTTTAATTTTGCATAACCATTTTTTACAACCTCTGGAAATTTTTAAGCCTAATTTAGCCCTAAGCAATTATTTAAAAAAATTAAACTGTTTTTAAAATAATTTTATTTTCCATTTTTTTTATAAAAGAAAGTTTTTATTAAAAGAGAGTGTATCTTATAAAAATTATACTACTGAATTACTAATATGGTTGAAAAAAGACTGTAGCACGGTTCAAAAATATCAATAATAAAAAAACCAATTAATTAAGTTAAAATTAAAATGGTGTCTTTCTTTATCCAGCATGCGTCGCATCGAATACAAATGAATATTAGAAATTAATGCTTTTATTTTTGCCCCATTTGTCCTCGAGGCATTTAAATCTAGTGAGAACATGAATTGAAGGGGTTAGAATAAAAAGGGTACAAGTGCATTTTTAACATATTTCGAGATAGGTGCGGCTTGGAAAAGATGAGGTGCATATTTATTAGAATAAAAAGGAGATAAGTGATTTTTAATACATCTGGAGACATCTATTGCCTAGTAGAAAAAGTAGGTGAATGAAACAGCACTTTTCTTTGGAATAGAAAGGATGCAAATGCACTTGTACCTTTTCTATTCCAACAGAAAGAGCTGTTTATGTAAACACGTGCTACGATCAAGTTAGTAATTTATTGATTATTTCATTGATTTGTGAGCTGTTTTTTACTAAATAAAAATGGAAAGCGACGAAGGTAAGTATCTTTGTGTATTATTTTATATTACAGTTATGATCAATATCAAAATAAATTAACAATTCAAATTTGTGGTTATGTTTATTACTTATCATATATCTGCATAATATTATTAATTATTTGAGAGCAATATCGTTTTTCATTATTTTGAATAGTGTCCCAGCAAGTTACAAATTATTGTTTTACTTTCAGACCCTTTCTATACGGACGAAGAGGAAGAATACGTTCCATCCTCCACTTCCGAATCAGATTCAAACGAAGACAATGTTGACGCTGATACCGCTGAAGTAATTTCGATAGATGAGGCGCTTCATATCACTCCAGCCAAAACAAGAAAAAAGACTACGACGTCCATCCGAATGGAAGATAAACAAAATAAAACGATCCAGAACTGAAGGGAAAGAATATGTGTCTAACAACAAGATACATAAAAATAAATCACTGCAACCATATCAGCATACAGGTCGATTCAAATGCAATATAAATATTTGTGAAGAAAAAAGGCAACAACTTTTCAAAGCCTTCTATGATTTACCGTCATATGATCATCAGACTGCTTTTTTATCATCATGTATAAAAACAACCAACGTAAATAGAAAAAAACTTGACAGCACCATTGAAAAAAATTTAGCACAAATATTTTTTACTACAAAAGCGCGTTTGCAAACAATTTTTTCTAAAAACATTTGATATCTCTAATAAAAGATTTACATCTGTATGTGCTAAAACAAACCACCTTGGTATAACTGAGCCAGACAAGAGAGGAAAAGGACAAACTCACAGAAAGATGGGAGATGAGCAACGAACCTTTGTAATCAATCACATTAAAAGGTTTCCTAGAAAATTCTCAGACCAAATACTTGTCATCAGATTTGAATATAAAGATTATGTATGAATTATACAAAACCACTTGCGAAGACGAAAACAAGATTCCTGTGAAGCTCTCTTATTATAGATATATTTTCAATAGCGAATTCAACTTAAGATTTCATCGTCCACACTCAGACACCTGTTCCCGCTGTGACTCCCATCAAAATATTATAAAACATTCGAATGATGAATCTAAAGTCTCAAACAGTAAGGTTCAGTTAGCTCTTCATCAAAAACGGGCCGAAAATGCCATAAACATGAAGAAAAGCGACATCGAGAAACATAGACTTTCAACAGATACCGTAGTGGTATGCTTTGACCTGCAACAGTCTCTACCAACACCACTCTTGTCAACATCCAAAGTATTTTATCTGAGGCAACTTTGGACATACAACTTTTGCATATACAATCTAATAACCAATGAAGCTCACATGTATGTATGGTCCGAAAATATAGCTTCGAGGGGCTCACAAGAAATAGGGTCCTGTCTATTACACTTTGTAAAATCCCTGCCACCTAATATTAAAAGATTGATCGCCTATAGTCATTCTTGTGGCGGTCAAAATAAAAATAAAAATATATGCAAATTATTTATGTTTTTAGTTAGAGCTACACAGCTTGAAGAAATTGAACATAAATTTTGGAACCCGGTCACACATATATGGAGTGTGACCGGTCTTTTGGCCTTATAGAAAAGTGTAAAAGAAAAATTCCACAAGTATTTATTCCTTTGGACTGGACTGATATAATAAGGTCAGCTTCAAAACGTTTTTCAGTACATTCTATGAAAAAAGAGCATTTCTACTCATTTGCGCATCTCAATGCTATAATATGCGATCCAAAAAAGGATGTCGATAAAAATACTTTGAATTTCAGGCAAATTTGTCACTTCAAATATAGCAAACATTTGGAGATTTATTCTTTTAATTTTAAAAGTACTCTAAACAAAGATTTTCCTTTTTCTACATGTACCTGCCCTTACTTGGGTAAAGGTAGACCAGCCAATAATTTGGAAAATGTATTTTGCTCTGAATTAAATGAGGATTCTCTTAGCATCAGCACAGAGAAATGGAAAAACTTGCAGTCCCTCATGGAATACATACCACCACGACACCATGACTTTTATAACGGATTAAAACATGGCAATAAAAAAGTAGAGAAAAAGATTACAACAAAAACAACAAAACAAACTAATATCAGAGCTGCTGCATCTACATCAAAGCAGGTTACAGCTGATACTTCTAATGATACGATGGATTCCGAAAGTGAGGTGGATATGGCTTTACTTAACTCTGAATCAGAAAATAGTAATTAGTTTCATGATTGTTAACAATCTTTATTCTGATTAAAAATGTTTCCAATTTTTTTTCTTTTATTTTAATCAAATTGAGCTAATGTTTGGGAAAAAAGGGTATAAGTGCTTCTTTTTGCAAAAAAACAAAATTATTTTTTAAAACTCAGGTTTTAAGTAAAATCTCCTATTTTCTTTATAATAAGAGCAATCAATGATTTGAGTTAAACATTTTCTGTATTTTTTAAAAGTCAGTAGACTTTAGACTCCATTATCTCACAACAGTTTTTATGTTACTTATACCCTTTTTATTCTAACCCCTTCAATTAAAATATGCAAACAATGATGATGCAGTGGCGCGTCCCTCGCCATCGGGATTATAATTGCACGCAAAGCACATGTGCCACCATTAATCACTTGCGATGCAAAAGTAATTAAGCTATTCCTTCCATCGGCTGAAAGGATGGACGAAGCTGCCGAAAACCTGTTTACTGCTGGCCGTTCGGGTCATTTGAGCCTCAAAAGGAAATAATATTCATATTTTTAATTGTTGTAACTGTAAAAATACGTGCGTGATTAATTTACCCTGTATTTTGCATACATTAATATTATAAGAATATAGCAGCCTATTTACGTCCTTAAATTATACAGGAAACAAGAGTAATGGGCTAGAGGACAGTGCAAAATGAGACAACTTCTCAAACTATGCCGACGTTTCGTCAACATATTTTGACTTTCTCAAGGCTACAATAAAAACATCCACATTAACCACTTAAAATCAACATTGGACATAAAGTTGCATTACAATGACAAAATAATTAATCTTACACTTACCTAGTTTAATAAAATAGTTGTTTTTGCGTCAATCATACGGTAAACACATTATTTAATAGAGTACACAAACGCTCATTATACAAACAATTACACAAGTAAAACTGTTTTGTCATAATTTTTAAACTTAAAACACAAAAAAACAATTGGACATTAATTATGTAGTAACAAGTGTGTTTGTTTGTTTAATGATTATTTGTGTAGATACTCTATTATATGTATGTATAATGTGTTTAACTTATGATTGACGAAAAACAACAATTATATTAAACTAGGTAAGTGTAAGACTCATTATTTTGTCATCGTAATGCAACTTTATGTTCAATGTTGATTGATTTTAAGTGGTTAATGTTGATGTTTTTATTGTAGCCTTGAGAAAGTCAAAATATATTGACGAAACGTCGGTATAGTTTAAGAAGTTGTCTCATTTTACACTGTCCTCTAATCAATTACTTTGTTTCTATTCAGGGGCGTCGCCAGCCAATGGCCCAGGTGGGGGGCAAGTTGATATGGAAAATAAGGAAAGTATGAATTGTGTGCGGTGTTTTGGTGATTATCATCATGGATTCCGTTAAAAATCTGCAATGAAGAAAAATGTATATCGTCGTTTTTGTTGTGCCTGCAGCTCAGGCCTAAATAACCAAGAACTTACGTTTTGTGAATTTATAAAATTACTCGGAACACTGACTCTTAACCATTCTATGTTTTATTTAGGTTTTTATACAGTGTGTCCCAGGATAGGTGCTACAAGCGGACCAATAGACCAAACATTTTTGAATTTTAAAACGAAATTTTATTAAACTGGTGGGTTTTACTTCAATTGGTATTATACAGGGCGAGTTATACTTAAAATATGAAAAATTCCGAAAAACTAACTACTTTTACTTTTAAAAATATAACAAAATTGTATAAGTAAATGTTGTAGAAAATTGAATTTTATGTCAAAATTTAAACTTAAAGCATGACAAAAACAAAAATTTAATTGTTAATTTTTTACATTACCCATTACAATTAAAAAAATAGGTAAATGAAGTCGTAAAAATTGACGTTTTGGGACCGTTGTCAAGATAACTTAAATAAAAATTTAAAAAAATTAAAATTAACTATTATTTAGGTTTAAAATTTTTTGCTTTTTTAGGAGATCCTGTTAAAATCTTTGACATTAAATGTCAAATATGTTTGTTTTTTTTAATAATAGTTAATTTTTTTTATTCAATTTATCTTGACAAGAGTGGCAGGCTTGCCACCAAAACGTCAATTTTTAGTTCTCCATTTACATGTTTTTTTTTTTTGTAGTGTCAATCTATTTTCTGTCGTGTACCCAAATATCTACCATCAATTAAATGAATCCGCCGGACCAATACAGAAAATATCTTCAAAAAGCAAATTGAAAAATAAAATTACAACTGTCAGCCAGGCACAAAACGTTGGATCTTAAATCGATAATTGTCATAACATACCTGAGCAAAAGTGATATAGTAAATATTTCATTTGTTTTAAACTAGCTATTAAAAAAAAGACAGGAAAATATGTCAGTACAGTACTTTTTTGCTGTTTCGATTTCGATTACTTTCATATGAGCTAAACCTAAATTGATTGACTTCGCGGCTATTAAGAATCGGATATCGTAACTAGTAACGAAATTTTTGCGATTTTAAAACCGATACAAAGTCCGCATTTATATTGTTAGTAAAACAAAACAATTGTCATTTCGGTCAGGAAGATACAAAAGCTAAACGCAACCATCGTTTAGATTTGATGGAATGGAATTGGTGATTTTATTCGAGTTTCGTACGTACGAGAATAATTGATCAAGCATGAAAAGTGGATAATGACCATATTTATCAAAATTCACTTTTTATTCGATTTTCGTAAACAAAAAATTCCTTTATCGTTTGGTATTAAAACCAGACAAATAAACCTATCCTATTCACTTAGAGATGGCATTATAAGTTATACATTTTATTATTTTTCACTAAATTAAAATAAAAAGTAGACAAGAACCAATTTTATACACATTTCATTCTCAGGTCTTTAATTATATCGGCTCTAGTCAATTTTCCTATTTTTAAAGATGCGCCACTTTGTGATATGCTGACGAAATGTTTTTTGTTTGGCAATGTGGTAGGGGATACTTCCGAAACTAGCAAAACCATTTTACTGTGCATCTCCATATCGGATAGTGTTTAAAAGATGCAACCTTGCAAAATACCTATTTTTGTTAGGTATTGGTTTTACAGACCTAGGCTTACTTAGTTTTTCACACTGTCGACAGAGAGCGTGATAAACAATAGGCTACTTGGTTTATTTGCCATTGCGATTTCTTAAGAGATTTTTATGTAGTTTTTTTGTTATCGCCTACACCGTACTGATAGAAACCAAATAGTTCGAAACCGGTCGGCGGTTGGGGATCATAATAAGCTTTGAAGTAAACACCTTTGGCTAGTGTGAAAATCTGCATCTTCAGACTCGACAGTGTTTGATAGATGCAAGAAAATTACAAGCAGTAGGAAGTATAAAGTTTAATCTTTTTTAATTTTGTAGAATGATTTTGGCTGCTTGCCAAGAACACTTATTTTCGTTAAGGAGTAATATTGATTTATTGCGCATTAGGTGTGAGCTTTAACATTTCATTCTTTAATGGTATAAATAATAACCTGATATCATACAAAAAATGTTAAAGACAAAGTTATCCATGTAGTTATGTCCTTTTTTAAAGGACGTAACAAGGTGTTTTAAATTATTTTATCTAATACTGAGGCATAAGACCCACATCAAATATACAGGGTGTTACAAATGCGAGGAGCACCATTATATATTCCGTTTTAAAAAATTAAAAATTGGCAGCCGTTGTGGAGTTATCCGGGAAAACCGGAATTTTGCTAAACAGTTTTTTTGTTAGTTTATTTATAGAGATATTTTAAGACAAATGACATCTTATCATTGCTACTTTTTCTGTTCTATAAAATAAAGTCACTAAATATAAGATCCGACGTTTTGTCTTTGTTTCTTAAAAGGCGGAATATTTGGATTTAAACTTAATAAACTTGCATTTTAATTTTAAGACCAAGGATATATTACTTTTTACATTTATGCGACGTTTTAAATCAAAAAACCATCATTCACTATTTTTACATAAGAAGTTACGGTTTTATTCCAAACGATCTTGGAAATTTCCATTTGAAGGTAAGTATGCATACATTTTTTTCTATTACTACTCCTTATTATCTATACTAATATTATAAAGAGGTAAAGTTTGTAACTTTGTTTGTTTGTAAGGGTTAATGTTCGGAAATACTGAACCGATAATGTTTTTTTTCAATCAGAAAGCTACACTATTCGGGAGAGCGTAAGCTATATTTTAAAATGATTAAAAAAATATAAAAAAATCTAATTAACACCCAACAAAGTGGGCACGGGTCGGCTAGTACGTAATAAAATAAAGAATTTAATTTAATCAAAGACCTCTATCAAATTTAATGTAGCCTGTTCAAAAAAATATATGCATATTTACCTGCAAACCGAAATTTCCCCGAACCTTTGGAAAAACAATCGTTATTTGTAATGGCAAAATGATGAATGATGATAGTTTTTCGGTTCGAAACGTCAGATAAATGTAAAGTATGATATATCGTTGGATTTAAAAATAAAATACTAATGTATTAGGTTAAAACTAAATATGATGAAAGATGCTTAATGAGAGGTTGACCTATATTAAAAAATAATTTTTATTTGTTTAGCAGTTATCATTTTTTTCGATATTTTTGGACTAAAGAAATAAAATATATTTTTCAATAAAAACATATAATAAAAAAAATCTAAGTGTGGTTTCAAAGTAAAGTTATGAAATAAGGCATTCAGTTGGGGCTAACATTTTCTTTTAAACGACGTATCATCTTTAAATAACAAAAATAAAAAGTTGTTAACATTTGTGCAAGATTTATTTTTTAATACAATCGCTGATAACTCAAATCTCCAATTTCGCGCTTGGTTTCTTTTCAATAAGCATCATCCAAATGTAAGTGACATCACTCCTAAAATAGTTAATTTTAAAATCAGTATTTATTATATTTTTTTAATATTTCAAATGTTAATAACGAATAAGCGATTCTACCAGTTGTGTTCGTTGTATATTTAAATTTATGAGGTTAAAAAACGAAGAAAGAAAAAATAGGAACTAATTATGTAATTTTAAAGAAAACGGGAACCCAATATAGTTTAATCTAAAAAAAATCAATCAACTTAAATCCTGTATAATGCACGATAAACGCAGAAAAAAGATCCTGAAAAATATCCCAGCGTGTATTCCCTAAAAAAATCCAAATACTAAACAAAACGCGACTTGCAACGACGTTGTCGACATTTTCTGTATTCCTTTAATGTTCCAGAACCGCCCGGAACGACATGGACTCCATAAGGTCGCTTTCAGACGGGCGACTTTTTGTAGTCGAAGTTGACTGTAAAAAGTCGATCGTTTGTGGTTGATTGTCGCTACTTGCAGTTGTCATTTAACAACCATGGAAAAAGCCATTCATTTTTATACGGGCGTCTTTTTTGACCGCAACCGAACTTCTGCCGCTGATTGTCGCCGATCCCGTCGACTGACTGACTATACGTTAGTTACCACTACAGTTGTAGTCGAAATTGGCGACAGCACGCCGATATTTTTGTAGTCAACTTTGACTGCAAAAGTCGCCCGTCTGAAAGCGTCCTTAATGTTCCTTTTACAATTTTTTGACCATTTTGACTAACCAGAACCGTTCTTGACACTACTGACAGTTCAGAGAACGGTTCAGAACGGTTCTACAAGGTAAAAGGAATACACTAATTGGTAAAGTCAGATATTGGAAGCAGAAATCTAATCTATTATATTGTTTTCGGAATATTTTTGCCTCAAAAATCCGCACTTTTAGTGGTTTTCTACAATTTACTAAAGACTAGGGGATGCTGCAGCAAAACTGCCACGGATTTATGTTAAGGGCGTAAAAATATGCTGAAAAACTTATATCGTATCTATGGATCACCAGTTTTCCCTTCTTAAGAAAATATCGCTAAAAGATCTTTAGAAATACATACTTCTATCTATTAAAAACCATCCAAATATTCTAAGGCATTTAACAAAAAAACTTGAACAGATTTGTATTTTTGTTTTCTTATTACAAAGCTGGCAGTTTTGCTCCATAACCTTTTAATTTTCATACAATTGCTAAAAAACCATTAATATTGGGTATATACTTTCTTTTTCAGGCTAGGAAAATATTGTGACCTGATGATCGATTTCCGACCAAGAATTCATACTTAGGAGGCCAAAATACAGCAAAGATACTCTGAGTCCAACACGTTTTTCTTTTTGAAAAGTTCGTGTAAAAATTAGTTATCTGTAAAAATAATAAGTGATGCGACCTGCGTAGGGTTGCCATAAATTCTATAGCCAATGTCGGGACACCATAATTTCTGGTATGTTTAAGTTTAGCGGGAAAAGGAGGATGCGCTATTTTTGTCTTTTTTTTAATATTTAAAAAATGCAGCAGCATTTAAAGTTATACTTATATTACAAAATTGCTTGAACAGATTCTGCAAACAATCGACTCCTTTCCTTGGTACGCTGACTTGCCATTAATGAAAAATTCTTTTTATTTGGTAGTGTGTTGAATTAAAAATAAGTATTTACATATTTTAAATTATTTTGATAAATGGGTTCATGCAAAATTAAATATTTTGTTCCATATCGTAAATCGGGACTTTTCGGTATGAAATCGGGACGTCGGAACATAGGCCCAATAACGGTGTACAGCCTTTAACGCCCTCTTGTCGGGCCTGGTAAACTTTAAGAACACCCTGTATATATTTCAACTGTAAAGCGTTTAGTACATATTAAAAGCAGTACTTTAATTATTTTTTTAAATATCAGTTATATGTTTTATTTGTACGCTATCGGCACTTAATTTCAATACCGTTTATAATTACTATATTTGGTTTGTTCCAGCAGGGTGTCAAAAATGTGTGCAACCGTTTGGATTTTGCGCACCCCAAATTTGCCGTTCCAGCAGTGCCATGTTTGCAACATTATTGTTTGTTGGAGCAAGTTTCGGGTTCTGAACAGTTTCCTAGGTTTTCCAAATGGTTGCCTGGAAGTTTAACCTGTGAGGTCCAGTCACTAATCACCTATTTCCTCAAAAAAGAAAGCGTATTCTTACATTATTGTTTGTTGTTCCAGCAGTAGTTTTTGGATATTGGAAACGTCTTGGAAACTGTTTGAAAAGTTTGCAAACTTTCTTGTATTGACGTATAATCAGTATGCACGCTTTGTTTATTTTTCGTTCAAACAGAAAACTATTGCCAACATTTCTGACCAATGTTTGTAACAGTTTCTGCATTTTACGATTGTTGCTAACATGTTCTCAATATTCTGCTGGAACAAACCTATTACTAACAAATTTTTAACACAACCTTTCTTGTATTGACGTATAAGTAGTATGCACGCCTAGTTTATTTTTCGTTCCAGCCGAAAAATGTTGCCAACATTTCTGACTAACTGTTTCCAACATTTTGCTGGAACAAACCTATTATCTCACCACGTGGAGTCCAACGAGGAGGGCTCAACATACAGAAGCAAAAAAATAACATACATCTTACATATCATTTAGGTAGGTATACGTCACGTCCCATTTTTTGGATTTTAGGCCAAAATAAATTATACGAGCCGTATTAACTGCGTGAGGCGCCCTAGGCTAGAATTCCCGGAGCGCCTATTTTCCACCAAAAAATTAAAAAAAAAAAAAAAAAAAAAGAGGTCCTTTTCTCCATAGCGCCTATTTTGTGTGCCAGGCGCCTTACTTCACCAACCATCCGAAATAAAATTTGATGACAAAAAAAACAAAAAAAGGTCAGTCTCTCCTTTTCCCACCAATTTCATTCCAAAGCACCTTATTCACAGAGAAATTAGTCACTAAAAATCCCCACCCGACCTAAACTATTTTAAAAACTCCCCTGTCTAGCGTCTATTACTCCCCTGTCCGTAGCCTATTTTTTTATGGCGCCCTAGACTGTAGCCTAGTCAGCCTGAAATTATATACGAAATTTTAATATATGTGTATATGTTAATGGTGTCTTACCTCTAGTACAAAAAAATAACTTAAAATTAAAACAAAAAACAAATATTATTGACAGTATTGGTAAATATATACACATTTTCCTAAAAACAAAGTGTCCTTTTACAAGTTTCTTTTTTTAACTTGTTTACCGAATAAAAACTATTAATGATTATTTTAAAAAAACCCAACTTTGTGTTACAACTTTAAAATAAAAATCAATGAAAAAATATAGGTACGCCACTGAATTCTACGTAAAATCCTTAAAATTTTTCTTTTCATATATTTTATTCCATCTCTAATATTAAGCGAGTTACAAGTGCTTGGCCAAATTAAGAACACTTCTTAAAAACACTCCGTATCTCCAAAACGTTAGCCATGGTTTGCTTTCACCACTGGATTTGTTTTAAAAATTAAAATCAAGATTGTACAATCAGATTTGTTGTATCTCTTTTAGTTTTCGCTATACCCTACAAAAGTTAAAAAAAAGGTGCTACCATCTCTGGTGGTAACACCACGGGGTCTAAAAAGTGTCTAAAATGCAATATTTGCATGGTTCGGTACGTGGACAACATTATACCTTCAAAACCTAGCACCCTCTGTATCTAGAACAGTGTTGAAATCAGAATTGATTGTCCAGGAGGAGTTTGAACTTCCCGGGGCATCCTGAAGTTACAAAAAAAATACCGGTAAAACAATTGAACAGAAAAAAAGGCACTTACCTTTATATACAAAGAAGATTACCTTCATTCTTATGGTTTGAATACAAAATTTCCCCGGGGGTATTTTTTTTCTGCTTAACAGTTAAAATTATTATTGAAAAGCTTCCACTAGTTTCCTTTCTATTAATTGACTGATATTAACTCTAAGCTTATTTTTAGTTCAATAATTCGCGGGTGCTTAGGAAATAGATGATTAAGCATTTTTTTGCGAAAATGGGATTAAGTAGGTAAATAGCAAAATATGTCAATTTATAGGGAGAAAAACAGTTTTTCTAGCTATACGTTTACATATTTTGTATGTCGAGAATGCATTTTTAAATGTATTTTTGACAATGCAATTTTTGACTAACCTTTTTCTCAAGCACCCGCGACTTGTAGGTAAGCATTTTCTTCAAAGAATATATTGTTTTTTTACAATGCAGCTCTGTTTAAACTACAGCGTGGGCCAAATAAAACTTGCACACTTTTTAACTAATAATATCTTTTTATCCCTTATGCCCATTTTTTTTGTTTTTGAGGGGCTAATAGGTAGATATGTTTTCTCTGGGTTTGCCAATTTTGAAAAATTAGATTTAAACATGACTGAACTTACGGGGCTTTTTTCAAAATGATGCCGTAAACTTCGTTGCAAAAATGCAACTCAGTAACCATGGTAACCTCACATTTTTTATTTTCAAAAGACACTAAAAAAAAGTTTTTTTAAATCGAGAGAAATGCATTATTAATCAAAAGTAATTATAATTCATAAATCCTTAAACTGTAGACAGATTCGCTATTAGTGAATCATTTCCCATGGTTTGTCTACAAGAAAAACGTATTAGCTTAAATAGCTAAATAAGATGTTTTTTGCAACAAAGGTAAATACAGTATTTTGGAAAAAGTCCCGTTGGTCCAGTCCTGTATAAATCTATCTGACCATAATTGGCAAACCTAGAGAAAACATATCTACCTATTACCCATTAAAAATAAAAAAGATAGGCGCAACACATAAAAAGTTAATATTAGTTAGTTAGTTAATAGTGTGCAAATTCAATTTGGCCCACCCTGTATATAAATAACGGGATATTTTTTGTTAATTTATTTTTATTATTTATAAACATTTTTTAATCAGTTTTAATTTGGTCTGGATAAATAATCTGTAAAAATATAAAAAGTATAAAATAATATTAAGGAAAATAGAATTATTTTTAACTATACTTTACTGAAAATAAGGACCACCTTATGCGACTCCCCCTCATTGCAACCGAATATTTATTGCAGTAGTTTTGTCGTTTACTTGGCTACTGCACTATTAATTAGCCCGCCTTATTGTTTCTGTTCTTTAAAGGCCTTCCGCTCCTCATAGACATTTCATTTATCTGCGAGTGGGCCTTAGGAATTATGTTATTATGCCGCTGTCTTGACTTAATTATGGTATCATTTCGCTGCTATTTATTCAAGCCATAACTTACGAAGAAAAACATTAAAAGTTTTATAGAATATTGCTCAATGGATTAATCCTAATAATAATTAAATTACTAAATATTTCAGGGTGTCCCACAAGAAACTATGATTTATTTCGAGAAAGGGGTTTTGGAAAATTGGAAAAAAATTGCGACATTATAAAATTAGTAGAAGACATACGAATAAAATGTTTTGACAGTTCCAGTTTTTTTCAAACCAAAGTCTTGAATTGACCATTCCAGAATGACGTCATTGACAGGTCGGCCATATTTGCTGGGGAGCACACAATCAAATTTGTTAACATTGTTTTTTATGGAAAAATTGTTAATATCTAAATATTATTTTATTTTATTGAAATTTATTTTTTTAAATCCTTATTTTTGTTCCGTTTTGAACTCCTTAAGATGTGCTGAATGAGATAGTGTTTCATTTTTCCGTTTACCGGCTGCTTTGACTAACAGAGGTTAGAACAATGTTTAGAATGCTCATCCAGCTGAAAGAAGAAATGCATGGATTAAAGCTTTAAAGAGGGAGTCTTTAAGTGAAACTTGGTCATATGTGTGTCAGGCATCTTATAACAGGTAAGCAGTTTAAAAAAAAAAAAACGTTTTGACATGTATATTGCCTGGATTAAACCATTAGTTTAAAAGTATAAAATGTAGGTTTTTAAAATCTATTTTAGGAAGACCTATTACTTTGGAAGGTATAACCAATCCAAACTGGATACCTAACCAAAATATAAGATAGGTTTTAACTCCCCAACCAGAAACAACTGTCTTATTGAGATATGAGAGAACACTTAAAAGGGCTAAGAATTAAACAAAGGTATATTGTAAATAACATATAAAGTTTGACATGCTTTTAAGTTATTTTCCTTATAGAGCCAAACCGAAGCATTCCATGAATTTGAAGATGTTCCAAATTCCGATCCAAGGGAACATTCTGCAAAACCTGAGAGTATTTAAGCCAGGAACATCAACGGACATTTGGTTACTCAATCGATTCAAACTGATCTAACTGATGACTACTTAAGCCAAGTATTTAATGAACTAAATTTTTGTAATTCTATAATTTGCACTTTGCTATCTATTAGTATGGTTTCAAAAAAACACAACAATATTAGTTCCTCGGATAAAATTGTTGTAGTATATAGTGCTTTTATTATTTTATATCCTTTACAAATACCAGTAAACTAATTTTTAATTAAAAATATTATTTTTACAAAAAAATTATTTGTATTGTAATCAACAACTGTAATAACTACTATTTGCTACTATTTTTTATAGCTTTACTTCAATTAAAACATTTATCTATCTGCTACCTAAGTATAGCTGCCTACTAGTATCAGATCTATTTGATAAAATATATAGGTAAGAGATGATAGAGACTTAAATTTTGTGCACGTGGAAGAAAATGAAGGGAAGGTGAGTACAAGGAAACTTCAGGATATCATAGGAAAAGATCAATTAACAGTGCTCCGGATTTTGAAAAGGCATAAATACATTTCATACAAATATGAAAGACATCAAGAGCTAAGGGATGGGGATGAAATACGACGGCAGGAATTTTGTTTTGACATGATGGAAAGGCAAACATGGACAGGGAATTTTTAAGAAATATTTGTTTTACTGATGAGTGCACATTTACGTTAAACAATGAACCCAATCATCAAAATTACCGATACTGGAGCAAAGAAAACCAACACAGATTTGTCGAAACGAGGACGCAATATCCACAGAAAGTAAATGTTTGGGCGGGGATTTTCGGACAACATATTATTGGACCATTTTTTTCTTAATCAAAATTTGAATGCAGAATTTTATTTGGAACTACTCGAAGAACTAATTTTACCCGCTTTAAATGATGTATCCAGGGAAAATCAGGAAATTTGGTACCAAATGGATGGCTGCCCGGCACATAATACCCTGGCTGTTCGGGAATATATACAAAATGCTTTTAATGTAAATGTTATTGGCCTACATCACACCTATAAATTGGCCAGCCAGGTCTCCTGATATTTCGCCAAATGACTTCTTTCTCTGGGGCCATTTAAAAGCATGATATACAAGGATAAAAATTACTCTAATCTAGATGAGTTAAAAAATGCTATTTCTGCAGAATGCAATAAAATTTCAATTTACCAGTTAGCCAATATAAGAAGACAATTTTATGAACGTCTGGGTTATTGTCTAGCAGTCAATGGAGGAATAATTGAAAATTTTCTTAAATCTTAAGTTTATTTCCAACATATTAATTATTGTAATAATATTAATAATTTATTGAAGCATGTAAATATTATAAATGTCATAAGTTCTTGAAATTTTTCTAGTCTAGTTTAACTTAACTTAATTCGTTTGTATAAATAACAACTTTAATCTTTTCACTGTACGACTTTTTGATAATAATAAAGCACCAAATTTCAAAATGACAACGTTATGTCACGCTAACTGGTATTTTTATTGTTGTTCATAAATATGAGGCGATAATAATGTAACAATTTTTAAAAATATATTAGCATCTAACTAGCAAACGGGTTAACCGAAAAATCTAAAGTTTTTACCATGTACGTAGATTTGCAATGCTCTTCACAATAAACTTCAATAGAATTTTTCTCTTAAAATAATTAGGGTAGCCAACAACTGACCCCATTAAAAATTACATGGGATTTCCTATGTCCCGCCCGGCAGTTTAAAAATAAAAGACGTTTTAATGAACTAAAAATTAGAAAATAATTTTTCATTAAAAATATTGTCATTTCATAGTAAAAAGCGTGGGGCATTTTACTATTTTTTCATAACTTTTCCATCATAGATATTGGCAAATATAATAATTATAACATTTAATATATTAAGCACCCCAGGCTTTTTACTATGAAATGACAATATTTTTTTAATGAAAATTATTTTCTAATTTTTAGTTCGGTTGCATATAAAGCGTGTTTTTTAGTTTTTTTAAACTATTAATTATTTTTCATTTTAGTTTGCTACTCTTGACAAAATGGCGAAAAATTTTAGTGAACAAGAGTAGCAAAGTTTGGAATGTTACCAACAGATGGCAACCCACTAAAAAAATTTTTCGCCATTGAGTAGCAAAGTTTGGAATGTTGCCAACAGATGGCAATCCAGGCAATGTTTAACTGTTGCCAACTTATTGCAACCCACTAAAAAATTTCTTCTCTTCATTTAATAGCAAAGTTTGAAAATGTTGCCAACATGGCAAGCTAGGTGTTGTTTTTATAATATAAATGGAATTTTTTTTCCTGGCGATCCAACGCAGGATAACGGGATACTGTTTGCAGATTATTGCATTGTCATGGGTCCTTAATACGTGTGCAAAGTTTCAAAGAAATCGAATAGCTGGAAGTTGTTAAAATTAGGCTCAAAGATTCCGTTACATAGATAGCCAGATAGTTACAACATCTCCTAAATATTCAGTGACAATGATTCCGGGTGTTCGTTAATACCGATTTTTGAATATTTTTTTCTTCCAAGGATTCAGATATTCGGTATTCGAATAATTTAGACGATAGATTCTGTCATAACGGTAATAGTAAATGTGTGGCATGACACTTTTTCAAATTCGGTAGCTTAACGACGCTAGGACGTCACAAAGATGGCCGCTGCCGGGCGAAAATCGTAATAATTAACCATTCTAGTCTAGTATTATGTGTAAGGAATAAAAGTACAATATATGAAATACAAATCCTACATGTTAAAAAAATTTAAAAAATGTATTGTCATTTTATTATACAGACTGTCCACAAAATGGGGTTTACCATAGAAAAATGGATAAAAAAAAGTATTTTACGAGAAAAAGTTATTCCTGATAAAAATTTTGCTTGTAACAAAAAATGATTTGAAGATATATGTTCTGTAGTTCGGCGGATTCATTTAATCGGATGGAAATTATTTGGGTACACGCCAAATAATTACCATCCATTAAACAAATGATTAACGAAGAGAAAATGTTGGTTTTGTATACAGGGTACGATGAAAAGCATGATTTTTCTCCAAGAGTAAACTAACTTTATTTTTAATTTTTAACCAAAATATTTAGAAAATTTATGTAGGATAGCATTTTAAATTACTTTATTAACTTTACAGGGGTATCAAAAACTTTCATGAAACTGAGTTTGGTGTTGTCAAAAATAAATTATTTTTAATTTTAATAATAAAGTAGCCTAAAAACTCTTAAAAACCTGCTTTCCCCCAAATTCATACACAACACGATTTTTCAACTGGAAGCGAATGCGATCAAGGCGTTTTCGCCAATTTGTTATGTTAGATAAAATTTTGTTTTATTATTTTTATCGATTAATAACTTTATTCTTAACAACTTTTCTTTATACATTGTTTTAATATTATGAAAAATAAAAGTACTTTTCTCCTGAGTAAAATTCATATATTTTGACATATCTCGTATAATACTGCAAAAAAATAATTGATGATTAAGTTTTAAATTTTAGACTATACAGAACTTTTTTAAAGAATACATTTTTTTCGTAAAATTATAATAATAAAAAGTTTTCCATATGCTGCGAACTTAAGTAGACAATCTGTATATAAAAATGATGCTTATCTTTTATTTGATCACATTGATCCTGGCTCTAAGCTTAATTAAAATTTGTATGATACTTTTACTACTTTGTCTTAAAACTAGACTTTTGAATAATTACGATTTTCGCCCGGCGGACATCTTTGTGACGTCCTAGCGTTACTAAGCTACCAAATTTTAAAAAGTGTCATACCAAACATTTACTACTACCTTCATGACGAATCTAAATTTGTGGGTTTCACTCAGTCCCCAGAGATGAGACCGTTTATGCCCTCTGGCTCAACGCCAGATTTGGGTCGTATTCGAATACTCAGTATTCTGAACACATTTTGCCGGTATTCGAATAGTATTCAAATACATATGTGTGTTTATTCGGTATTCCGCAGAATACTATTTGGCTCAGTATTCGGTATTCGAATACTTTAAAAGTATTCGACGAGTATTTTTTTGAGTATTCGAATACCGGCGTTCCGAGTATTTGAATACCGAAAAGTATAACTAGTATCCAAATATTATAATTGTCATGATTTAAATAACAAAAGGAAGCAAAATAGGACCTTTTTTTTGCTCTTCAATTTTGTCATAGGTTTTGTTTAGTAGTATTCGAATCTTTTCGTTACCACTATTCGAATACCAATTCCGGGTATTCATGTATTCGAATACATTTTTTCTTCCAAGTATTTAAATATTCGGTATTCGAATACTTTTTTCCGGTATTCGTATTCGTATTCGAATACCGATTTTTAGTATTCTGCCCAACTCTGCTCAACGCCTAATATAAATTATTTTAAATAAAGCAAAAATTTATATTTAATTTGCAAAACAAATATAAATGATACGCAGCCTAGCAGTTGCTATACTTTGTATATTTTTTTCTTATAGTAATTCGACATACTTTATACAATTCTTATTTTTAATTTAACATATGAGGAGTTCCAAATGAAGTCACAGTTTTGGATCCGAATTTTAAAGTATCTCACAATTTTTACTCCGCGTTTTGTTCAAAAGTTTTTTATCAAAATATATTATATTTTGAATAAATAAATTATACATATTTTCATTAAAAAACTTATTTAAATTGATAAATACAAAACATGAAGTAAAAATTATTGTAAGATATTCTCAAAATTATGTTTTATAAAAACTGCGTTTTGATTTGGAACTCCTTATTTATGTTTTATACCTTCTCGTTTTTTTACCTCTCTTTGCCATTAGGAAAAAATGAAAGAACAAGAACTTAGTTAAAACGAAAGATTTTTGCATAGTCTTGTTTTTAAATGAGAAAAAATCAGTCTCTAGACAAAGAAAAGGTAATTAATTTCTCGTCTCATCGGCATTACTATTTCCGAGTTTAATTCTAATTAAACTTAAACTTAGGATTAAAAACCCTCATTGTGAAAAAAATATATAATTTTATTTTGTGGCTGTACTAACCGGCATTAAAAAAAAACACAATATTTCTTCGGCAGCATAAACCTTCATTTTTAAATGACAGGTTGTAGCTTCGGTGGTCGATAAACCTGTAATTAACTCTTTCTGCTAATAGTTTCCAATAAATAACAGACATTTTCTCTGTGGCTTAAAATAACAGTTTATGGCATTTTGCCTAACTCTTCATTTAACTCTAATAATTGATACCAGGTGTGAATTCTTTAACAGTCATAAATTTACTTTTTATTGTCGGATGCATGATTTTAAATCAAATCTTTAAATGAACTAACATTTAAGATAAGTACAGGTGCAGCTGTCACTATAGAAGATAAATACAAATACGTCTTTATATTAGTATATTGTGTAACATGTAGGAAAAGCGATTTATTTCCGGACGATGGTGAAGTGAAGCTGTAAGCACCAAGTCCCAAGAGTCCCTTTTTCGATAAAAATATTTATTTAAATTTTGTTTTACATAGCACACAATATTATTATTTTAGCATAATTATATTATCACATTATCACATATTATTGATGAGTTCATATAGAAAGCATAACAAAGGTGAGCGTCCGGAAAAATATTCTCGGCCATGGCCGATAAAGTACATTGCTTAGCAACGCCTCCTACCTACAGGAATATTGCATTTTGGAGGTAGAAAAACGTATTGGAAATATGTAGATTGCCGTCCGATCGGACAAAGTAGTTAATTGTGTAACGCGTAGAAAAAGACATATATTTCCGGACGATGCTAGAGTTTGCTGGACGTGGCTTTAGCCCAATTAACCAAGAGTCCGGAAATGCTTTTTCTATGAGGTGTAAATACTATTTTGTCTTCGATCAAAATAATATTTTTATTTTTGTTTTAAATAGCATAAAATATTAATTTTTAATAAATATAAACATTTTAATTATTTGATCCTGGTATAATACGTGACTATGGAGTCACATGGTCTTATTGTAGGTATTGTATTCTATTGTTGATTGACTACAATAAACGTCATTAGTAAAAGTTGAAAGTATAAAAAGCCTAGGAAAAGCTAAGGATCCGAAATCATATTCCTGTTCATGGCCTGAAAAGTACATCGCCTAGCAACGACTTCTACCTACAGGAATTTTTGAAGATATGAAAGCCTATTGGAAATTTGTAAAATTCCGTTCGATCAAAGAAAATAGTATATTGTGTAATAGGTTGAAAAAGCGATATACAGAGTATATTTTTTCTACAAAAAGGGTATATATTTAAATCGATATCTTGTACTGTTATCGCATTTTAAATACAAACAAGCCATCATTTTGTATTTAACAAAAAAATTGCTTTTATTTTAGAAAATCATTAAAATATGATAAAACTATACTCTGTTCACTATAAATTGCGAAAAGCACCTGAACAAAACATTTATTTCATTGGTTTAAACAGTCAGTAAACCTAGTTACCACAATAAGAAATGTATTTTATTGGTTTAAAACTACAGTAACCGAAGTTACACAATAGGTATTCATTATCAATTTATAGTGGCCAAAGTATAGTAGATACGGATTTTATCTGTATCATACAGTTTGAAAGGCTCAGTAACACCGTTTTTAATCATTTTTACCATATTTTAATAATTTTCTTAAATAAATGGAATTTTTATTACATATACAAAATTATTAATTACTTTAAGTAATAACATTAATTTGACTAAACACACACACCTATTGTTTATTACCTTACCTTTCCGGACACCAAGTTGCACATACTATTTTTTCTCAAATCAAATAATTCCGTTTTATGAAACATAAAATACATATTTTTTTGTTTATGAATTAAAACATCCTAAGTATTTATTTTTAAGGTAAGAAAACTTATTGCAAATATGTACATTTTCGTCCGATCGAAGAAAAACAAGTTTTTTTAGAGTTCAACGATTTTTTTACACTTTGACTTGGTGTTTTCTTTGAGTGCGAAATAGGTAAAATGTATTTTAATAGAAATGTATGCAATGTAACAGTATAGGCGATCAATTAAATCAAAAGATCAAGTGGTCATAATAGTACAGGAAATGAAGGACAAAAAAGGTTAAACCTGGATATCTTTGGTCCTGTATGGATTGACTTAAAATCTTAACAGAAGGTAGAAAATAGCCCAAGAATCGAAAACTTTAATGAACCGAAGGTCGTCAAAACCCTAGGTGTCGTTGCCACCCCTCCCCCTAGGTTTTTATTACATTTTAACCACAGAAATCAATCGAAAAAGTGAGACTGAGCAAAAAATTTATATATATTTTTTTACAAAACTGATATTTTTAAGTTATTTGCGATTGAAAGTAACAATTTTTGGACGAAAAAATCGGCGCATGGGTTTTTCGCGAATAACTCGAAAATTAGCATTTAATCAAAAACTGTAAAAAGCTAAATTTTGCTTAAAAAAAGGCAAACAAAATTCTTTTATTATAATTTTTTAGGGCGAAATGAGATACGGAGTGTTAATTGTTGCTTTTTTCTCGTCAAATGCAAATTTTAATAGATTCAAAGTCAAATACCGGGACAATGCATTTTTCGAGAAAAATTATTGAACCTTTTTTAAAGTACCTTATCAGACTTAAAAAAAAGTTTCTAGCATAAAAATTAAGCGATTTATGAATAAAATAAGGTTAGAAATTATTTTTTTCTACGAAAAATAGAATCTCCTAATTACCCCCCATAATTAAAGCTGACTCCACTCTTTACAAATTTCGTACACCTACCTATTGTAATAAGGCGCTTATAAAGCTTTACCTAGATTAAGTTAACTGGTTCAAGTGGCGTCTCAGTGAATACCACATCTAACATTTTTGTGAAAAACTACGCCACTACCTTTTTATAAAGTTTTTAAAATTTTTTTTTCGATTAGGCAATTTAAAATGCAACTCTTTAGTCTCCTTGTATTGTATTCGTATCTTACTTTGTTTCCGAGAGATAAAAATTAAAACCACCTTAAGTGATACTAAAAAGTATCCATCAACAGCATATAATAAAATTCAAAATTAAAAAATATACAATTTTGACCTTAGTATCTACGGTAAATGACGATTTCCGGAAAAATACACGACTCTTTAGCGTGACGAGCGCGTCAGATTAATATAGGGTAAGCTAATTACATGCTAAAGAGTGTACAATATTCCACTAGTCTGATAATTTTCCACAAGCCGAAATAATAACAGTATTTGACATACCTTAAAATCTATAGCCGCTTCCCCACCGATAAAAAGGTATATATGTGTATATGTATATAACATTTTTCTTCTTACCAACTAAGCTTTGCAACCCAATAGGTTTCTATGACGCTCGAGTAAATCCCCATTTAGCATCGTGGGCTCCCTACTAAAGAAACCTTTTTTATAAAAAGCCATAAGAAATCTATTCCTTCGTACCGTAGTTTGGAAACACTCTGTATATTATTATTACATTTGCGTGTATTGGCGAAGTAACAGTAAGGCAACATTAGCATTTCCCATTTCCTCTACGACCTTTATGTACACACAAACATGCGATTTAGAATTGCAACGTTAGTTATACTTGAGTTAGCCAAAGGGTGGGTTATTCAATGGCGATCGGGCTGAAAAGTTGCTCAACAGGGAGTTTCCCGGATACACAGCACGACTTTTAAATTGACTTTGTATTATCGGTCAGCTCTATTTCTTCGCAAAATTGCTATTGGAAAAAGTTTCTGTTATTTTGTTATGCAATTTTTATTGCCAAAACTTTACTTTAAAATGATAAACGCCAAAATGTTAAAAAAAAAGGTACAATACTTAAAATAAATACATCTAATAGTTTTTCATCTGAATTGTAATATTTTGCACAGTTAAATTAAACAACAAAATATATGTAACACGTTACAGTGGGTAATTTTAGTAAAGGGTCTGTATTACTCCTATATCTTGGAGAAAAACTACATCTATTTATGTTTAGATTAAAACCGTAATAAACCAATTTTCATGTATAGGAAAAATGTAGATCAAAAAATCAAAAAGTGAAATTATGCTTTATTATTTAAATATATACTTATTTTATTAACAAAGCTGTAATAAAATATCTAATGATAATATAATCAAAATAAGTTAATAAAAGTCATAAATATAAAAAAACTCAAAAGGCATAAAATAAAAAGAATTAATAATAACTAGCATACATAATACTTGTCTAACGTATACAGAACCCTGTTTATAAGCATTTCCTATACTTTTCTTTTTAAAACTCTTTAAGATAGGAGTATTTTCTTATTTGGAGAGAAAGATCGTTAAACATTTTCCTAATCTCGTATATTATAGAATTTTTAGTTAAAAACGAAGACATAATGGGTAGTTGTAAGTTGTCAAATTGACAACTGTTATACGTAGTGTTTAATCTTAGGATTCTGTCCCTATGCTTAAAGATTGTGGTAACTTACCCAAGATAAAAAGTAAAAGCAATGTTACATTTTTTTTTTTTTAATTAAAACAGAGATCTTCAGACTTCATGAAAGCCAACACTATATATACAGGGTTATTTTAGTTGGTACTTTCTTTTAAGCACTATAAAAATGCAAGAAAATAGGAAATTTTTGAATAAATCATGTCCGAAAATGTTGATTTCGAGGTACAGGGTGTTAAAGTTAAAAAAATGCCTTTTTATCATAACTTTTCTACCACTCCAGATATTTCCACAAAATTTGGTACACTTATCGCCTTTTCACACTAAGCCGGTTTCGACGGACAGAGTGATAAAAAATGAAAAAACCGATTTTTTTCCTCTGTAACTAGGTAATATTCGGAATAAAAAATTAAATTGTAAGTAAAAAACTTGTGCAGATAATTATTTTCTTAGCCGAAAGGTGTAATCCGATATTTAATTTTTAATATATTCCGTTTTTGAGTTACAGAAATAAACTTGCATCTTTTAAAATAGAGCACTCTTAGTTGGCTATGACATGTTTTAAAAGGCCTTGTTATAAACTTTTCAACGATGTATAGCCAGATATACTTTAAATTAAAAAAAAAAAACATAGTTTTGGGTAAAGTTAATTTTAATTTTTGCTTTTTGTCATTTAGCCTTAAACAGGTGAACTAGTTTTGTTAAAAGTAACTTTTCTTTTCATCTTATCCAGTACTATAAATGTTTTGAATCAATTAAATCAATAAAATAATTTTCATAAGTTTTAAATAATTGAGAACAATAACTTTTAGAAATAAAAAATGTGTATGTTTTTATTTTTAAAATTTCTTTTAAACGTTTACAAGATATTAATAGTAGATCTTCTGAATGATATTCGAACATCGAGATATTCGAAATGTTTCGAATATTTCTTCCGAATATTCGTATTTCGTCGTGAAATATTTCATGAACGATCAGTCATCTGAATTTATATTCGTAAACACCGAACACAAATACGAAAGATACCGAATGAATGATGAATGATAATTTATATCTAGGCATTTAATATAGACAACCCGTAAAACATACCCCAAACCATTAGTAATCAAACGAACAAAGAATATCAGCTGTAATATTTATGGTTAAATAGCGCCAAAACTCGAAAACACTCGGAAATAAGACGTGAAATAATTCGTTGCCGCAAATAGCAACAATCTTTCAATCGGTATCTCGACAGAATAAAAGCTTATTGGCAATGAAATATAAAATGTTTCGAAAGATCTTTTGCATTGAAATATGAAATGTTTTGAAAGATGTTTCGAAAGATCTTTCAATGAAATATAAAATGTTCCAAAGATCTTTCGAATATTAAAATCTTCCGAATACGAATATCTTCTGAATATCGGAAATCTTTCTATACTTTTAATATACTTTATATTTTCGTAGTCTCTGTTAAAAACTCAAAAAAACAGGATTAAGAGGTAACAACAACCTGTGATGCTTGGTATAGGTATTACGGGTGTGTGACCCAGTGCCCTTGTGATTCCTCCGGGTTTGGTGCGCTGGGCTGAGCCGAGATGGTAAAACCCTTCATAAATGTATGAATTTTATCAGACTTACGAGCAACAAAGTATTATATGAAATAGCAAAATAAAATACGCATCTTAGAAAAACAGCACGCAGGAAAGAATAAACTGGGATAGAAAAAAGACACGTTGAAAGGAAAGATTTTCATTTAATAATTATGCAAGGCATGGTGGCTGGAGCATTTATCGTGCTTGTATTTTTTGTTACAGCTGACGTCCGGGAGTGGTGAAAAATCATGTTGTTATTAATTTTGTGGGTAAATATTATATCTTGCATTTTGTGGTTAGTAGTCCGTTACTTTGTGACAATACATTTTTACGTAGAATGTAATAAAAACACAAATTTTACTTGTTATTTTGTCACATATTTATATATTGCTTTTGCGTTACTGCAGTTTCGTACATACTATGTCATCTTCAAACGACTTTTTAAAAGTGAATGAATTACAAAAAGTGCATAAATTTATACCTTATAACGTAAATATAACATCTGGTTTATCCTTTACAATTGGTTAGGGTCCTATCTCTATTGTTACAAGTATACTGCTATAATAAACTTTACAGTTAGTCGAAAATATTAAATAATTGGGAATTTTTATGTCTGTTTGCAGATTAAGAAGATTTACATTACTATTTTTATTGTGTTTATAGATTTCTATGTTCTCTAATATATCTAATTTTTTACTTTTGTTCTAAGCGTAAAATTTTTATACTATCTATAATAGGAAGAATGACCAGAGTCTAGAAAATGGCTTGAAAAATTTGAATTTCTTTTGCCTAATCTAAAATGATGCGTAGTGTTCTTTAAATCTTTTTCGGAGCTTCGGCCTGTTTGTCCTATGTAGCAACTATTGCACCTGAACATTTCTAGCTTATAAACTCCAGATTTTTATGTTTATTAATCTTGTCTTTTACGTTAAAAAGGTGGTTGGATAATTCTTGCGATGGTTTAAATGCTATTCTCATATTATTTTTACTTAAAATATTTGCTATTTCTGTCAGATATAGGTCCAAAATATGTAAGGGTTGTGTATTTTTGTCTGAGCTGGATGCTTTTATTTTGGGCATATTTTACTATGGTATTTAATTTCTGTTTTTTGTTAATAGGTTATTAATGTGTTTAATTTTAGCCGTTATTTATGGTAATCGATCTGATGGTATTTAGTTCTTTGTTTAATTTGTCTTGTTACTGTAAATTCTCTGCATGAACGGCAGTTAGGTCAGTTGTAATCCTCTTCAGTTCTGGTAGCTAAATGTGATGGTCTAGCAATGGGATCACCCACTTAGCCCGTTACTTGCTGAAATATTTATGTCAAAACTTGAAGAAAATTTCGTAAATACAACTTTTGCTAAACACATACATTTTTGGTATAGATACGTGGATGATATCCTGCTTACGTTTACTGGAACTGATGAAGAGTTACAACTTACATTAAACCACCCAAATTCCATTCATCCAAAAAATAAAATTTACAGTAGAAAAAGAAGAAATAACTGTATTAATTTCTTAGATATAAGCATAAGCAAAATTTGATAATAAATTGAAATTTGATATTTATAGAAAACCCACATTTTCAGATACAACCATTCCTAGTAACTCTAATCAGCCAAATAGCCACAAATTTTCAGCATATAGATCTATGGTTCACCGAGCCTTGCAAGCATCCCACTAGAACTAGACAAATTAAACAAAGAACTAAATACACATCACCATAAGCAAAATATACCCAAAAGCATCCAACTCAGACAAAAATACACAACCCTTACATATTTCCTTGGGACTCATATCTGACAAAATAACAAATACTTCTATAAAAATAATATGAAAATAGCATTTAAACCATCGCAAAAATTATCCAACTACCTTTTAACGTAAAAGACAAGATTAATAAACATAAAAATCTGGAGTTTATAAGCTAGGAATGTTCAGAGTGCAATAGTTGCTACATAGACAAAACAGGCCGAAGCTTTGAAAAAGATTTAAAGAACACTACGCATCATTTAGATTAGGCAAAAGAAATCAAATTTTTCAAACCATTTTCTAGACTCTGGGGTCATTCTTTCCTAATATAGATAGTATAAAATTCTTGTACTTGTGGCAAC
Source organism: Listronotus bonariensis (assembly GCA_014170235.1). Taxonomy (NCBI): domain Eukaryota; kingdom Metazoa; phylum Arthropoda; class Insecta; order Coleoptera; family Curculionidae; genus Listronotus; species Listronotus bonariensis. Next base: position 164,428 of record JACEGR010001048.1, read on the forward strand.
AAAAGTAAAAAATTAGATATATTAGAGAACATAGAAATCTATAGTTAGTGTGGCAATTTTACAACTTGCAAAAATGAATTTTATTGAATTTTATACGATTAGTATTCCTTGATGTGCTGCATTTCTTCAGTGTTTTGTAATGTGCTGTTTTTTCCTCTTGTTTCAGTAATATCAAACCCTACTAACTGGTAATTGTGCTAGTGCTGGTGGAATGCTTGTTATTTCTGTACTCTTAAGTGTAAATATACTCTTATTTTTTTAACCATTACTGCATAATATACATATATAAATTAAATGTGTGTGTTTTTGATATAATTTAATAAATAAGGTTATTTCTGCCTAATCTGAAATAAAAGTAGATTGTTATTTACATTTCAAAAACATTCACCTAAAACATAATTGTTTACAAACTGAACGCATCGCCGATTTTAATGATATTTGCTTTAAGGGGTTTTTGGGGCGCTGATTACTAATCTGAAAGTTTTTTTCGACACCTTTCGTTCTCGAGATAATGATCATCAGACTTGATAATCGGAACTAACCTAAATTCACTATTTTTACCTTCTTTTTGCAATAATTCTTGATTTAAAGCTAAATTGGTACTCAATATTTGATTTCCACCTCTTACAACCCCATTTTTCTATTTATTTTACCTATTTTTCCCTAAAATTGTAAAGCCTCACTTTCAATTGCAGTTGGCGCCAAGGCAAAAGTGAAGCTTTGCAATTTTATTAAAAAACGGGTAAAATAAATAGAAAACTGGGGTTTTAAGAGGTAGAAATCAAATATTAAGTACGAATTTAGCTTTAAATCAAGAATTATTTGCAAAAAGAAGGTAAAAATCGTGAATTTAGGTTAGTTCTGGTTATCAAGTCTGATGATGAATATCTCAAGAACGAAGCGCGTCCAAAAAAAAAGAGTCAGATTCGTAATCATCGCCCCAAAACAACCTTTATACCAAATTTCATTAAAATTGGCGATGCGTCCGGTTTATAAACAATAACCAAACTTAGCAATACTATGACAACCTTTTTAGACGTCCCAAAAAAAGCTTTAAAAGTCTGTTCCTAGAACGTTTATCGTACGTTAGCCAAAATCTTCTTGAATGTTTTATAAACGTTATAAAACCAACTTGTGTTATATGGGAGTATATTTCATTATAAGTGTGGAAACTGACTTTTTTTTACTTTTGGCCATCGCTAAACAGGTTTCTCAGTTTGTTTATCTTATTCAACGCATCATTGGTGCAAGGTATTTTGCCGGTTTATTTTAAACACTCTAGCTACAATACGATTAGGCATTTGCATCGAGGACTCCTTTTAATTGATAGTCATATGGTCGAAAAGCATAAAAACTTGGTCCGCGATAATAGATTAATGTCACTTTATTTTTTGAGTTATTTTCAGTAAACCCTTTTTATTTGATATCCATATTGTAGTATTGCATTAAAAATAGCTAGTCCGCTATCTTGGGTGTTTCGCCATGTTGGATTTTAGAAAGATGCCACTTTTTTTTCGAGTTACTTTTAGCAACATTATAGAAGTGCATTTAAAGTAACCGGTTTGCCGAATTGAATTTAGACAGCTGTAACTTTTTTTCAAGTTACTATTGGCAAGCCCTTTTATTTAATACCCATATTTTGAAAGTGCATTAAAAGTAACTAGTCCGCTATCTTGGGTGTTCCACCATGCTGGATTTAGTCTGATGTCACTTTATTATTGAGTTACTCTTGGCAAGCCCTTTTATTTGATACCCATATTGTGAAAGTGCATTAAAAATAACTAGTCCGCCATCTTGTGACTCCGCCATGTTGGATTTAGAATGACGTTTTACAGCTATTCATGCATTGTCGTCCAAACTAAACGTGTATACCAAATTCAGCTCAATTGGTTAAAGACAAATGCTTCCAAACCAAGTTGCAAAATTCCGCCTGTACATACAGACCAGAGTCGGGTCGTATTCGAATACTCAGTATTCAGAATACATTTTGCCGGTATTCGAATACTATTCGAATAGATTTGTGTGCTTGGTAATCGGTATTCGGCCGAATACTTTTTGCTTAGTATTTGGGATACTGTTATTATGTATTCGAATACTTTTGAAGTATTTGATGAATACTTTTTTGAGTATTCGAATACCGGCGTTCCAAGTATTCGAATACCAGAATGTGCAAGCAGTATTCGAATACTTAAATTGTCACAAGTAGAATATCAGGTGGGAACAAAAAGTAGGAGTGAGGTGAGGATTTTTTTCGAGTGTTCGTGAATACCGAGTATTTGAATACTTTTTTTCTTCCAAGTACTCAAATATTCGGTATTCGAATACTTTTCTTTTCCCTGTATTCGTATTCGTATTCGAATACCGATTTTCAGTATTCGACCCAACTCTGATACAGACATACATATAGCATTGCAAGTTAAATGAAAGCTTTTAAAAATGATTCCTAAGGAAAATAAAATAATGCTATTGAAACAGACGTCTTTTTGCCATTTCGAAAATTCGAAATTTAATTATAACGCTGGAATGTCCGCACGTTGGAATATTTGCACAATTTTTTAAAAATACACTTACAACTGACCGACAAATAGGTATCAAGCCCCTGAGCTCAGTAGACTAAATACATATAAATCGTGATGACTGAGGAATATTTTAATTATAGAAAAATTTCATTTAAAACTGTTAATTTGTCCTCGTAACTTGATATATAATTATCAACGCCGCTTTCACTGTAAAAGCTTATTATCAAGAATAAAACCTCCCAAGCGGTACCTTTAAGACTATTTCTGACAAAAGATTGTACAGGGCGTCCGGATTTCGTTGTTTTGTTGCTTTCTGGATTATCATTAAGCCGCGTCCAGACTTGCAACAATTCTCCAAACATCGGTCCCAACAAACCAACCTATTTGCGCGCTCCTTTGATGCAAAAAACCGACAATCTCTGAATCATCCCGGAATCATTTGCCAAGCCCTTGAAACGACGTGAATTCCGTCCACGTCCACGTCCGCGCTCTGTGGGGCTATGTGGCGCGGTATTCGGCGCGGCTATTTGTTGCGATAAAACGGAAGATGTCACTCAAAAGTTTTTCATGGCTCTTTTAGTTTTAGAAATACAGGGTTAAATTCATTTTTTCCATTTTTGGACCCACCTCGTATTTTAGTTGTCTTGTCTGTGTTTCATACACGGTTTCCTACTATTTTGTCTAAAAACCTTTTTTTTAAATCATAGGTACATACTCATTTTTGACAAGGTTTTAAATATAAACGCAGTAAAGCTAATTGAAAATATTCGGTTATTAATTAATTAAAAATAAAATAGCTTAAACTTGGATTTTGCTGTAAAATGTAAATACGAGATGAACTTAGGGCTAGCTTTATTCTTTGGTTATAAAGTCTATATTATGGCCCATTATGCGAAATTCAATTTTAAAATTAAAAACACCGATTTAGGATCCAAAATTAAAAAATAACTATATGGTTTTATATATTATTAAAAGCTCTTATATTCTATTATTTAATAAATAAAAAATATACAGGGTGTTCCATTAAAAAAATCATATGTTTGGTTTATATCTCGAAAAATATAAAATTAAAAAAAAACATTTACGCCACTGGATTTTACGTAAAAATTATCTACTAATATTGGTTTTTACTTATGTTGTAAGTTACAAGACAACTAAAAGACGAGGGAAAAAATTCGACCTCTATGTCAGAAACGAAGAGGGCTATGAAAAATCCTTTAGTGTCATTTTATGTTTCATTAAAAAGTAGCAAGAGTTCATAGAAATAGCAAGTCTTTATCTCAAATATAATTACCAAGATATCCTGGAATTGCAACGAAATCTGGACACCCTGTACGCTATTGACTTTATTAAAAGTTTAATATTTAATTTGGACTTAGCAAGTAAAAATCATTGTTTTGTGCCTTAAATTTTTTAATTTAATTCAATGTTTTCCAAAAATGCCGCTTAACAATCCAAAATTGTTTGGGCCATTTGTCCTGTTGTAACACAAGCTAACAGCAGGAAATTTAAAAATGATCTGTTAAATCACAATCCGTATTTATAATGCTTAATAGGAAATAAAATAGAAAGTGCCCTTCTTTTCATAAAATGTTTTCTTTATCAGAGAGACAACCTCTCGTTAAATTAATTCAACCGAAAAATTAAAATAAAATCATTAGATAGCTCATAAATATTCATTATTGTTATATGTATAAATTTTGTTTGCTATTCAGTTTTATATTTTAATAATATTAATTATAGGACCTTTTAAAAAATATAAATATTTTTTTGTTAAAAAAGTTAACGAAAGCTTGTTTTGTTTATAATAAGGTTTTTAAATATATGGTCTTTTAATAAAAATGATAGTATTTTAAAAACAGATTTTTTAGTTTCTAATTCATATATTTTTTATTTCTAGGGGTTACTATATTTAGTATAGTATGCAGTTTTATGATGCAGCGTCTAAATTCTCTGGATCGATGGAAACTAATAAAAAAACCAAATGTGGCAGCTTAGTTGTGGCCTATCAATGTTTATTCACACAAAAATTGGGTTGCCATCATCGGTACTCTGCACAAGTTATCCGCCGCACTGTGAAAAGTTTGTGGATGAGTTTTGACGTAAAGTTAACTCACGATCAATTTTGTATAGCCTAAAAGGATGCCTGCTGATAAATGGCATACAAAGTAACCACAAATTTCTTTTGCTTCATACCCATATCCAAAATGTGATTATAAGAAAGATACAGAATGTCAATGTGAAAAAATATGTTTTAATTTATTTCGATAAGTTTTAATACGCATTAAATATTGTGATATAACTCGGTATCTAATTGTTTTTGACATAAACTTTTTAAATACGGTTAAACTTTTTTCTGCAAACAAGAGGGGATTTCACTTTAAATTTCTCCAAAACGTCCCAATGTCGCAACTTTTTTTGCTACTCTTTATGTATACCAATAAACACTTCTATATTTTTTTACCAAAAGGTATACCTTGTAAGAATCGCTCTACGCAACCAATTTTAAGATATTTGATTTTAAGTTGTTAAATACAACCGAAAAATACCACTAACTAAAAAAGGTATAACTGCCACATCCTATAGTAACGGATTAATGTATTCATTCTTACACTTTTTGTTGCACTAAACATCTTCAACAAAATTATCTCGAAAACGGTTGTTCAGAGCGATTTTTACAAGGCACACTTTTTCGTGTGTAAAGCATTGGAGAGCTTACGGGTTTACTTAGATGATGCATACAGAGTAGCACAAACAAATTGCAAATTTTGGAAGAAATGTAAAGTAGTGTCGATAGCGCCGTCTAGTTGACATAAATATCAAATCCTAATACTTAAAATTAAAAACCCCTGTATACCGAGTTTCATTACAATTTTTAAAACATATAAAATTATCGAAATAAATTTAAATAATTTGTTTTACTTTCACATACCGTATCTCCGTTATTATCGACTTTTGGATCTTTTAAACTAATCGAATCTTAATATTTTTATATAATGAATTTGTTGTTGCTTTTTCCCTAATAACACACAATGTTTAGAAAACGTACGTTTTAGGTACACTTTAGGTCCAAACGTTTAAGACTTAAAAAAACGTTTACAAAACGTTTTATGTAAACTTATTAAAAACGTTTGTTTAGAACCTACATGAGACGTTTATATTCATCGTATTTTGAACTTTAATTAATAATAAAATGAAATGAAGAAAAAAAATTATCAAATAATTATTTTTACCCATTAAAAATTCTTTGATTACAACTAGCAAAAATGCATTTTAATTAATTTTATTGTGGAATTTTATACGATTAGTATTTCTTGATGTGCTACTTTTCTTCAATATTTTGTGATGTGCTGTTTTTTCCTCTTGTTTCAGTACTGTAACTGATAATAATTGTGCTAGTGTTGTTGGGGTGCTTGTTATTTCTATACTCTTAAGTGTAAATATACTTTAATTGTTTTAACCATAACTGTATAATATATGTACATATAAGGGTTTAATGTGTGTGTTTATTAATATAATCTAATAAATAAGGTTATTTCTGCTTAATCTAAAATAAAAGTAAAATATAATTGTTTACAAATCGGACGCACTGCCGATTTTAATGATATTTGGTATTTATAGAGGGGTTTTTGTGCCGCGCTGATTACTAATCCGAAAGCATTTTTTTCGGACACGTTTCCTTCTCGAGATATTTATCATTAGACTTGATAAGCAGAACTTACCTAAATCCACTATTTTTTTCCTTCTTTTTGCAAACAATTCTTGATTTAAAGATAAATTGGTACTCAATATTTAATTTTCACCTCTTTAAACCCCATTTTTCTATTTATTTTACCCATTTCTTCATAAAATTGTAAGGCCTCGCTATCAATTGCAGTAGCCTTGGGGGCGCTTAGGCAAAAGTGAAGCTTTGCAATTTTATGGCTAAAATAAATAGAAAAATGGAGTTTTAAGGGAAGAAATCAAAGATTGAGTACTTATTTAGCTTTTAAATCAAGAATTGTTTGCAAAAAGATGGAAAAATAGTGAATTTGGGTTAGTTATGGTTATCATGATGATGAATATCTCGAGAACAAAGCGTGTCTGTAATCAACGCCCCAAAAAAACTCTTATACCAAATCTCATAAAAATCGTGCAGTTTGTAAACAATTACCAAATTTAGAAATACTATGATAACGTTTTTTAGACGTCTAAAAAAAAACTTTAATAGCCTGTTCCTAGAACGTTTTAGGCACTATAAAAATAGTTTATCAGTAAACATATCAAAAAAACGTTTTTAAAATGTTGATTTTGCTAACACAAAACTTTTTAAAAACGTTTAAAGAACATTCACGAACATTTGAGAACGTTTATCGTACGTTACTCAAAATCTACTTGAATGTTTTATAAACGTTTATTAAACCAACTTGTGTAATAAGGGTTGTACCATTCATCAGCGGACGGACATCCTGTAGATTTTGATGATTAAAAATTACTTTAATTTGTTATTACTATTTTTGATGTATCTAAGCACAGCACATGTATACAATCTTATGAATAAAACAGCTCGTGTAATCTTGTCTAAAATTGAGCTGGTAATTACGTAGTTGTGCTCTGCAAGTACTTACCTTCTAACTAATTAAAAACTACTAAAAGAGAAGCTATGAGGCGGTGTGATCCGCGAAATTTATGGGGACAGTAGCACCCGACTTGTAATTTATATAAGCCATAACCTCCTGCGGGGCGCGCAGTGCGCTTTAAAATAGGGTTAAGAGCCCCGCGTAGCCCCGGCCCCCGCAAAGTCGAATTGAATACTTATAATTACCTAAGAGCTCCTTTCCGAATTCCCAAGAACGCCAGTTAAATTATTTAACATTACAACGTGAAAACCACATTATGTGATCATACTAAAGGCTGTCAGCTTTGATGGTTTATCAGGCTATTAATTACTGAAAAGCAATTCGTCAAAGATATAGTTAGAATGGGTAAATGTTGACGAATAAGACTAAATTAATGGTAATCACTATGCGAGCCATTTTCAAATATTTTTTGCATACTGAGATTTTTAGGCCGCTGATTACAAAGAATTTTAAGCGGCAACGTTTTGTTTTGGAGACATCCATCATTAGTACAGGAAATGAGGTTGAAAAAAGGTAAAACCTGGCAATTTTTTGGTCCTGCATGGATTGACTTAAAATTTTAACAGAAGGTAGGGAATAGGCCAAGGATCAAAGCCTATATCAGATCGAAGGGGCCAGAAACCCTGAGGGTGGTTGCCACCCCCTAGAGGTGGAAATTTTTTATTACATTTTAACCACAGAATTTCATTTAAAAAATTAAATTTTTTTCTTAAGACTAATATTTTTAAGGTATTTGCGATTGAAAGTAATAATTTTACGACAAAAATTTTACGATTTAATGGGTTTTTCGCGAATAACTTATTATTAAACTATGCATTTAATCAATAAAACTGTAGAAAGCAAGAATTGTGGGTTTTAAAAGACAAACCAATTTTTTTATTTTTTCAGAACCAATACGAACTGATATACGAAGTGTTAATTGTTAGCTTCTTTTCATCAAATGCAAAATTTGGTCATTCGTTTTCGAGTTACAAGCCGTCATAGTTCAATTTTTATATTGGTTTTTTCGCCATATTGCATTTATTTTTAACCAATCCAGTTGATATTTGGCACACAAATCGAGCTTTGCAGATTCTAAAATTTTAAGACAAAAATACTTCTTTTAAATACCGCCAGAGGGCACTTTACCTGAAACTTAAAAGTTATTTGCATCATACCTTTTTAATTTTGACAGATATCGCAAAACTGGGGGCGCCGTTTAATAGACAATCAAAAACTTAAAAAATAAGGTACTCATTATTAAAGTCGATAAACCTCACCGTTTAGGCACCAATAGACATCAACATTTTAATGAATTTTAGTCAAATTTTCTACATACATACAGGGTGTCCAGTAACTGAACCGACAAACTTAACCAAACGATTCCACAACAAACAATAAGAAAAAAACTTTATATAAACATATGTCCTAAACATCTTAGTTCTTAAACTACCGGGTACTAAAAATTAAAAAAAAAAAGTTTCTTTTTAAATTTGGTCAAAACCGGAGTTGCGGCCGGTTTCTACATAATTACCTGTTGCCACAGTACCAATGATATTTAAGAAGCTAAATGACCTATTACTAGTGCTTTTTTCCATAGGTAAACGGCTGTTCAGAAAAGCTACGGTTTCCTACTACGTTCGTTCAAATTAAATATACACTTTTATATGAAAGCACATTCAAGTGAATATTTGATTTGGGCGAACGTAAATCGCGTCGGTTTCCGCCGACCGAAAGTCCTAGGAAACCGTAGCTTAAGTCAAAATTATACAGGGAGCGACTATTTTATTTTCATTTAATGTAGGCATTTTTACCACAGTTGAAAAATTTAACGTTTTGCTTTGACCGGCTAATTCCTTTTCAGTTTTTGTACAAAAAGGTATACGTTATTTAAATCGATATCTCGGACCGTTGTTTTTATAAAATCGCATTTTAAGTCCAGACATACCAGCATTTTGTGTGTAATAATAAAAAATATTTTTGAGAAAATTGTTAAAATATAATAAAATATTTAAAAAAACAGTCCTTAACTGTTTTATAAAGTTTACCATTTTTATTAATTTTAACACATTTTATTAGATACAAAATCCTGGTATGTCTGGACTTAAAATGCGATTTTATAAAAAAACTGTTCAAGACATCGATTTAAATAAGATATACCTTTTTGTAAATAAAAATAAATTAATTAAACGGGCAAAGCAAAATGTCAAATTTGTAACCTGTGTCAAAAATGCTTGCATAAAATGAAAATAAATTATTTCACCCTGTATAATTTGGAATTACTGGACTGCCGTTTACCTGTGAAAAGAAGCAAAAGTATAGGGATATTTAGTTGTCCAAATATTATTGATACTGTGGCAACAGTTCCAAAGTTAGGATTATTTTTTTTCTAATTTTAAAGATAATATCTCCCTAACGAAGCGCGATCAAACTTTTTTATATAAAGTACTAACATTATTTTGTCTCACTCTATCAGCCCTATCATTTATGACCTCACCTTTCCGAACACCTTTGTATTTAAAACCCCGTTTTTTTTAATGTCTTTTACAAGTTTTTTATCCGCGGCTACTGCGATTTAAATGATTAAAAGTAAAGCTTGGCAATTTAATAGAAAAAACAACTTTTTAAAGGGTTTAACCCTGTATTCAACTTATTAGGGGCTAGAAACCACACCACCGGGGTTTTACCTCCTGCTGTGTAAATTGCTTTTAAAATCCCTGTAGGATCTATTACTAAAAAGACCCAAAACTAATTAAGTTTTGTTGAATTTCTAGTTAGTTGGCTAAAACAATAAAGAAAACCTCTGTTGTTTGTTTTACAATTTTAGGAGTATGTACTGTACGAGATGTCTCTAAAAAGTCTGTACAAGATGCTACTACCAGGCGAGTACGTGGGTGCACAAGGGCCAATGCCCCCAAAGAGGTGAAATGCATGGGACTTGTCCCAAATTTTTTAAAAATACGTTTATTGATTGTTGTATTAAAAACTATATTTTTTCTAAATTTAAACACCCTGTTATTCCAGAAATAGGACGTTTAGGATATACTAAGTTTACATAAAGTATTTTTCTTATTTTTCGTTGAAGAATTGTCCCCCAAAGTGTGTCAAAAAGTAAGTGAACACCCTGCATAAATAACATTTTTTATATGACCGAGCGTATAATACAGTTTTACACTTCCATTTGAGTATATAATATAAATTATAACGGCTCATAATTTAAATATAAAAATCCATTTTTTGACAACTTTATTGGCACCACATATAATTATTTCTTAGGTAGCTTAAAGTTGTTTAATTAATTTCACCTAAACTAGCGTGATAGTAACATCAGAAAAATTATCCGATATACAACGAAAATAAAGAAAAAATAAGTACAGAGAATGCTTGGTCATTATTTTCAGTCGTACAAAAAATACTGTTTGCACCTCTGGCGTAAAGCACTTTTACGACCTCAGCTGATTGTTGCCCTTGCGAAGCTCGGGCAACAACTTTCAGCCGCGGGCGTAAAAGTGCTATTTTCCGCTCTTGGTACAAAAATAACTATTATATTGTTTAAAAAATACAAATTATTATTTCCGCTTTCTAAGAGGTTTCTGATCTTGAAAAACATAGAAAAATAATAAGTTTAAAATTTTTTATTTAAATTGAAGGTGTTACTGAGGACTTTCAGCGATTGCCTGTTTTACAGCTTCATTGCTCGACTATATCCAGACGCAATATATCATACTAAGATTTTAAAACTCTACGTTTTTATAAAAGACAAAAATAGGCGGGATACTGATTTCATTGTTTCCCGTTTGTTAAAAAAACTCTCTGAAACTCAAGTTCATAAATCTATTTGCATGATTAAAGCGAAAGCTTAAAATCTTCACTTTAAAGCCTTATTGCCAATATACAAAATCACAATGGCCGATAATTCTAGAGTATTTCAACAAAGTGTGTTTTTTTTTTTGAGATACGTGTGCTTTATTTTTATTTTTCTTTTAAAATAGCTTGTAGGGAAAGATCTTGATATTTTTTTGCGAAATTGAAAGCAAAAAGTATTTTACAATATAAAAAAATATATAAAAACTACGAAAGAATTTAGAACAGAATAATATATCAACTTTTTGGAGACATATGAGCCACCGTTCTCAAGATAAAATTACGTTAAAAAATATAAATAAAAAAACTACAATTATCTACGAGCATTCCTTCATCTTCTTACACACCCATCTGATTTATACCATCGATGACCACTGTGAGCTTTTATCTTCCGCCTGAGCATATTTCAAAATCATTGTTATGAAATGGCCCCCATTCTTGATGGTATCGTGTTATTTATTTGGCCGGCCGTTAGCGAGTGTATTTATTTGCATGTCGTTCCTATCAATCTTCAGATATGACGGCGGATTACTAAAACAGACCATTCTCTTGATTGCCTTTCGTTCCTTCTGTATTAATTAAAAATAATGAGTATTCCTTTGTATCATTTAAATTGTGATTGTTTTGAATTATTTAAATCGTGTGTAGAAACACTGCTTTATGTTAATGCTAGAAAGATGTCTATAAAGGATAAAAAATAATGGGCCCTACATAGCCGATAGTGTAAATTTTATGGACCATCGAGATGTTTAAGAAAATTGTTTTTATAAATTAGAACCCTATACTTTGGGCACTTTATATTAATAATAAATACCAAGAAAGTAACTACAGTTATTGACTTTTTGAACCAATAAAATATTTTTTTATGGCGGTAACTATAGGGTTCCTGACTTTTTAAACCAATGAAATATATTTTTGGTACAGGTGTTTTTCTCAATTTATAGTGCAGTAGCGCAGCTAGGCGTAGGCGGTGTAGGAGGTCGTCTTCGGCCTCGCGCCTTGGGGGCCTTGCCGCAAGGTGGAGATATGAAATGTGACATACGGAAATAACATAGAAATGAAAGGGTGCGGACTTTTTTTAGGACTGTAATTGTAATGTGTCATGAAAGGGGCCCCGCATAACTGTATTAGTATGGGAAAGACAGATAGCATTGGGGTAAAAGCGGTGAGGACCTTTTTTTTGCTCATCAAAAATTGTTTGGAGGACATAAAGGAGAAAATGGGGGCCTCGCGGATAACTTCGCCTACGCCTACAAGGAAAGATGATGATCTTTTTTCTTTTTTTGTCCTCTAAATTTTTTCCACGATCATTGTCGACAAAGGGAGCCTTGCGGATACGACTTCGCCTATGCCTGATTTTGGTCACCCAACGCCACTGGTGCACAAAGTATAATTTTTATTTAAAGGTATTTTACATAGTCTAAGATCTAAATAGGAAACGACCTTTAACCATCTGTTTTCCGGATAAAAACTGCTTTATATCTAATATGGTATTTAAATAAAGGTTCCCTAAAAAAGGCTATATTTCATTTAAAAAATAAACCTCAACATTTTAGACATACTCTGTATAATAGCCTTGACCAGTGCCGGATTAAGCTTGAAGCTGTGAAGCGACCGTTTCAGCGCTGGGAAAAGGGGGCACAAAAATAGGGGTCAAGAAAGTTTGAGCAACTGGTATGGGTTTTTGTAGGCAACCCCTGACAATACCTTTGTTTAAATACTTTATTTAATAAAATATAGTATTATGGGTGAAAGGCGCTTCCTATTCGAATCACCTACTAACACAATTAACAAGATAAAAATTTACAGCTAGACAATATATTATTGTTTAATGAGTTTTTATGTTCTATATATATATATATATATATATATATAACATGCTTCTAATTGAATAACTAATGTAATCTTAAAAGGTTAGTGGCGTAGCGTGGTCCCCATCGTTCCGCAAAAAATTTTTTTACACACGATATAAATAATTAGCCACCACAAAAAAAGGTCCTCTCTGCGACGCTTACTTATTACTTTCATTTAAGTGCGATTCCGAACTCGGCAGCAGACTGAAAACGGCCGACGGCAGCGGTAGAATGTTATATAGATGGGTCCATATTTAATTCATTCTGAAAGCGATGCCGCCAAGCACACAAAAATGATAAAGTAAACAAACTTTTGAATGCACATAGCCTCGGACAGAGCCTGATTACATATTTTTAGATAAATAATAAAAAATACATTACTAAAACACGTATCACCCACTTACAAAATATTCTCTTATTTCACCTCTGTACTACTATAAAACCGGTGGCACTTGGCGTGGTACTAGAAACTCGTCGTGTTAAATATTTTTTGCTCCCATAAATCATTGTTCACAAAGGGTTTCTTTACTTTATCATTTTTTGTGTACTTGGCGGCATCGCTTTCAGAATGAATTAAATATGGACTTATCTTTACTTTTACATTTTTGGCTTTCAGAAGTAAGCAGTAGTGTTGGTAATGTGAATGGCTCTGTCGGTGCCGTCGGCGGTATGCACCCTGCCTCCGTGTTCAGAATCGTACCTTTAAGGTAAAATTCCAAGCATCGCGGTAGGCTACTAACCGCCGACCCAAGCGCCAGAACGATATATACTTATTTCGCTTTCGCCTTGGAGAGTAACCAAGGAAGGTAAACTTTTTAATAAGGAGCGCTCGATTTGTCCGAAAATATAGGTTATGTTTGTGACTTCACCTTTTTGCCATAATATTTTTTATCTGACAAAATAAAGCAATACTTGCATACCATAAAATAAAATCACAAAAAAAACAAAAAACATATGTATCTTACCCTTAATAACGATTTAAACGTAAATTCCATTTAAAAAATATCCAATAGTCAGTGACCCCTGTTTACAAGTTTTAAAATTCTCTGTAACTGCAGTACAAATAACTACTCAATTTAACTATAAACAGTAAAAACTAAACATATATCCAATGACTAAAAAGCAAAACAATAACACCAAAACCTCGAAAAAACCTTCCAGTACGATTGTAAACAAAGAATTACGGGAAAAGATTACGTCACAAACTTTAGAGAACATAGGCTTAAATGGGATCGAGCGCTACTTATTAAAAAGTTTATTTTCCTTTGAGAGTAACGAGTAGCGTTGCAGGCAATGTGAATGGCTCTGGCCCTTGCGTCTGCAGTATGCAGCCTGCCGCGATGCTCGGAATCATATCTTAATACATAAACATGTTGTTGTCCATTAAATTGATATAAATACACTCGACTTTTTTCTTAATTATATTAAAATATTGTTGAAAATGATGAAAAAAAATCCTGTCAAAGCGACAGCCCTTAACATTAATGTTAAGAGGTGCCGCATGATACATTTTAATTTTCCATTTGATTAAAATGGGAAAGCTTGTTTTTGAGTTTAGAATTTTATAACATTGTAATGGTTCATCAAAATGGCTAGACCAAATTATTCTCTTGCTTAAAATTAAACGCTCTACCAAAAAGTTTTCTAATCATTTTTTGATAAGCCGACGCGTTTCAAAGTTATTGAACTTTTAAATAAATGTTTAAAAATTTTTCATTTTTTTGTCATTTATCAGAAAGTTTAGTTAAATTCCTCAAATTTTTTATATTCTAAATTTGTCTATCTACGCAACCAAAAAAAACGAAAATATAAAAAAAAATAAAGTTCCAAAATGTTTGTCAAAACGGAATTGAATTTATTGAACTAACCAGACGTGTTTTATTGTTTACTTACAATTGAGGAGGTAACGGTCAAAAAGGTTTTGTTACAAAAAGTCACAAATTGAGGTTTTCGTATTATTTTAAATTATTTCTTCGTATAAACTTTAAACAAATAAATAAAATGCTGTCCAATGCTACTAAATGATTGAAATATAGTTGAGCCATATATACAAATGGTAAACCGTAACACATTTTTGGAATTTATAAAAATGTATCCTGATGTAACAATACCTTTTTTGACCGACACCTCCTGAATTGTTTGGGCTATTTCGGGATTTATGATGAAAATGCAACATAACGGTTTATTTAAATAAATATGCAACACACAAGTCATGGCAAACATGCAAAATTGCTAATAAGTAACGACTTTTATAGGGCTTGGGAACCAATTTACATATTAATGTTAATGGCACTATGACCACTTTTCTAATTGGGAACCAAATTATCAACACCCGATTGTAAACTAAGCTGTCAAAACTCAGAGGCGGCAAAAATGATTAGCCTACGGGTGGCCAATCTGTAAATTCGCCACTGCTTGATCTTAAATTTGCTGTTAACCACTTGATTATTAATAAGTGATTTATGTAATCATTAATACGATAACATATTATAATTATACGGTTAAGATTACAAGAAATCCAAAATCTGATTGATATTGTTATTTACCTATTAAATAACCAATCCGTGATCAGACACCATACAGTTTTATCTTTCTTACTCTTATCTTACTATTTATAACATTTCCACAATATTTTATTGTATAGGGTTTACCAATAAGAGCGTCAGAACTTTAAAATTTTGCTGTAGCAACATTGCTTAAGCTGTTTTTACAGTTTGAAAGATTTCTTCCATGAAAGTTTTCTTGCTGTAATTTTTCGATCTGCATACGCGCACTTTGCAGCAATTTTTGAAAAGAGAAAAATGCGCGTGCGCAGATCGAAAAATTCCAGCAAGAAAAAATTGCATGCAAGAAAACTCTCAAGCTGTAAAAACAGCTTTAGAATTATGTCACCAAACTGTCGTAGTTGTGTTCAGTGTCAAGAGATACACGATTCAACAACAAGTAGAAATTATAAAAATTAAATTATTAAAATTATGTTATTAAAATTTATCATCAGTATGCGGGATATTTAAAGCAATGGTAATGTGAACTCGCCATCAAGATCGTGCGATATCTCACCTTTGGACTGTTTTCTGTGGACCTACCATAAATCTCAGGTCTACGAGAATAGGCCACGAACGATTTGTGATCTCAAGCAGAACATCACAGGCACCATTACAAATATACCGTATGATATGATTAAAAGGTAATCAGAAACTGGGCCAAAGGAATCCATTCAACTAAACAAAGTAGAGGACATTTAAAAAAATATATTTTTGAAACTAAATGCCGTACATTTTTTTTATAAAATAAAAATTAGTTTCATAGGATTTCTAGTTATTATTTTGTGTCATTTTGAAGTTCTGACGCTCTTATTGGAAAACCCTATTATTTAATAAGATTAATTGGATTGGCGTATTTTACTTAAAGCCTTAATAAACGAAATTAAAAACAAATGTGTGTGTATGCAAGCAATATTATAATAAAATGGCTTCCATTAAAAAAAAACATGCCTGCAGTATTAAGAACTTGTGGCGGCTTTGTTAAATCCACGTTTAAGTTAATTGGCCACATCGAGAAAATAGCTCTAAGTCAATTTTGATTGGTTTCGAAGGAGCACCGCTAGGATAAAATAAGGTGGTCGTTCGAGTACGCCAAAACGGCCCCATTACTTAAATTGGCCGCCTGCACTCCGCGTAAGGCAACAAGGGCAAATTTCCATGTTAATGAGTGTCGGACGATGCTGCCGAAGTAATTACTGAATAAATATTCCCGGCTTCGATTGTATAGCTTAAATTTTAATTTTGTCGGCATCCTTTGCGACTCGCTTGAAATATGCCTTCCTACTAAGAGCTAGTTAGACTGGATATTGTTAAACTGAGCTTTTAAAATTTCAGTTTTGTTTTTTTATGACTCACGTTGATTTGGCAGCGCACAATGGCCTCTGTAAAATGTTTCCACTAGCTATTAGGACCGTATGGTCCTTTATTACTCTGCTGTCAATAAATTTTACCTTTTATGTGAGCTACTGGTTGTAAATATTTTTTAAAATTATTTTTACCATAATAAATTTAGTTTATGTAAATCTTTGTTGTTTGTTGGTCTGACAAAAAATGCTTACAATCAAATTAAAAGTAAAGAATTTTGTGTTCTACAACTTTTATAATAAATATAAATGCAATTAAGAGTAAAAGAAACGAGATGTTCGCAAAAAACCTATTTTTTTGACATTTGACCTGTCATATTTC
Organism: Listronotus bonariensis; assembly: GCA_014170235.1. Lineage (NCBI taxonomy): Eukaryota > Metazoa > Arthropoda > Insecta > Coleoptera > Curculionidae > Listronotus > Listronotus bonariensis. The sequence goes on from JACEGR010001048.1 coordinate 181,491, forward strand.
GAGTTCCTTACACGATATCGTAGGGGATTTTTAAGAGAGTATTTTTGTACGAAAATAAAGATATGTACAGAAATTCAGCTTATTCCGTGAGATTCTAAGATTGACCCTTTAATTTGACTAAGATGACTGGGGTATTTAGAAAAGTACAACAATTTATATTACTTTATTTTTTTTTAATAATAAAATAACCAAATTAAAGAGGGTGTTTTAAAATTTTCTTAATTTTTCTTTAATTACCTTAATTAATTTCCTTAAACTTTAATTTTTATGGGCTTATTTTTCCGAGGTTAAACTAAGATTTTTTTCCCAAAGTGTCCAAAAACGCACCTGTTTTAAGCTATAGCCATTGTAAGTGGCGAAAAAACGACTGTTTTGAACTGGCCGCCTATATTCTCCTCGAATACGTAGTGTCGCATTTGACGATTTTAAAGCAACATTACGCATTTGACACTGTGAAGTGTGACTGGAGAATAGATATCCGATCTGGCTACATTTTCGCATTTTTTTACTAAAAATTGCAAACATTTGTTCTTGCAAGTAGTCTATTTATTGCTTGTCCGAAATCGAGCAAGTTAAATACCGATGATGTCAAAAATGTTATGTGTATTAGGGTGAAGTGAAATAAAAAAAACTTAGCCCAGGGGTGAAATTTACTTATTCACTTATTAAACAAAAAAATAAAAAATTTAGCATTTTGAGGTGGCCCACTAATATGGAAACGTAATTATAAATAAAAAAAAATTACTGCAAAAAAATGTTTTGTCCTAACATTGGAAAACATCTGACAAATGAACAAACATGACCATTTTAAACGCAAGTTTTACTCTCGTGGTTAAAAGAAGCTTGGTATTTTTGTTTTTTTAATTGCAATATTACTCATTTTTTTTAACTTATAACTTCTAATTGACATAAAAAAGATGTTTTGAAATATAAAAAACAAAAACAAAAAATTACTAAAATTAATTTTTAAAATTAGTGGGTCACCTCAAGATGTTAAGTAACATCACTTATTTCAAAAATTTTCTTGTTAAATAAGTGACAAATTCCATCTCCAGGTGGAAAGAAAAAAATAAGAAATATATTTCACTCCACCCTAATTTTTTTTCAATTAAACTAATTCAAATGTAGGTTACAAAAAAACAAATATTAGGTCTCTAGCGAAAGTTTTAGTAATGGATTAAATGGTTTTCGAAAAACTTGCCTTTGAATCAGAGCAATTGCGCATTTTTTAAAATACGCCTAAGAATTCTAACTTTTCAAAATATGATTAGGTATCCGCGATTGAAATTAAGGAGCACGGTGTTGCAAAACGGTCAAACAGTAGGTAAAAATGGTTATCTAGATCTAAAATGGCAAAATATTTTTTTTAAATCATGTTTTCCTTCATTGCAGAATTTTTGACGTAACCCATGATGACAACCAACCAAACACTTAGCACAAATCGTCGTCAATATCACGATGTAGCGTATGAAGGTTAGTTTATATTTATAAGGTTGCGACACATCCTCAACTATTAGGCGGTTCGAGGTCGGGGACGCAATGAAGGGTACTCCACGGAGAAAAGTTGGCAAGACTGGGTAAAATCAAAGCTGATGATTAATCCAGTGGCGTCTATACTTTGCGCATTTCATTTTGCATTGTTTTGGAAATGATATTGTTGAAAGATGTAATTCTAAAAATTTTTTAATTAAAATAAAAGAATTTACAACTTAATTAAAAACTGTTATGTAAACGGTTGTTCTACTAATACAATAAACTGTATATCTCCGGCACTGAACAACATGGCCGAAAAATGGGAGATGTGACGTCATAACAGGTCAAAGCAATATGGCCGAATGTCGCGACCCTATATAGACCGACTTTGGTAGCGTATATGATTTTTCTCAATTTCAGAATACTTCTTTTAAGGTATTTTTTTAAGCGACTTGAAACTAAAATGAGTTATTGATTATATTTTTATAACTTTTAAGCTATCAAAATCTAACCTGTGCCAATTCGTAATATTAAGGAGCAGTTTTTTTAAGCCTTAATATCGGCTGTTGTTAATTTTTTTATTTTACAGATACGCAACTTCGTGATATTGCCGACGAAATTTTTGACTAACTTTTTGGTATTTTTATTGCATTTATTCAATAAATCATACAAAGTATTTAAAAATGCAATATTAACTTCAACAACAGCAAGAAAAAGCTAATTGTGAAATTTTTCACTAAAATAGTTCAAAATGGCTCCGTTGAGGACGCTAAATTGCAATTACATAGTTGCCAAGTTGCTTAATTTTAATTTTTAATAGGTAAATGGTATGGAAATGGCAAAGTTTTCGCATATTTTTCATTTTCCAGAACTTTTAGTTTTTCCGAAAATGCTTACGGTTTTGAATTTTTAAATGTATTGCTTTGTATATTTTACCAGTTTTTTTTTTATTTCTAGTGATGTTGACAGTTTTAGTGACTAGTATGAAATATAGGAATAGGACAAATTGATCTAATCACATTTTGGTGTCAAATTATTTCTTTGTAAATAATAACACTTTTTAGTCAATCAAACCAGTTTAACTGTTTTAGAGCTAACTGAAAATTACCCTTTATATTTGAACCTTATTTATAGCAAAGACGATTATAGTTTCACTAACTGTAATTGTCTTTGTTCCTAGCCAACATTCTTAAGAAACTAATTACATAATTATAAAAAGGACCCCGCCCAATGGGAAGGAGCTTTTGGTACCTAAATAAAAAAAATAAAAAAATTAATATGTTGTAGATCTCGACGCCCTGCTAATGTTCTCATTGGCACAACGTGCCATACGTGTACATCGTTATACTGAATCGGATTCAACCAAGTGAATAAAATTAATTGAGTAAAGAATTGGATTGAACGCCATAAATCAATCCTGTATTTCAAGTGATTTGAATTGAATTTAATGCGATCGTTGATTTCATTTGTACAATATTCACGTTTTTGGAAAAGGTTAAAAAGATGACTGATAAGTTTAAACAATAAAAATATGAATGTAACATTACCTTAGGTATTGCTAAAATATTTTGATAGTTTTTCTTTTTTCTTTAGTAGTTTGCCTAATTATTTTGTATATATTTATATATATATATATATATATATATATATATATATATATATATATATATATATTAGGTTTTATGAAATTAATTGAAGAAATGCCACAAAATTAAGGTTAGACGTTTATTTTTATTTATTTGCACTCTTTGTAATTGTACATCATTTTCTTTTTCAAATTTAAAAATATTTCAAACCGGATTATCTGCATCCAATAAATTCTAGGACGAAGAGAGAAAGAAAAATCATGTTTTTTTTAAGTTTTTATGAACCCCTGTATACAAAATCTATATTTTCTCTTCGTAAATCCTATTTTTTTACAAGCAAAATGTTTTACAAAGAATGATTTTTTAATTACATTTTTGGTTCATTTATCCTCTTGTTAGTCCCATCCGTGAACAGTCTGTATATTTTTTAGTTTTCGCTATACCCTGCAAGGTCAAAGAAAAGGTTCCAAGGGTTTACATATAGGCATGCCCTAAAAATATTTCAAAGTATATAGAGTTTCTCAAAAACAAAAAACTAACCTCACAGCAATAAGATTTTTTGGAAAACTCTGTATACCTATATCGAAATATTTTTAGGATATGCCTATTTGGAAACCCTACCACTCTTATATAAGACTTTTTGTCATATCTTATTAAATAACAAAAATATTGAACATTTTTGGACCATTAGGCCAATCCAAAATATTTGTCTGCTAAGGGGTTGGAACTGTTAAAAACTGTCTGGCGACTGAGAAAATATCTGCTTATAGGCACCTAAATATAAAATTCAGCTTTTACAAAATGACGAAAGTTAAGTTTCAATTCATTAACTGCGGTTCCTGGTACCTGCCAAAGCAACTATAAGTCAAAATTCATAGTCTACAATCGCTTCTACGTATGTTGGGAGCATGCACTTTAAGATTTTGCAAAATAACGAAGGTTCGACGCTTACGTCAGGACTATATAAAAAATACTTTAGTGTCATATTTCGTAGTAAGTAAAAGTAACAAAACTTTGCGAAAACCGCAAGTCTATCTCCAATACTAGTCAAGATACTCTGCAATTGCAACGAAATCCCGACGATACCACTTGTTATTTAATTAGAAAATTGGTGCAAGGAGTTGTTTTAAAAATAATTATATCTATGGTTTTTGAAAATAAACAAAGGTTAAATATGTAGACGAAAATCCCTCCATATAAGTATTATTCCACCAGATCGACCTACAAGGTCGGGGTATTATTTATCACCAGGATATTAGCGCCTCGAGTAGGCCCGGAGGCACGCGGCTCCGGAGCGCTTGGATGACAAACGGGCCATGTGTTTCCGGGTAATGAGGAATCCGACTGTACGGGCGCAATTGTCACCGTGCACCGCCGAGTTTATTAAGGTGCAATAACTCTGATAACAGCTGCGCTTTATGTAATGGCGTATAACAACCCTGGAACAGTGAAAAGTATATGAAAGTTCGGCACCGAGTGGTTGCTGTGTGGAATTCTGCCATGCTATTTTAATTATACAGTGTCCTACAATACATATTTTGGTAAATTTATACAGTTAAAATACAAACCCAGATTTTATCGTGCGATTAAATAGAAAAGATTTTAGGTACAGACACTGATCTCGATGGATAGCCAATGCTTGTTACCTGCGAGAAACAAAAGTTACAATTCATGGGCGAAAAAATAAGTTTGTGCGCAAGCAAATCGAAGGGAAACGCGCTTGGCGCCAAATAAATTATCGGGCAGAATCATGTGAATATATCGCCGTTTTCCGTTAAAGGACGTTAAGTTGGTACCGTATTTAAATAAATTTTAAAAATACAGTTACATCAAAAACGTCTAATACGCTATATGTCAATTGTCGCCGTATTTAAGAAAAAAAGTATTAAAAGCAATCCCGGATCTAGGAGGGGTGGGGGGCAAAAGGTTGTGTCTGCCACGGGTGACACCTTCAAGGGGCGGCAAATTGAAACATGGAATGTATAAGAAAGTAGCGATTGTAAGAGAAAAATATATTTTTTTGTTCTTTTAATTTGTTATTATACATAGGTATTTAAATAGGAATAATTTTTTTGCTCTTCAAATTTTTTTTTCAATGATAAGGCCAAGCGGGGGCGGCATACGGCAAGTTTTGCCCCTTATTACAAAAATAAAGATCCGGGGCTGATTAAAAGAAAGTTAAATAAGTAATATGCTCTAACTCTAAATGTGTAAGGATATGTAAATGTCCAATTTTTCTCTTGCTGAACTTTATATTATTAATTTAGCCACCATAATACTTTATTTACCCCTTTTTTAGTGCTTTTTGTCACTATAAGTTAGCAGCCAATTTTTTAAAAAACATTTTATGCCATTGTTAGAAGTTGTTGGACATTCTCCTGCTTTGATATTGCGAAACCACGACATTATTTTTTAACCGATTCCTTTTTGTCTCCTTTGTCTTGCTTCGACTTACACCATTCTTCAAAACGAAACAAAAGTATTGGACCCAGATATGTGATATATGCTAAATTCTAACCCTTAAATATCGGAATATAATTTTTTTAACGCTTTTTTGCAGAGTACTATATATTGGTGGATGCTAATGCAAAATTTACACCTGATTTAAGTTCAGAACATAAATAAAAACGTATTTTGCATGTCTTTAAGATCAGGAAAAATTGTGACTTTTCTGATCACGCATTTATGTTTAGTAGTCCAAAATACATTACAGAATCTGGGTCATATCCTTTTTTTATTTCATCAAGTGACAATAAACTTACGATATTAAATTATTATTTCTGTTAGCAAATCTTTGTCCTTATTCACTGTTGACGTATCGTGTCCATGATATATTTTTTTATATCACTACTTAATTTATATTATATATAATATATAACAAATATTTTTCTTTACACATTAAGATACTAAGATTTTAGGATTTTAAAACTATTTAATGATTTAAAAAAGATTTTAGTCCGGTACTGGACTTTTTAATGCGCATGTACCAAGAACCTTCCGGTGGGCCTCCAGTTTCTTTACGTGTTCTTTACTGCGCAAGGTCGTAAAAATCCGCAAAAGGTAACTAGGCTCTGTGTATCTAAATGTGAGATATCTACGGGTACACACTATTAACATATCTTTATAAAAATATTGAGGCAAAGAGTGACAATGTGAATAACACCCATCAGAGTTGGTAAAAAATACAGTGTGGCCCACCACATTTGACGCGGTCTGTAGCTGGATAAACAACATACCAAAAACGAAATGGGAATTTGAAAAAAAAGTGAATTGGGGAACATACAGTGTGTCCGAAATTTGTAGGAAATGTATTGGGATATTCGAAAATATAAGAGATAGAGAGATGGTCAAATGGGAAAAGTTGTGGGCCATTCTACCGTTAATCTAATCCCGTTTTTATTACGGCTGTATCCTGTTTTTGAGTTATTTTTAAAAAATTGAAAATGTGCATTTTTGAAAAAGTGATGTAACTTTTTTATTTCAAATAATTTTAAAAAATTGCAAAAAACATTACCTATTAGAACCTATATAATTATCATAGCTCTATCAAAAATATAAAAAAATATATAAAAAGAAATTATTGATTGCAGCTCATGTAAATTAAAATGTAAGATAACCTGCAAAGTAATTTTAAATGTTTGTTTCAATTTTCATGTTTTTTTAAGCTTCCATATGCAAAAACATTGCTCTTTCAGATATTACTATGTAAGTGTAATTTAGTTTTCCAATTGTGTTCGTGTCAATTGATAGACATATATATATGGATAATAAGATTTAATAAAACACTGTTTATGAGCACATAAACCTATTTCTGGTAGAGAATTTAGAACATGATATTATTTAACACCTATTTTAATGTGCCGAGGCACACAAGAAAAATATTTATTTTTAACCGACTTCAAAAACGAAGAGGTCCTTAATTCACCGCGTATGTTTTCTTTTGCACGCGATTACCCCGGCGCGGCGTGGATCGATTTTAAAAAATCTTTTTTAAGCACTTCCGCGGTGGTCCAATAAAAAAGTAAGTCAGGATTACAAGAGATAAAGGTACTACACCTATTGTTTTCTCTCTGCCGTACGTTGTTCGTGCGACAAAGCTGTACTTGCGCCACTCATTGGTGTAACGTTAAACAAATATTATAATAATATGAATATAAACTGAAAGAGAGACTACAGCAAAAATCACAGGGGTAATTTGATTGATTGACATTGGTAGGGGTCATGGTTAGTTCTGGTTAGTTTTTTTTTCGTTTTGAAGTTAAAAAAATATTTAAAAACGAGAACTAAGCATAAAAATCCAATGTGATAGTTTTGCATGACCGTCTGTAACGTTTTAAATCAATCAAATTACTCGTTATTGTGCTTTTTAAAGTAGTCTTTGAAAGAGATACTGGTAGTATTTTTTAGTGTATGTTTACCGATTAAATAGTAATAATAATAATTTTACCTTTTTAGTGAGTTTTATTTAAAAAGATTTTTTAAAATCGATCCACGCCGGGGTAATAGCGTGCAAAAGAAAACATACGCGGTGAATTGAGAACCTCCTTGTTTTTAAAGTCGGATTTTTTAAAGTGTTTATTGTACATAATTTAATAAAAGTTAGAAATCAATTTGTATCGAGTTTCTTAACATACGTTCTTATTAAGATTTGAATGACCATTGTTTCTAGAGTTAATGGTTCCGCAGTCATGACCAACTCGGACAAGAACTTAAATTTGAGGATTTTGACATCAAAATTTAAAACGCGTATGAGGTACTTAAGGATAGAATTACGTCACATAAAAGTGATTGTAGAAACAATAAGTTAACTTGTGCCTTGGCTCAACACACCGCTGAAACGGATCATGTTTTTAACTTTAATGAAACAAAAATTTTAAATACAGAGTAAAATACACTTAAAAAGACTTTTTGGAGATGGTGGAAATACACCTCAACCAATATGCTTTTAATAAAAGAAAGGATATTAATGATCTAAGTTCTATTTATTTAAATATCCCACTAATTGATAATAGCAAAAGAGGCTTCTTGCCTGAATTGGAACACAGTGACCACCCTATATAATTAACTAAATTAAATATTTATTTCAAAATAATGTTTAGAAAAACTTTTAAAAATAAAAACAATCCTATTTTAACATTTAAAAAGTCTAACCTGTAATCTTTCAACTTTATATTTAGGTTCAGAAGTAAATTAATTTTCACTAATTTACATAATATAATAACATTATATATATTGTGCACAATTTTTAAATATGTAACACTTAATAGGATACTGTTATGAAACGTTTTTCTCACTTTATGTCTATACAATGCATAGTGGCTAACAAATGCATAGTAAAGTAACCACTTATATAGGATTTTTTTAAATACTAATTATTGTCAATGCATTTCAACATCTTTCTTTTGCAGCATGTTTGGAGATTCGGGTGAGAGACGCAGCCCCATCATGTTGCATCAAAATCTTAACGCAATAATTAAAAAGCACGACTGCTGGTTGCGGACTGCTCCTCGGTGCCTGAGTGACAGTCAGACGCTGGGGGTTGATCTGCTTGCCGGTGCTCCGCCGCTTCGTACCAATTGGGTGACAGACAATTGTGGCGAGGTGGTGGAATAACCACAGTTGTAACAGATAAGTAAATAAAATAAACCAAAATCTGAATATAATTTTCTCGAATACTACGCCACTGGAATCTCGTCAAAGTACCGGAAGGACGACGCATGGTCAATGAAGCCGATAAATGTCAATCAATTTTATCGACTCTCCTTCTCTTGGTCATGGTTGTAAATGGGATAGAGTGAGACATACGTTTCAGAGACATTACCATTTTCAAGAAAGTAGTTAACAAAATGGCTACAACCCGTTCACATGCCTAATTAGTATAAAAATGTGGTTATAAAATATTAATAATTTATTATAATGAAAGAAAAATCCAAATGGAAACTATTTTGAAGCTTTTATATTGGTAACTCACTTGAACACGTTAGTTTATAATCATTATTACATTATAAATCAATATAAATAACTTTGTCTCCATATTGTAGCCTTGAAAAAGAAATAAACTATTTCGAAAGCTTGGTGATTCAAAAGAGTTTTTCCAATAAGCCTTCAGGCTGCAGTGCCACCGGACATGCAGACGGCTCCCTGGGAAAAAAAAGCTATTAGGCCACATCGCCCGTAGTATGTTTTAAAAAATCGCTAATAGACAATATAATTGTAAACGTGATTAATAAATTTTAAAAGCCTCACGGGGTTTTAAATTTAAAAAAAAAATGTCACTGCAATAAGATTTTTAATAAAATAATATATGTTTTTACTTTTTAATTTTTTTGTTAAATAATATTACACAGAGTAATAAGTAATGAAATAATAGGTGTAAAATTAGTTTAAATAAAACCAAATATAAAACTTTTTTACTTTAGGCTAAAATATTGGCCAAGGGTACGGATGACGAAGAATTGCTTTTCAGTCGGCCAACGAAAACTTGTGACTTGCATCTGTTAAGGTTAAACTGTAGTGGTAGTTGTCCTAAAATGTGTAGAAGATATATTGTAATACAATATTTTAATACTCAGGTCTACTCACATTTATACGTAATCTTTATCATGGCGAAATGTTTTTCTATGTGGCAAAATATTTTACATTGTTATTTGCTTTCAAAATTCATATAAGCACATAATTTTAAGGTCTTTGCTCACTTTTGACCCTAGTAAACTTTATTTTTAAATACCAAATGTTATATTTGTTATTTTTTATCTTTTACACAAAGGACAAAGATGCAATTTTGAGTCTTGATTGTCTTGGACGAGATCAAACATATTGACACATCCCTTATAGTAAAATCTCTCACAACACGGACACGCAATTTTTGGTCTTTTTTCGTTGGTTAAACAAAAGACACACAAATCATTTATTGGTTCTGATTTTTGCTAAAGTTCTTTTGCCATTTTTGTTTGATATTCGGCAGGTTTAAATGTCAAATATTTCTTTGCTTTTTTCCTATACACTTTATATAATACGATATCTAGACGCTACAGTTTACACTATCTTGATTGGATTGGTAGGGTTTTGGCTCACATTTTGTAAGTGTTCAACTTTTGTTTTTTAAAAATACTAAAGAAAATGTGCAACTTGAAGCTACTAGCAGTTTGCTCCAAGCCTCTTTAACTCTTTCATTGTCAGTTTCCGTTTAAACGTTATTGTTTCGTCTTTCACATTTATAACGAGAAAACGCCAATTCTAAGTATTTTTTTAGATCAGGCATCATAATTTTTTATTTGTTGCTCAACATTATAGCAGGGAAGGTAGCGCTATGTTTTTCATACCATTTTTATACTAAATTAATTTTATTTGTAGCAGTAGAATAGTGTTAGATAGTCACCAAAATGAGCATCAGTCGCCACTCGTGCGGTGGAGTCAACGGTACCAGCATACGAAAGTCGTTAAAAAAATAATTTTAATTATTTTCATACCGAGCCAAAATTTATGAGACAACTCTTTAGATGGTTTTAAGCTAAAAATAAACATCAGCTGTATTGAATATGGTGGATTATACGTCAGTCCCGTATACAATATCCGCCATAATTGTTGAACCATATGGAGAACTTTTTTCTTATTTCTCAAAAAATTGTATTTCTGACAAAAATCTCTGCCTATGCCTAAACTCACAAAAAACTGATCAAAGTTTGAATAGATCCTACCGTATACAAGGTAATTGCAAATTTACAAATTTAGCATAAGAGAAAACCGCCTTTTTTAAACTTACAACAAACCATTATTAGGAAAACTCTTTTAGAAATTAAAGTTATGCCCAAGCTTTAAAAAAGAACCTTCTGTTTAAAAATCTACAATAAAACATACTTTTCCAACTTACTCCGTAAATAGCGATTAGATCGAACTAGGGATTATTTACGCTAGTGAAGGTTATTTTCATAAAAATGTTAAATATGTGGTATTTTTAAGGCATTTAAATACATTTTACATACACGTTTAGAAGCATTGGACGTAAATTTATGCTTCTGTTTTACATCGTTTTTGAAATTTATTTTCATGTATTTTTGTTACCATCTTTAAAAATAAAATTTAATTAAGAATATATCAATAAAGAACATTTTACAAAAGCTTAAAAATCAATTTTAAGATTTATCCTAAATCTTAACACAAAACAAAAACATAAAAATAAATTAAAAAATCTGCAGAGAAAAGGGTTTTTCTAAGACGAAAACGAAGTAAAACAATAATTTAAAGAAACTTTAAATTTTTAGCCTAAGTCAACAAAAAAAAGTATACATTTATATTCAATGCTTTTAAATGTATTTAAATGCTTTAAAAATACCATACTTTTAAAAATTTTATGAAAGTAAACTGCAATAGGGTAAATAATACCTAGTTCGATCTAATCGCTATACGGAGTAAGTGGAAAAACTATGATGTTTTATTTTTGAGTTTTAAGCAGGAGGTTCTTTTTTAAACTTAAGCATAATTTTTAATTCTGAACAAGTTTTTTAAATAATATTTTGTTCTAAGTTTAAAGATAAAGGTATTTCTCTCTTATGCTAAATTTGTAAGTTTGCATCTACCTCGTATAGGGTAGGATCTATTCAAACTTTGATCAGTGTTTCGTAAGTTTGGGCATATGCAGAGATTTTTATCAAAAATTCATTTTTTTTAAATAAGAAATATAAAAGTTATCCATTTAATTCAACAATTATGACGGTCATTGTATACCCGACTGACGTATGATCCACCATAGTCAATACAGCTAACGATTATTTTTTAGTTTAAAATCATCTAAAGAGCTGTCTTACAAATTTTTACAGGGTATGAAAATACGTAGTTATTTTTTAACGACTTTCATGTGTTGCCATTTCTAACTCCACCGCTACTTGGGCAGCTGACGCTCGCAGCTCGCA
>JACEGR010001049.1:0-193299 GCA_014170235.1 Listronotus bonariensis
CAAGGGCGCTCGTACTCAGAGAGACGTTTATCAGAACTTTTCGGCTTTTAAACTATTTTTATTTAAATTGTAACAAACAGATGGTTTACCATTGCCCAAAAACCCTTTCAAAACTAGTAATTTACCGTCTCTTTACCAAAAATTTACATTGTTAGTACACAAAGCTTCCTATACCCTATTGAAAGATAAAACACACTATGCCATCAACCTTTTGCTATATTTTTCAAGATGCTCACCATAGCGTCTTATATAGCACGTCCGCTCCGGAACCCGATGGTCCCTGGTTCGAATCTCAAATTTGGAGACACTTTTTTTAATTTTATAAATTGCAACCGCTGTGCCGTTAGAAAGCAGATCGATAAGTACCGCCAGACACCTGTGTGATGACGTCAGTTCTACCCTCGCCCCGTCAGACATGACCCCAGACTTGGTTAGCTATTATATCCATTGGCCAGATAGACAGCGTCGTGACGTCATGACGCGACGTTCGTCAAACGTTTCACGTGAAAGTAAAATTAAGACACGACGCTTGTCTTAATTATTTGTTTATAATTACCTGTTAAAAACACGACGCTTGTTTTAACAGTTTAAAAGTGAAATTAAAACACGACGCTTGTTTTAATTATATTTGTTCGTATTTACCTGTTGAAAACACGACGCTTGTTTTAACAGTGCAAAAGTAAAAATAAGGCACGACGATTATCTTGTTTAAAAACTAAATTTCAAGATTTTGTCAACATTTATAAAATTAAAAGACACGACGTTGTCTTCAACTTTATTAGTCAAGTTAACGAGGTACTGGCTTAATTTATTAAGCAATAACAAATTAAGATTTTGTCTGTTTTTATCTCTGTCTTTATTGAACTAAAATAAATATTATTCAACGAAATTCGAACAATTAACGTTTATGTTTTTGAAATATAATTAAAAATTAAAGATTCTTTAAAAGGTATTTTAAAATAGTTTTGAAGAGCAGTTTTTATCGGACATTATAAACTTTTTAACTAAATAGTGACAATTTAAATAACAGTGTGGTTTTCAATGTGTACAGGCCGGAGATCTAACGACTTAAGTGAAATTTATGAAATTTACTGTGTTGATATTTAACACAGACCTAAACAAGGATTTATGGTATTTTTAAAAAACTTGTTAGTTACCTAAGATTAGCAGTAAGTACTTAGTTTTAGTTTACCTTTAGATTTTTTCTTGTAAATATTTGTAAAAATATTTGATTTGATTTTCTTTAAAATAAAACACATTTTTTAATACTCGGAGTGTTTGTTTTTTCACAAAGAAGGCTCAAGCTAGCGTCCTATGTAAATACTTATTCTGCTAATTATCTTGTACCGTTGAGATTGTAACTCCTTCGCGTACAAACTATTAGAAGAGATTTCGGTAAAAAACTCAATAAACCAACAGTTATCTTATAAATCGTAAACGGTAAGTAATACAAAAAGATGGGAAATTTTATTATCTATAATAAAGGTCCTTATAGTTGTGGGCTTCAAGTGCATGGTTACGGAGATACAGGCCCAAACGGTTTTTTACAAAGTGGCGGCACTTTAATTCGGCTTATTTGTAAGTATTTTGTGTTTTAGGTTCATTACGTCATACTGCAACAACTGTAAAAAAATAACTCCTGCCGAATTATGCATTATGGACAAGACTAACTGGATCCTCATTATCGGTACCTACTATAAGCAAACAATAAAAAAACAATCATTTAAAAATTGAACTTTAAGGAGTTGAACCTTAAAAAAATATTTATATATAAACCTGCATTATCATGTGGAATCAGCGCCGTATGTTTCAAAACGAATTTCTAAATCACTCTGTATATAATCCCAAAAACTACACAATAAGGGAAAATACTGTTTTATTGAATTAATACTTAATGAAAATTTCTTTTTTCCCTGACGATAGTGGTAATAGCTGTGAGCCGTGAGCCAAAATAATGCTATCTCGCTTCATAAGAAAAAATTGACCTTAAAGTTAGAATAAAAAGACGTATTTCAATTATAACTTTTAAACTTTTGCCACAATTCCAATGATATTAAAGCAACAACTAAATAACCTCGGGTTTGGTTTCTTTATCTTTTTCTACAAAAAGGTATACCTTATTTCAATCGATATCTTGAATCATTTTCATAAAATCGTATTTAAAATCCAGACATACCAGTATTTTGTATGTAATAAAATATTCAATTTTCTTGAAAAAATTATTAAAAATGGTAATATTATTAAGAATGGTGGTTAAAGCCACTAAAGCTTTATTGTACAGATAAATACTGAATAATTTTACCATATTTTAATAATTTTCTCAAAACAATGGAATTTAATTACATACAAAATGCTGGTCTGTCTGGATTTTAAATACGATTTTATGAAAAACGGTCCAAGATATCGATTCAAATAAGGTATACAGAAAACAAGATAAAGAAATTAAGCGCCCAAAGCAAAATGTCAAATTTGTTACCTGTGTCAAAAATACATAAAAAAACGACTCACACTGTATAATCCCGACTTACTGAACAGCCGTTTACCTATCAAAAGAAAAATTACTATGAGCTTATTTAGTTGCCCAAATATCATTGGTACTGTGGCCCAGAATAACAATAAAATTATGGCAACAGTTCAAAAGTTATAATTGAAATAAGTTTTTTAATTCTAACTTTGAAAGTCAATATCTCCCCAACGCAGCGAGATAGAACTTTTTTGTATGAAGTATTAACATTTGTTGGCTCACTCTATCAAGCCTATCATTTTTGACCTTACCTTTCTGGACACCCTGTATTAAATGGTTTTTCTGATATTAACCTGTTAATGAACTTTAAAAGTACCGACAGTTCTTTGCCCATCGGGATGAAATCGGGATAGTGCTGAATTAATCAATATCTAATCAAAAGTAAATTTTTAACTGGTAATATCACAAAAACCAACACAACAAGTTATTGGTTTATAAAAATATGTTCTTACCAGTTTTTAAAGCTAGTGACCTAGAGTCACGATACTCGATATCATCACTATCCATAAATTGTTCTGCAAGCATTTCATCATCAGGATTTAGACATATTTCAACCATGTTGTAAATAGCCTTAGTTCCGTATTCCGAATCCTGACGAATTTGGTTAAAGTTTTTTAGTGCTGCATTTAGGTTGCCGGTGTGCCATTGATAATAAGCTTTACAATAAAGAAAACCTAAAAAATATTAATTTAGGTAATAAATGCATAAAGTCATACTTTTTGTACGAATTGAAGGCTTAATACCACGAGCCATTAGGCGAGTGATGCAATGCGATAAGTACAAAAGGACTAATTATGCATGTGCTGCATACTATATTTTTTCTACTACCGTTTAAAAATTTCCTAAATATACATTTTATACATGTTTCATCAATCTTTACTTAGTAAAATAAATTTAAGATTACTTAATATTTTATTATTATTATGTTTTATAATTTGATTAAATTTATCCCCAAACTAATAAATTTTAATTTAACTGACACTTTTGGCTGATCATTTTTTGATTTGGTTGATGTCGCGTGTACTGTTACGTTGCATAAATCCACATTAATATACATTTTAGTAGACATTAAAACAAAACACTAATTCAAAGTGTAAGAAAAGGCCCAGACTGTTAAAGTTTGTATCTCCCGACGCAAAGCGAAGAAAGACAAAAAATCGAAAGAATTTTTTCGGTGTATAATACACATTTTTTTCTATGACAAGAAAAACGATGACTTAATGTTAAACATAACAATATTCTAAAATTAAATATCTACCTTTAATTACATGTATTATGTTTTATGTCCAGGATAAAACTAACTTTATAAAAAGTTATATTTTAGGACCTGTCACAGAGATAAATAAAAAATTTTATCGTTCCGGAAAAAAATACTTTTTTAACACTATATGTAGTATATAGTGTACTTAAATAGGGAACTTTATCTTCATTATAACGATACAAAAAACAGATTTTTTTACTTGTCGTCAAAAAAATGTTTCGAATTTGTGAAGATTTATGGCGAATAAAAAAAAAACCCTACCCGAATCCTTAAGTGGGTTAATGCAATGTTTTTCAGCAGCATTGAGATACTCTTCGCACTCCTCAATATTACCCATTCTTCTAGAAATTTCGATAAATCGAATAAGTGCATCCCAATTTGTCGGTTGTTTAGAAATAAGTTGCGTAAAGTGAAACAAAGCCATATCAAAATCGACCTAAAATAAAACAGACATAAAAATATAAAAAGTGCTTATCAATAATTAATTGATTCTGATAAATGAATGAAAGGTGGTATTTTTATACAGTGACCCCCAGAAATGTTGAACCATATGAAACACTTTTTTTATTTTTGACTTTTCAAAAAATATATTCTTGATAAAAATCTCTGCATACATCGAAATTCACAAAACACTAATCAAAATTTAAATAAACCATAGCGTATACCAGTTAGGTGCAAATTAACGAATATTACACAAGAGAGAACTACCTACCTTTATTTTTACACTTAGAGAAAAATGTTATTTGGAAAACTTGTTTAGAATTAAAAGATAGGTTGTATTTTAAAAGTAGGGCCTCCTATTAAAAAATTTAAAGAAAAACTTACTTTTCCAACTTACCCCGTATAAAGATTAGATCGAACTAAATTAACTGCCGTAAATTATCCTTATTGCCCTTAAATTAAAAAAAAATTAAACAGGAAATAAGAAACAGTATTTGTTTTACAACATAAATGAAAATCGAACACTTAAATAAACTATCACAAAACTCTTTGTTATGGATTGGATTAGATTAAACTTAATTAACTGCCGTAAATTATCCATATAGTCGTAAAATTTTGAAAAAATGTTAAAGCTTTGTTATTTATAAAGCATTTACGTATTTTTACATTTCGATCAATTTAAAAAACAAACGAAAATGTTTGCTTCTTTGTGGTTTAATAGATTCAAAACTAAAACCCTCTTTAGATTAATTTGACGACCACATCATTTTTGCCTTGTAAAGAACGTCTTCGCATTTTTAAATTTATTATCATATGTTCGTACCTATTTAAATTAATCCTAAAATAATGTTTTTAACACGTTATGAACTTTTTATAATTACCATAATCCCAATAAAGATTAATTTTTTACCATTGTAATTGAAAATTATAAAATTATCAAAATAAATTATAATTTTTTAAAAGTTACGATGTTTTTATAGGGCAAAAATGAAGTGGAACATCTTAAGGGGCTTTTAGGTTTTGGCCTTATTGAACCCCAAAAAAGCAAAAATGTATGTTTATCTTTTAAGTTGATCTAAATTTACTTAAATGCTTTATAAATAACAAAGCTTTTACATTTTTTCGAAATTTAAGGGCAATAAGGATAATTTACGGCAGTTAATTTAGTTCGATCTAATCTTTATACGGGGTAAGTGGGAAAAGTATTTTTTCTTTCTGCTGCTTGCTGCTTTTAAAATATGACATTACTTTTAATTCTAAACAAGTTTCCCAAATAATATTTTTCTCGAAGTTCAAAAATAAGGGTAGTTTCCTCTTGTACCATATTCGTTAATTTGCACCTACCTCGTATACGCTATGGTGTATTTAAGTTTTGGTAGGTGTTTTGTGAGTTTCACTGTATGCAGAGATTTTTATCAAGAAAACATTTGTTTAAGAAATCAAAAATAAAAAAGTTTTCCATATGGTTCAACACTTCAGGCAATCACTATATTTTTTAAATTTTTATAAAGATTTTTTTATAATATGTTAAGAGGGACTAGGTGCAAAATTATCGACTCTGTATAAATGGTTTAAGTGCGACTTACTTTTCTGAAAGCTATGTCAGCCATCATAATGGAAGCAGCTTCATTTTCAGCGTCAATTCTTAATATGGTGGCGCAGGTTTGCTGGCACAATTCCAAATAATTCATCTATAAATAACATTAGGTTAATTTGTACTAAAAATCGGCATGATGCCACTTTTTTGCCAATACGATATATAATCGATACCGATATTTCAGTGTCGCAAATCGTAAGTATCGGCAAATATACAAAAATTTCTGACAAAATTATTTTTTTATAGATACCCATACACCAGTAATTTTACTAGCTTTATGACATCGATGATGAGCAACTTCTGCCGATATACAAATATGCGGAAATCAATATAGATATCAACTCCTCTCTAATTTGTGTAAGTATTTAAAAGAGTATTTTTACGTTAAGAATATTGCACTTAAGAAAGTATGAGCTAATTACTGTATAACAAACGTATTATTTTTACCTGCATGTACAACTTCGCTAAAGCAACCAAAATAGTAACATTATTGGGTGATATTGTAAGACCTTCTTTGTAATAATTTACAGCTTGTTCATTGTTTTTCATTGCTATTGCCATTTCTCCCAGTTTCATAGAAATCTCCACCAAATTCTGGTCAACTTCATTCGTAACTCCTAAAACAATAAAATAAATACGTTTTGCGACTTGATATAGTACTTGTATCTATAACATCAATTTCATCCATCAATGTACCCCAAAAGGCAAAACAAAATTCTAAAACTAAATTATTATTAAAACACTATCGCAGCAAGTACCCAACACTTACCATTCTGCTCTACAGCAAGTCTTTTCCTAACTCGTACTTGACTATCAACAGCATCCCTTAAACTTTTTACCGCATACGTCAGGTTTCCAGATTTTTCCTGAATCTGCGCCAGCAAAAAGTACAGCTTCGATCTATACTGAAGCTGACTCAAGTCATCTGAAAATCCTTTTTCGATTCTTCTTCTAGCTCATCCAAAAGAAGCAACTCGCCCTTTTCGTATTCCCTGAGATTAAGGTACAGGTCAGCTAATTGCAGCTTTAACTGAGGATCCTTCGTATCCTTAATAGCTTTTTATAATAATCAACTGCTCTCTTAAAGTAGTGAGTTTCCACCAAAGCTTTTCCCATTTTCGAAGTTAGGAAAGCATCTGTAGGGTTTTCATTCAATGCTTTTTCGTATTGCTCAAGAGCCTCATCTGGCTCTAGAACTTTCATAAATGCATCCCCCAATAAAACGTAGGAATCTGAACATGGATTTTCTTGAACAAAATCATGATATACCTAAGATAAAATAGAAAATTGTATAATAAGTATTAAGAACCATATTTTCTTTACTCTTACCTGAAGGAACGCATACTTGTCTCGACGATACTTCAACAATATCTCAGCAATCTTCATCTTGGCCTCTCTATAGCAATTTTCCTCCTTCGCAATCTTGTTTAGCAAATCAATTGCTCCCTGAACATTCCTTCTCAGCAACATATTATCGGCACTCAACAGCAATATCCTAGATTCTTCGGGTGTACCTTGCAAATCTTGCGTTGCTTCTTCCAGAACCTTTAAAGATTCATCAGTTTGTCCTACTATATTCAACGTATCAATTAACTCAACATAGATTGATGCTTTGTCAACTAAAGAAACTTCGTTATCCTTGACTGTGATAGTTACCAGACTCAAAGCTGTTGTCAAGGCTTTGATTGCATCCCCGTAATTGTTAGAATGCTTATCTACCAAGGCGGTGATGTAGTGATACATGGGATTTTCTCTCACCTTGAAATTATAGCTAATACAAGCTTCCAAACATTGAGATGCCCGTTCAAATTGTCCGTTGTTCACTTGAATTTCAGCCATCAATAGGCTAGCTTCACTTGATGCTGATTCAGATAAGTTCATCATACCTTCTAAAGTGCTTAAAGCTGATACGCTATCGCCCTTTAAGTGTTGAAGCTTTGCTAATAAGTAAAGAGCTTCGGACAGACATGGACAAGCTTTAACCACCAAAGTGGCAAGCTCTAAAGCATTTTCCAAAGCTTGTTTATTACGTGAAGTATGTTGTAAGTACTCTCTTATTACATCCAGTGTAAATTCAGGATCTAAGTTCAATAAGTACTTATCAGAGTAATAGTTCGATTTAAGTAAATGAGTTTTAACTTCGCAAATATGTTTCAGGTGGTTTAAAGGTTCTACGGAGTGCTCAGAGGCTTTCGATTGTAGCAGTCTCAAAAGTAACGACTTCTCGGCATCTTTAAGTTCTAATAAGTACTGAATCTGTTTGTAAAGTTGTTTGCTTTTTCCATTTTCAAAATACTCGCATAAAGACAAACCCAAATAAGCGTCAAACGAGGCTTCGTCAATCTTCGTCGCTGACTTAAACAGGCGGTTGGCTTCTTTTACTTTTCCCAACAAAAATGTTGATAACCAAGCTCGACAACTACATCCGCGTTATCCGAGCTGCCCTGAACAATAATTTCCAACATGAAAATCGTATCTTTAAGTATTTTTTCTTGACGATCGCACAATTTCGAAAATAGCCTAGAAGCTTCCAAAAATGCTTCGGAGTTGTTTGGTTCATACTTTTTAAAGCTTCACTGAACTTTCTTATGGAGTTGCTAGCTTCCTTGTAGTTTCCTTTTGGCATAAACTTATTAAAATTTCATATTTGAGACCGTATAAAATTTCACCGTCTGCCATAGAAAACCGGCTTATTGTATCGCTCGTTTGGTCCCAGTCCTGAGAAGCAAAATGCACCTTCATCTTCTGCAAGAGAGGAAGATTCGTAGCAGGACATCGCACTACAGCTTGATTGATAAAATTCAACGCTTCCGAAAATTCTCCCAGATGCAGACAACACTCAGTATATCCTAGTATAGCTAAAAGATCCTTAGAGTTAAGCTGAAGTGCGCTATTAAAAATGGACTTAATGTTTGTAGCATTGTGCTTTCCAATGGTTTTGAGCATCAGGAGAATCCAACCCTTTAGAGTGAGGAATTCCGAATTATTTTTAATTGAAATAGCTTTTTCCGCATAGTCCAAAGCTTTTTCTGGTTTATTTAAAGTCACCAAAACGAAAGCTGAGTAGTAATAGTCTTGAGCTTCAGCGCTTTTTCGATATTCTTTCATTTGAGCATCTAGTTTTACATAGAGTTCTCTATTAGCTACACCTAGAAATTTATGTCCATACATAAGAGCTATTGTAGAAGCTAGTTTTATGTCATTTTCACCAGTGATTGCTTCTAAATCATGTACACCTTCTTCCAGCCTATTGGTGAGAATCAGTGCTAGGGAATGATATAGTTTAAAGGCGATATTACTAGGAAACTTGGCAATGGCATCTTTGCAGGTACCAAGCATCAAATTATAGTATTTATATAAAAAATTATAGAAAATTTTGGCATTATAGTCACTAGTTTCCATTGTATTGTTCGACTGAAAAATCTTCTATGACATGTCCTTTGTATTTGGGAAGGTTTTTTGAGTAGAAATATTGTAGAAATTCACAGGAAAGTTTTAGCGTTTTCTTTTGAGTAAGTAGGTGATCAAATATTCTCTAAAAATGTAAGAGAAAAGGAGATATTAAAAAAATTAATAATCATCTTGGTTACTACCTACCTCAGCAAATATATGTCCAAGCCCTTGACCTTGAAGTTGCTCAGGAATCAGGGTATGAACCAAGTCGTAGGTCTTTTCATCGACCTTGACAAAAGAGACGGTTGCCGCGGTTGTATTATTTAATTCAATGGTCAGTTCGTTGGTACTCTCTAGAACTGGTTTATTTTTAACGTTATATTTTATGCTGTTCATAAGGCCCCTAAAAGTCTCATAACTACTGGTGCTGTAACAAATGGTGCTCAGTCAAATATTCTTGTGTTTTATACAGTGCTGTAAGTCTTATTGGAAACTAAGTCGTATCAACCCAATAAAAAATTTATAAAAAGGAAAATTAAAGAAACACGCCGACCATAGGGAATTAAAACCATTAGTAAATATTTAAGGTGGAGTGTGTGTTGTTCCTGTTATCGTCCAACGAAAGGCGGAAGCAGTGGGCCGGGGCAGCCCCTAATCTCGTGCTGCTCGAATCGGCGCGCTCGTTGCAGCGGTTAGTTGCGAGAGAGTACATAGCAGATTGGTGAGGGGATTAAACGCACGTATTTCCTAAGGACGGCGATTTGATTTCCATAACAGTATAACAATATAAATAAAAATGCTTAATTTTAATTGCTTTAGGTTTATGTTGCCTTAAATTCTAAATTACCGGGTGTCAATTAATCTGCTAGGGAAGTTATAACTCCTTCAGTATGAAACATAACAAAATGCGACTTACTATTGGTTAATCGTATGGAAAGAGAAGAGTTTTCGCATATATTTTACTTGAGCGTCACTTTTAGTTTAACCGGAAATATGGCTTTGATTTTGACTTTTTAATGGAGCACCCTATAGAAAGTGTCCCAACTCTATTTATACACGAAATAACTTGTAGCCTGTTTGGATACACAGTTTTTATTGACAGTATTAGGTAATATACAAGGTGTCTTAAAAACATAAGTTTAATTTTAAAATGGGTTTTTAAAATAAAACACCCTGTATATTTTATCATACGTCAATTATTGCTGGTTTTTGAGATATCAGCGGTATGCCTATATCGTCATTAACGATTAAAAGTAAAGAAAGAGAATAATATTTTAGTTATAAATATTTTTAAATAATTCTGTCACTGTCAGAGTAAAAAAATATTATCATGTAATTAATTACCTTCCAATGTAAGAACTACTAACAGGTCTGTCAGCAATTTAGTTTACTTTAGACATGTATTTACTAAATTGCACTAAAAAACAGCAATACGTCAAATATGACTGGTTTTTAGGTTAATTAAATAAATATTTTCTATAAAAAGGCGACTTATCTATTATTAGTTCTTACAGTAGAAGGTAATTAGTTACATAGTATTATATTATTTATCACTCTGACAGTGACAAAATTATTTAAAAAAATAAATAAATTCAAAATATTATTTCCTTTCTTTACTTTATATTATTAATCAGTATAAGAGTATACTGTTAATATCTCAAAAACCAGCAATAATGGGCGTATATGTTATGGTTACTAAGGCGTAATTTAGTAAAAATCTAAGGCGTGTGTTATACATTTTTGATCTAGAATTTAATACATAGTCAAAATTTGTTAAAATATACAGGATGTTAAATTTAAAAACCTACTTGACAATAAATAGTCTGTTTTTGAAACACCTTGTATAATAACTAGGACTGTCAATAAAAGGAGTATATCTAAATAAAAAAATTTTGTTTTAAGTTTATTTTTGTATATTATACAGAATGTTTGTT
This sequence comes from Listronotus bonariensis, assembly GCA_014170235.1. Classification (NCBI taxonomy): domain Eukaryota; kingdom Metazoa; phylum Arthropoda; class Insecta; order Coleoptera; family Curculionidae; genus Listronotus; species Listronotus bonariensis. The sequence goes on from JACEGR010001049.1 coordinate 11,151, forward strand.
TTTTGATGGTTTTACGAGGTATCTCGAAAACCGTAAGGAATATCAAAAATCTAATATGGGACTCCCGATCTCTTTTTTTAAACAGCTATAGTGAATACAGTTCATGGTTATTGCTATCCATCTTGGAGCTCCAGGGTGATTTTCGGATTTTGCCCATTTTTATAGTCTTTTTAACTCGTTGGCTATTAAACTTGTGAAAAAAACTTTAAATAGGTTAATTATGTAGTTTTTCCGAAGAATATTGTGGTGTAATTAGTTTTTTCTTTATTGGTTAGTTTTTAAGAAAATTACCCAACCCTATGTTTTTTCTTATAGAACACCCTGTATATTTTTATCTGTATTTATTAAGCTCTCTTTCGGCTTTTCAAAATATATATCAGTATGTATTTTTTATTTAAAGTTTTACCAAAAATTAATATTTTCCATAAATTTTGCTTTTATTTTTATAGAAGGCCATGACTGAAAATGACAAAACAGTATTTTTTAATATTGACTTTTTTGGTTCCGCTACCTCTACTTGATATGTTATTAAAAATAAATTTTTAATATTTTTAATTTATTTAAATTAACCAACCTAAGCTTCAATAAATGTTTATGCAGTTTTTATAAAATAATTTGAAAACTTGCAATTTAATTATAATAAACAACATAACAATAATAGACCAGTTAAAACAATATGATACTATTATAAAAAAGCACTATTACAGAAAAACAAATAATATTTACTAAATGGAAATAAAATAAATACACATCATGGTACACTATAATTTAAACATTTATTGTATTTTTTTTTGTTAGTTTAAGTAAGAATTCTTTGAAATTAAATGTTTTATAATATGTATTTATTTTATTTTAATTTAGTAAGTATAACTTTTTTTTTCTGTGGTAGTGCCTTTTATGATACCTAAAGTTATATTTTTTAAAGCTTAGCCAAGCAAATTAAAATACCCTCTAAATATAAAAGTTAATTGTTAATAAAACCTTCGTTACGGTGGCGGAATCAAAAAAGTAGGTAGGTATTAAAAAATACTGTTTTGTCATTTTTAGTCATGGCCTTATCTAAAAAAGCAAAATTTATGGAAAATGCTAATTTTCAGTAAAACCTTTGAAACAAGAAATACAAATTTATATATATTTTTGAAAAGCCGAAAGAGAGCTTAATACAGATAAAAATATACAGGATGTTCCATAAGAAAAAACATAAGTTGGGTAATTTCCTCAAAAACTAATCAATATAGAAAAAAACTAATTACACCAAAATATCCTACAGAAAAAACTACACCAATTACTTATTTATTAAAGTTTTTTCACAACTTTAATAGCAAACGAGTTCAAAAAGATTATAAAAATGGGCAAACTCCGAAAATCACCCTGTAGCTCCGAGATGGATCGCAATAACCATGAACTGTTTTCACTATAGTTCTCTTCTTAAAAAAGAGATCGGAAGTCCTTTATTAGATTTTTGATTTTCCTTGCGGTTTTGAAGATAGCCCGTAAAACTATCTAAAAAGAAACACCCTGTACAGGAGCTAAGTAATTTCGTGTATAAATAGAGTTGGGACACCCTGTATCTTTAACATTTTTGAATTTCTAAGACAATTCTAAACAGATATGTGAAATTTCTAAAAAATATTTCCTTATTGTTTTTTTAGGAACCAATTTGCATCTAAGTAGCCATGATCAAATACAAATTATTCTAAAGACTTAAAAAAAAACAGGAATAAAACAAGTTTAAAAATTGACATTTTTGAATCTAACTATAATTTTTTAAATGAAAACCGTATTCAGAAAAGTTCCTTTTGAAAAAAAAATTACCGAATCTGACAATACCAATTTGTTTACGATTGGAATAAACACTTAAAAAAATTAAACCGACTTTAAAAGAATAAATTAAAGTCACTAAGAAGTAAAAAATAATAAATATAAAAAAATGAAGTCGAAGAATAACAGGTTGAAAAACTTAACATTTTTGTATCTAACCATAATTTTTTAAATAAAAACCCTTTTCAGACAAGTTCTTTTCAAATAGAAATATTTTTTTCTGAATCTAAAAATACCAATTTATTTACGAGTGGAATATATACTACAAAAAATAATACCGACTTTAAAAAATAAAAGAAAAGTCACTTACAAGTTAAAAATAATAAATCAAATTAAATGAAGTCGGATAATAACAAGTAAAAAAAATCGTTTTTGTATCTAACTAAATTTTTTTAATGAAAACCCTCTTCGGACTTTCTTTTCGAAAAAAATTTCCCTAGTCTAACAATACCAATTTATTTACGATTGGAATAAACACCTTAAAAAAATAAAATCGCCTTTAAAAAAAAAAAATATTCACTAAAAAATTAAAGAAAATAAATAACAAAAAATAAAGTCTGATAATAACAAGTTGACATTTTTGTACCTAACTATACAGGGTGTCCCGTAATTAATTGGACATAGGTAGGATCCCTGACATGAAAATAAAGCGTTTAACCTCAATATCGCTTAGCAAAATAATATTGGTTTTCGTTCTACAGGGTGGTAAAACTATTTTTTTACCAAACATTTAGTAAAATATCTTGGAATTCACTGGACAGATTAAAGTAACATTTGGTGTACTCGTATAATTTGGGATGACGAATACGAATATGATATCTATCTTGCCATTACCACTAGATGGCGCCACATACAATAACACTGATTGATTAAAATGGTCATAACTTTTTGACCTCCTTGTATGCACATTTGCGAGTGGAAATAATAAAGCAGCATTTCCACAAAGTAGACCGTTTTCGAAATAAACGATTTTTTTATTAGGTTGCGCATGAACACTCTAAAATTAAACTAACAACGATAAATTTAGAAAAGGCTATTGATTATAATAAATGTTTAAAATGTTCACCATCCACTAGGACACATTGTCTAATTCTGTTATTTAAATTTTTCCTGACACCAAATAATGATTCTTCTTGGGCCTTAATGATATTGACTTCTTTCACATTTTTTTGCCACAATTCCTGACGAAAAAGTCGTTTAATTCGAAAACGGTCTACTTTTTGGAGATCAAAGAAGTATACCTTTTTGACCAAAATTAAATGCTGTTTTATTGTTTTCACTTGCAAATGTGCATACAGGGAGGTCAAAAAGTTATGACCATTTTAATTAATTAATGTAATTGTATGTGGCGCTATCTAGTGGTAATGACAAAATAGATATTATATTCGTGTTCGTCATCCCAAATAGTAACAGTACACTAAATTTCACTTTATTCTGTCCAGTGGATCCCGAGAAATTTCATTAAATATTTGGTAAAAAAATAGTTTTAACACCCTGTAGAACGAAAATCAATAACATTTTGCTAATTGCTAATATTGAGCTCAAACGCTTTATTTTCATGTCGAGTATCCTACATTAACCTATGTTCAATTAATTACGGGACACCCTGTATATATTTTTTTAAATAAAAACCCTCTTCAGACAAGTTCTTATCGAAAAAAAATATGTTTTTGCCGAATCTAACAATATCAATTTATTTACGATTGAAATAAACACTTTAATAAAAAAATAAACCGACTGGGATAATAACATAGGGTATTAAAGTATAAAAGGCTTTTGCTTATTAAGTTAGTAACTTTTAGTAGTTTAGCGCATATGTTATTAACGACTTTATTTTTTTTTAATATTTTTACCTTTTTAGTAACTGTAATTTATTTTTTTGAAGTCGATTTAATTTTTTTTTCCGCTTTTTAGTTTATTTTTCGCTTTTTAATTTATTATTATTACTATAAACTAAATTTATTATTATTACTATAAAATTATATAAACATATACACTTAAAAACACTATCAGTGCCTCTTTCAGTTCGGTGAAAAGGGTAATATTTATCCCAAGATTGTCGATTCTAAATGCACTCCTAATATCAGAACATATACCAGTCTAGAGACAGCTTTGCCGCACGAACAACGTACGGCAGAGAGACAACAATGGTGTCAGTACCTTTCTCTTTCGCGGTCCGGACTTGTTTTTTATGGGACCACCGCGAAAGTGCACTCTTTCAAATAAAAAAATAATTTTTAAAATTGACGAAGTAATCGCGGAACAAACACATAAAAACATACAGGCGAATTGAGAACCTCCTCCTTTTTATAGTCGGTTAATAAAAATAATAACATAAATAAAATATTTCTAAGCAAAATGCTCGAAAAAAATTAATTTACTATTATCAAGTATCATCAAGTATGCCATGGATGGGTATCCACAATGCATAATATTTTATGTACATTAGCTTTCATCAAGTGTTCTTTGGAAAACAAAATTTCAAGAGTAACTGCAAAATATCGTGGCTACCCATGGTACACTTAACAATATACCTAGTATATACTAATAAGTTTATTGATTGAGAAGTTGTTTTTTGTTAATGAAAGAAAAGTGCATGTTTTTTCAATTGAAACCATTGGCAACTTATATTATTTGCTTTCTAGCCTACTTTATTCTATTACCAAATTCAAAATTTAAAGTAAGGGCTGGTTTTACAATTTAATGTTAGTAGATTTCAAGAGTTAACCTAAAATACTTAAAAATCAAAGACATAATAAAATAAACTGATACGACTTTTATTTCCAAATTACCATTACAAAATTATTTTTCTTACCAAGAAAATATCGATGAAAATTCCTATAGATACACAAAATATTGTGAAATAATTTTATTGACAATGACCTGACCGCATAGAAACGAAAACATTACAAACATTGATATAGACAGTGTTGCCAGATCAGTAAAAGGTTTTTACGGTAGCTGGATAGAAAGAAATACCGATGAAAATGGTAGATCGCCACTTTTTGGTTTTGGGAGGGTAAAAGAATTTTAATAATATTTTTTTGAAGCGTAAAAATTTTTGAAGAGCAAAAAAAGCTTAAAGCTTAGTTCATAAGCTTGCGAAATGCGATTTGCGAATTGCGAATCGTGTTCTGATTGGTTAATTTGTAACGAAACATTCGAAAGTCGTTACAAATTGACCAATGAGAACAAGTTTCGCAAATCGCATTTCGCAAGCTTATGAACTAAGCTCAAGGCTGGCTATTATAGAAGTGTTGGTAAATAAATCTTAAGGTTAAACTGATGATTAAAAATTTAAAATAAACGCAAAATTTTTAATCTCTTTCCAAAAAAGATTTATTTACCGACACTTTTATAATAGCCGGCCTAAATACGTTTCATATTCATATTTTTAAAAATGACGGAGTAACGTACAATTTCCCGTTTTATATGCATTATTATCATTCAAACATTTCTTATTTTATGTCACAGCCCGCAATAAAAAATGCGGTAGATTCCGGTGTTAAAACAGTAGAGCGGTCGATCAAGGTTGAAAACGGTGGATCTACCGTAAAAACGGTAGATCTGGCAACACTGGATATAGATAAGTGCATTCAATGTTGCCAAGTTGCTTTGACAAAAATCCCTAAAAATATCTCTCAAAATTAGGTAATTTATATTGATAACTTAAAGAATTCGTAACCGTAAAGAAAAGTTTAGTTTTAAAAATAGTTTATATAAAAATTTGCTAAGTAATGCCGGTATTTTATAAAAAACTAAATATTAAAAACTTTACCAGATTCCTTATATTTTTAACCACTGTAACGTTGTGTAACTATGCAACTCCTATACAAGAGTGCGTCTATTTTTGCGATAACGTTTAAATATCGACAGTCTGGCAATAGTGCATTTGTCAGGTAAAAACTCTAATCTGTAACTTAAACTTTAATTTTGTGCTTTGATGCTAGGGGCACAGCTTAAAGGGGTTTTTAAAAGAACCTTAAACTTAAAATAAAGAAACATATTTCGTTTTTATTAGCTTTTTGACATACGCCAAGTATTGTATTTTTTCACTCAATGTAATACTAAGAGAAATATAAACAATCGATGCATGATCTAGTACAATACTTCAAAATAGTGTTGGAACCTTTCAAATGATCTTCTGAATGATATTCGAACATCAAGATATTCGAAATATTTCGAATATTTCTTCCGAATATTCGTATTTCGTCGTGAAATATTTCATGAACGATCAGTCATGAATTTATATTCGTAAACACCGAACACAAATACGAAAGATACCGAATGAATGATGAATGATTTTTATATCTAGGCGTTTAATATAGACAACCCGTAAAACATATCCCAAACCATTTGTAATCAAACAAACAAAAGAATATCCGCTGTTATATTTATGGTTAAATAGCGCTTAAACTCGAAAACACTCGGAATAAGACGTGAAATAATTCGTTGCCGAAAAAAGCAACAATCTTTCAATCGGTATTTCGACAGAATAAAAGCTTATTGGCAATGAAAGATAAAATGTTTCGAAAGATCTTTTGCACTGAAATACGAAATGTTTTGAAAGATGTTTCGAAAGATCTTCTCAATGAAATATAAAATGTTTCGAAAGATCTTTCGAATATTAAAATCTTTCGAATACGAATATTCGAATATAGAAATCTTTCGAATATGCACACCACTACTTCAAAACAATGGTTAACTACGACGTCTAGAGTTGTCATGAAAAGAACGGAACAGTTTTTAAAAACATGTTCAGAGGTAGCCTGTTTATAGTGAACCGTTCTTTAAAGAAAACTAAACAGCCTGTTCTTTTCAAACCGAACGGGTGAGGAACAGACGCGCGTTTTAGTTTTTTGTGTTCTCTGTTCTCACTGGTTCTGTGATCTGCGTTCGGTCGAGTGGACTATTGGCCATTCCCGTTCATTTGGATCGAAGAAACTCGTACCAGGCTTTAAGCTTGAACTGTTCACGCTAACGTTCGCGGTGCGATGTCGTGGTTTATGGTGCTGTTTTTTTTAATTGCATAATTGAAATACTTTGAACCGATAAAGGTAAACGGTAAACCAGAAAGAAACTATATTAATGTCAGAGGCGTATTTACATATTTGCCGCCCGTAGGCTATTAGCCGCCCCTAATTTTTCCTTCCTTTCTTATTAAAAATTATTAAAAAACAATTTTGGAGAGCAAAAAAAAGGTCTGCATTTTCCCTTCTACGTACTAAATTCAAATCGAAATCACCTAAACAATTTATAAAGGACAAAAATCTGCCGCCCCCTAAAATCATTTGCCGCCCTAGGCTCCAGCCTACTCAGCCTTTTGGTAAATGCGCCACTGATTAATGCCTAATATGTTCATTCTCCACCTCATTGTCAAGAACTGGATAAAAAGAACAGATGAACAACTGAACAGGTTTACGGAATCTGTTCAGCATTCTTTCCTGTTCTCTAACGATATCGACTTTATGCGAGATTCTAGATGTAGCTCTTTAAAATTTTAAAATGTACGGTCGATCGAAAAATGTACTAAGCATCCTAAAATAGGACTAATGTAGTTTACTCCATATTTATAACTTAATTGCTTTTATGACTGAAAAAGGACTTTTTCCACAATTTTAAACAATTTCTTTTTGTCCAAAAAGATTTGTTTGCCTTATTATTGATCACACACTCACAGAAAATCTTCCTTTCCTTACAAATCGACGACTTGTAGGGGATATGTCCCTCTATTCTATATACCTCTTATGCTTAAAAAAATAATTTACTTTAAATATCTCTCTAGTAGATTCCAATAGTAGTAGACTAAACGTCTGCCAGGCGGTCGTCACTTCTGTCTTACTTTCAATTATTCTCCTTTTGGTTGCTCGCATACCATTTAAACGACGCGTTTAGACAGCGATTGTTAATTGCCGTCCTTACTTGTATGACGTTTGTGGCTTTTTAATATTGAATTGATCTTTACTACTCTTATTTATCCATTAAAAACGCCCTTAACTTCCCATTTCGTTCATTCTTTTATCCCCAGATTATACAATGTAAGGAACCGGCTAACTGTAGATTAGGTTGACCCATCTTAGGCAACCCTTTTAAAATTTGACTTCCACCTCTTGAAAGGGTTTCATTTGATAAAAAAAAACCTCACTCAAATTTTATTTTGATCGAATAACGGGAACTGTTAAAAAAAACTGATAAAAATAAAAAATTGGTAATTACCTAATTTTGCCAATACATGTTGTATTTGCCAAGGCAAATTATGTTAGAAATTTATATATTTTGTTAACCTTAAAGCACATTAAGATTTAAACATTAACATTTACAAATTTAAAGTTATTTATTTATAAACAAAAATATTTAAAAACATTGTAAAAAGAGCAGGGCCGTATTAACTGCTTGAGGCGCCCTAGGCTAGAATTCCCGGAGCGCCTATTTTCCATCAAAAAATTTGTGAAGAACAAAAAAAGACCCATTTCTCCGTAGCGCCTATTTTAAGTGCCAAGCGCCTTACTTCATCACCCGAAAAAGAAATTTGATGACCAAAAAAAATGCCTATTTGCCTATTTCATTCCAAAGCAACTTATTCACAGAGAAATTAGGTATTAAAAATCCCCACTCAACCTACACTTTTTTACACTTTTTAAAAAGCTCCCGTCTAGCGCCTATTACTCCCCTGTCTGGCGCCAATTTTTTTCATGGCGCCCTAGGCTGTAGCCTAGTCAGCCTAATGGATAATACGGCCCTGAAAAAGAGCCATTTAAGAATATACAGGTTTACTTAAGTATAGATAAAAGTTTACATAAAACTTTTAATATAATAAAACTTGAAATATTGTCCCTTTTTTAACATCTAAAAAACGTGTTTTGTAATGCTTAACAACATGAAGTAAAAATTGCGTTTGTTCCCAGTCCTTAGCTAACATGTTATTCTGCTCATCAATTAGCTTAATTACCTCTCTCAGCTACGTCAAATACTACTTTAGGATTGTTTACACTAGCTGTAACTTTTTCCAATTTGCTGGATCGCTTTTCAAAATTTGTGTAGAAAATTTTAATTTTTTGGAAAAAGTAGCGGATATAAAGTCGTTAAATTTTTTTTCCAATTTGATCTAATTCTCCTACTATTACTCGTTTGATGCCTTCTTTATTTGATGCTGGTTTATTTACAGCCCTTGCCAATTTTCTTCTTAACATTAATTAAAATAGTTTTATTTAAGAATGCTAAGGAAACATTTTTAAAATTAAGATACCATAAATTGTTTTCCATTTTACCCCATGCAGCTTAAGATATACTGTTCTCTATGTTTTAATCAGTATTTTATTAATTCTTTTTAAAACTGGAGGTTGTGAAATGGGCCCTTTTTGCCAAAAGTGCTGCAGCCCAGGCTTTTATATAAATAACAACGTAAAACAAGCGTATGTTCGTTATAGCTAATTTTTCCTTTTGTGTTTGTTTAAATTGATCTTAAAAGAAGATTATTTTTAAATGGCCTTTGACATCCAACGTGCATGATAAAATGCACCAGGACGATAAAATATCATATTTAATGTTTCTTCTTTAAAAAACAATTTGGAAAGTAATAAAAAATCTCTTTATACAACTCGGAGGTGATGTATTGCTAGAAATTGCTATGTTATTATAATATTTCGAGGCTGCAAAAAGAGCATTTTTACATTAAAAAAAGTTTGCAAAACTATTTCGAAAATATGGTGTCGACAAGGAAAAGATAAAATGTATCTTTATAATTGTTGGGGCAGTATTGAAGCGGCACCATTTAAATAACCTAGATTAGAGTCTGTGGTGTCATAACATACACTAATAATCCTATTTTTTAAATCCCAATCAATAAGAGTTTCATAAACTGCCAAAGAATTGTTTCTTACCGGCTAAATGTTTTAAATGAGGCACTCCAATTATTTTCTCCACTTATCCAGTAGTTATTAGTACGAGTATAACAAGTGTATCGGGTATATTTTTATTTTTAAATGTAATTAATTTAGAAATATATATTTTAGTTACAGACAACAAAACACTCCCACATCCATCTACCTTGCCTTACCTAGGAAAAATAAAATAATAATATAATATTTTGTAGATCTACCTATACCTAATATTTTGACCTGCTTGCGGCACGTGTTTCTCTAGTTTGATTGATTTTAATTTTTGGCGGTTTTATTTTTTAATAAAAGAAACATTTTTACAGGGAAGCCCGGTAATTTTTTTCACCCCTATAGAGATGGGCCACCCTACTGTAGATGTATTTATTTCTTTTTTAACACTTTAAATTTTTAGGTACCACGAAAATAAACATCCTGGTACTTTAAGTCTATAAAAACTTGTTAAAGAAAAAAAATTAGTATCTAAAAAACATCCACGTAGACTTTCGTAATGGTATCTCCTAATTTTAACCACAAAAACCACAATGTAAGTGTTTAAATACAATAACGAAAAAAACTTTTTCCACGACCGTGAAAAAATGCTGTTTTTTTAATCGTTATTATGAAGATAAAGTACTTCATTCTAGTACACCACATAAAGTGTTAAAATAAGTAATTTTTTTTAACACCTCGAAGCTTTTTTCGCACGTTGAATTAGTGTTTTGTTTCAATGCCTACTACAATAAACTTAAATATCAATTTATGCAATGTAACAGTAAACGCGACATTAACTGTACCAAAAGGTCAAGTAACATTTGATTTCGTTATTATTTCTTTTAGTTCATATCTCACTATAGTTTTAAAATTTCACAGTTTTCCGATAAATTTAATAGAAATTATTGAAAATTAATATTATTAATGAATTTGGATTACTAAAAAATGTAAAAGAAATTTATACTGTTTAGTATTATTTATATAAAAAGTGAGCATATACAATTTTCTAAAATTAAATCGTAAGTGCATAGTTATGAAGAGGATAATTGTCTCTTAAAAAATAAGGAGGTTATGATTTTTTGTTGCAATATAATGGCTGTGCTGCCAAAATTAAAATTTATAAGTTTAAATAAATAAAACGTGATAATTTGGAAAAATTTTATACGGTCGTGGAAAAAATCTAGTATGTAACAGATTCACTTGTTACTTAAATTACTATGTATGCTCTTTAAAAAAGAATAAACTTTTAAAATCTTTAAATAACAATCTAAAAACACAATATTATTCTTTCTTTTGTCTGACTAGGGATTTTCCGTCCTCAGAAAGAAATTTTATTTTAGCCAAATACTCAACTTAACGCTCTACTTGGTACTAAATTCAGTACAATTGTAATAAAAATGCAGCCCTAATATTCACTAAAGTTTTAGTACATTCAAGCGGCACCTAGAAGCGAGCTTTTGAAGTACACATAGATTCGTACAAATTAGCGCCACCTACTTGAGAGCTTTGGAGATACAAACCTAAAAGCTCGCTTTGAGAGTTTTGTAGTTCACCATAGCGACAAGCTTTCAAACAATATTCGTATATACGACAAAACAGCGCCAACTGGTGGTGTAATTTAAATGTATAAGAGTTTTTAGCATCTCATTTGGGTACCAACCTATAAAGGTGTAGATAGCTTTCGGGAACAACTATTAAGATGGCACTACTTCAAAGCTTCTTATGATAGGGGAAAAATATTAGGAAACAAGAATTTATTTTAAATATAAAACAATTTTAATCATTTTCCAAAAACATATTTGACCATTCACAGCCACTATTCCAATCATTACTTAGTTTAGATCTAAAATACTTTCCATCTGTTCCATCAGATGCATATTCTGTAATATCCAATACTTCAGATTTTTCAACAGATGGTTTTAATTCATTATAAACACAATCTCTTTTATCATAACATAAATCCAAAGAAACAGTTTTTAAAAAATGTTCCCTAGAAAACAATCTGGGTTTTAAATTAAAGTTTACACGTAAAAATTCTAAAACCTCACTAAAACTTTTTAAATTATTAAACACTTGTTTTTGTTTTCTTTTTAACACTTTTTCTAACATAAAAACTAGGTGATGGTGAAAACACTGAAACGTAAGGTTATGCGGTTTTTCGGGAATTATAAAATTATCACAATTTTTGGAACAAATGTCTTCATAAGATTTTAAAGTAAGGGTGCTATTAAAGCAGATGTCCAACCAGTCTTGGACGCACTCCATTGACGTCACTAGAGCACCCAAAAACAATTCAGGGTTTGTTAAAATTCCATTAGCTACCATTACACCTTTAACACCAGTTGCATTTTGAAGTTCATGACATTTTTCCAGGTTTGTAACACCTCCATTGCCCACAACGGGTATTTGTACAGTTTCCACAATCATTTTTAGAGCCTCTTCGTCGATAGGACCCACATTATTCGTCGGAGTTCGTGCATGAATAGTCAAAAAGCTTACTCCAGCCTTTTCAAGCTGCCTGCAAGTCTCCAAAGTTCCGTCCAAATCTTTTTCAATTCTTGTCTTAACACTCACTGTAAAAGGTTTGGGTATTCTGTTTCTACATTCCCTTACTAAATCGAAGATAATTTGTGGATTTTTAAGCATTTCGCAGCCTAAATTCATCTCTCTCGCCCATCTTTGGGGGCAACCACAATTGAGATCTACTCCGTCACAAAATGGAGCTACTAGGTAGCTGGCCCCCACAAAATCGTGGACTGTATTCGCAGCAAATTGAGTTATTAATGAAGTATCCATTAAATTTGTCGTGAATTCGTTGTTTCTAGCTTTAATGCTTTTGCAAAATGAATCCGCCAAAATCATCGGTGTAAACGTTAGGTCGCACTCGTACTTTTTACTAGATTTCTAAATTGTAACTTGCTATAACGCACCATCGGAGCACATATTTTCACTAAACCTTTTGTTTCGAACAGTTCCATCACATTATTGGGTTGTTTTCGGGACATTTTTAAGTTAAAACATAACTTTATTTGCTCTATAACGCACAAAAATAACCAAAAATGTTTGTGTAGGATAGTAAGGTTATGTTTACGGACCAAGGAAGTTAAGTTTAAAAGGTTGGCTCATTTAAAATACAGTTAATTTCTTTTTTAACAACGCGAAATATAATAATAATAATATATTATTATTTTTTAAAGCCACATAAAAACTTTTGAAAGCACCAGAGCCTATTAAAAAATATTAATTAAAAACATAGAAACAAATACTTAAGAAATGAGCCATCCTGTGAAAATCTTTATCTTGGAATTTCTTACTATCGCTGCTTAAATCGTTTCTATATGTAGATATGCTCTTACTGATATACACTCTGCTATCTGTCTGTTTCTATCTGACTAAACAAATTATGTTTTCTCTCTCGTCATTTTAAACGACCGCGGTTAAGCCAACGAGGTTATTTGTTATTTTATAACCTCGTTGGGTTAAGCACTGCTTTAAAGGATTGCGATGTTGCCAATAAGCGCTAAATATCCAATTCTTACCAAAAGTTTTTGTACATCTCGAGTAAGCAAATTTTCCACCCTCAAATTTCTAACACCAAATAAAGATTTAAATTTTTGTGGGGTAGATTCTTCGTATTGAGACTAACTCTTAGCAAAATATCAGCACACTTATTTACAAGAAATCTTATATTGTATAGAATGCGCAACTAAAACATGAACTGTCTGCTCTGTCATTTTGACAAAGATTAAAAAAAAGTTAAAGTAACTATGACATTATACACGACGCCTTCCAAATAGTTTAGCTAGTTTAGGATCCGAATTTGAAACGACAATAATTCATCTGCTTACCGTTTAATAGTTATTTATGTAACAAGTGCACAAAGTGATATTTTTTTACAAATGGAAGGTTTGACAGCACCAGCCCTTAGGCGAATGCGGCAATCCCAATCCAAAAGACACTTTATGCATGTATGGTATGGTATACATACTATATTTTTTCCACGACCGTATAAAAATTCCCAAAATACCATTTTATACATGTTTTATTTATCTTAACTTATTAATTTTAATTTTTGCAACACAGCCATTATATTGCAACAAAAAATCATAGCCTCCTTGTTTTTTAATAGACAATAATCCACTTCATAACTATGCATTTTTTATTTAATTTTAGAAAATTATTGTATGTACTTACATTTTGTAGAAATAATACTAAAACAGTATAAATTCCTTTTCAATTTCTTAGTCCTCCAAATTCATTATTACTATCAATTTTCAATAATTTCTATTAAATTTATTTGCAAACTGTCGAATTTTAAAACTAGTGACACATGAACTAAAAGAAATAACGACAAAAACTTGACCGTTTGGTTCAGTTGATGTCGCTTTTACAGTTAGATTGCCTTAATTGATATTTAAGTCTATTGTAGTAGGCATTAAAACAAAACACTAATTGAAAGTGTAAAAAAGCTTCGAAGTGTTAAAAAAGTGACTTTTTTAACACTTTATGTAGTGTACTAAAATGAAGTACTTTAACTTCATGTTAACGATTAAAAAACAGCAGTTTTTTAATGGTCGTGAAAAAAATCTTTTTATAAAATATTATATACAAGGTGTTTTCTAATTGCAGTAAAAAGATTAAGGGCCTAATTTAGAGCTAATTTTATGATAACAAGAATTTCAAAACATTGGTTTGGAAATGCATTGTTTCCAAGATATAGAGTGTTTGACTATTTTAAAAACTTCGGTCTTTTATTTATCTTAAATATTCCTTATTCGATTTTAATGAAACTTTGCAGTGTTATTACCAACAGTAAGAGGACTATTTATTTATTACGTCCAGTGACGGCTCGAGAGGTAGATGAAGAAGTATTTGTGACAAAAATACTATTCGCCACCGATATTTGTGAAATCTTAAGTAAATAAATATACCGCTTTTTGTATTTTTAGATTTTTACGTGCCTATAATTTTCCAGACAAAAAAATATGATAAATTGCACATTTTTTGCCCATACAAGAAACAATAGGTGGGCTTTTTTGTTATAAAAATAAGGTGTTCTAAATTTACATTAGCAATGATGTAACAAAAACAACAAATCCGTACCCAAATAAGAAACGTTTAAATCAAATCTAACAAATTATATTATAAAAGGTACCTATTTTTGAAATTTTTGGTTTTTTAAAAAGGTTATCACCTTGTATTTTAAGAACAAAAAATGGATATGGCGGACCATGAACTTTTTTAAAATAAATTAGTTCATGAATAAACCCTTATTTTTTACTGCAATTGGGAAACACCCTGTATAAACAAAGATATTATGAATAAATTGGTAAAGGTCATGATAAATAAAAAAAATAAAAACGTTAAAGTCATCGTGCTGGAGCTCTTATACTTTTTTGATAATATATATATATATATATATATATATATATATATATATATATATATATATATATATATATATATATATATATATATATATATAAAATTGTCTTATTTTTCTTGGGAATAGGTTATCGGTTTATGAATAACAACTTTTTTACGACGTTTCGCACATTTTATTGTGCGTTTTCAAGCCTAAAACCAATACAGAACATTTAACGTATTTTTTCAGTTTGAAATTAACATTAACAAATTAAAATTTTATAAAACAATACACTTAAGTACGTACAACAAAAGTTTTCGTTATTCTAACCAATCAATTTTTTTTGGTTCAAAAGAAGCGAGAGTAGATAATGTATTTGAATATTTGTTTTTAAGGAAGTTTTATATAGGGATGTCTTAATAATTTTAAAAGTTGTTGTTTATAGGGTGTGAAATGAACTATTATGTAATTAGTAATATTTAAATTTTATTTATTTATGAGGTTAAAATATATTTGGCTTAGGTTACTAATATCTTTTGTGTCATTAAGAGCTTGTTTTTCCCTTTTAATTTCAATCATTTCTTTAAAAGTAAGTTTTTTATGGTTGGAATAACGTACTAGTATTTCGGTTTCCTTAAAGTTAAATTCATGATTTGTACTAGATTCGTGCTTATGTAAAGCAGTTGATGCATTTTTGGTGTATTTGTGTCCATTCAGTCTATTCTCCAGATATTGTGTCGTCATTCCGATGTATTTTTTGGGACAATTAAGACATGGAATGGAATATACTAAGTTTGATTTTTTCTTTTTTGGTACTTGACTTTTTAATGGTGTATATAGAGTACTTATTAAATTATGTGCTTTATGACAAACAACTACGTCGTGTTTTGATAGAATATGCTTAATTTTTTGTGACAAACCATTAATATAAGGCATAGCGATGTACTTGCTGTTTTCTTTTTGGTTATCTTTTGGTGTTTTTTTTTGTTTTATTATAGAAAAGATGCGTTCTTTGGTCGATAATTCTAGAAATTGTTTTTTCTGGATAATGGTTGTTAATTAATGTTTTTTTAACTTTTTGTAAGGTTTCTGGTCGATATTTTGCGTAGAGGTTAAAGCGATAGCTCGGTCTGTGAGACCTATTATAACACTATTTTTTTGATTTCTTGGATGGTTTGAATTAAAATTTAGATATCGGCCAGACCATGTACTTTTTGTGTACCATTTAGTTTTTAATTTTTGATGTTTATTATCTCTTATTATGATTAAGTTTAGAAAGTTTATTTGATTGTTTATTTCTATTTCAGTTGTAAATTGTAATTTTGGATGTAAAGAGTTGAAGGCATTTAGTACATCGTTAACCTTATCTTTTGGTACAGCTGTTAAACAGTCATCGACAAATCTTTTAAAGAAAATTATGTTAATATTAAGGTTTTTATAACATTTTCTTCTAAGTGTTCCATCACAAGTTGGGCTATTGTTGAGGAGATCGGTGAGCCCATAGCGCAACCGTCCAATTGCTGATAAAATGTATTTTCATACTGAAAATAGTTATTATTTATTACCAGATTAGCCTAGTTTACACCGCGAGGACCAATTAGATCCGTGGACCAAACCTAGGACTTATTTTTATTAGTTCCCTAGTGTTTACACCAACTTAGTTTATGGATCAATTTAATTCACGTTTAATCCTAGTACCAAAATGACAGCTGAGCATATGACTAGAACCTAACCCCGTTTTTTATCTTTTAAAACTGTATCGCTTTTAAATTCCATATGAAAAAGAATATGCAAACAGTTTTGGTTAAATATCAACAAAATTTTAAAAAATATAAACAAACAACAAAATAATTAGGTTAAGACCGAAATTCAACGTCTTTTTCATCGAAATGCGCACTGTCAAAGATCAAGGCTGTCTTTTTGGTCCACTAAAAAAGTCCGACGTGTTTACACCAAGGAAAATCATATTTGGTCACCCCCATTTGAGAAGGACTGAATTGGAGTAGCAAATTTTAATACTCAAGTGTTTACACCGTGAATAAAGTACGCGTGACGTCATTTAGACCTCGAACTAAAAATTTGGTTCTCCCGGTGTAAACTAGGCTATTGATACCTTCGATAAAAAAAAATTATATATATGTATACATATGTATATTCCCGGGAGGTTGGCAAACCATATCCTGGCCTGATATAGTGTACGAAAAATTAAAAATAAAAGTGACATGAATAGAGCCATTCTTTTTTTTTTAATCAAACACTTAAATATAGATTTATTTATTCGGAATCCAATGGTATAGGGTTGACTTTTAAAATCCTGGCCTAAGTTTGAGTTGGCGCGATTTAAGTTTCAAGACTCCATAAAGGGTTTAGGAAAGAAACTTTATTTACCCCTTTTTTTAGTGGTTTTTATTACTATAGATTAGCGGCCATTTTTTCTTTTAATTTATGCCATTCTTAGAAGTTGTTAGACGGACATTTTCCTGCTCTGATATTGCGAAACCACGACATTTGGCAGTCGTTTGGCAGATTTCTTTTGTCTCATTTATCTTGCCTCGACTTACACCATTCTACAAAATGAAACAAAAGTATTGGACCCAGATATGTGTTATATGCTAAATTCTAACCTTAAAATATCGGAATATAAAATCGGGATTTTTTAACGCTTTTTTGCAAAGTACTATATATGGATGCTAAAGCAAAATTTATCCTTGATTTAAGTTCAGAACATAACTAAAAAACGTATTTTGCATGTCTGAGCCAACATCACGTTTTCTTTAAGATCAGGAAAAAACTGTGACTTATCTAATCACGTATTCATGTTTAGTAGTCCAAAATACATCACAGAATCTAGGTGATATCCTTTTTTTTATTTTATCAAGTGACATTAAACTCACAATATTAAATTATTATTTTTGTCAACGTGACCCAGGTATTCCGTTAACCTTTTCTTCAAAGATAATTTAGCAAATCTGTGTCCTAATTGTTGACTGTTGACGTATCGTGTCCATGATATATTTTTTTATATCACTAAGAAAAGAAGGATAGGCCACCACATTTTTCGAAAATAAAAATTCTTTTTAATTCCTCATTTAGTTTAGAACAAATTCGATCTCTTGATTTATTTTTTTTGTTTGATGTACGGTATTCCCGTAAATAAATAGAAACGACGTAAAAACCTAACCATTAACACGTCGTATCCCCGTCCGTAGTAGTCCTATAAAAATTATGTCAAAAAAGGTTGCTTTTTACAGTTTTTTAATAATATGCATAATTTTCGAGTTATTTACGAAAAACCCATTAAAAACGTCGATTTTTTGTCTAAAATTGTTAATTTTAACTGAAAAAATCCATGGAATATTTTTTGCCTAGAATTATCTTTTTAATTGATTTCTGTAGTTAAAATAAATTAAAAAATCACACCCTAAGGGGGTTGCAACTACCCAAGGGTTTTGACGCCCTTCGGTTTGATATAGATTTTGATCCTTGGGCTATTTTCTACCTTCTGTTAAAATTTCAAGTTAATCCATGAAGGACCATATTTAAACCCCACCTCACCTTTCCCCATACAGATCTAAATATATAATTTGATCAGTATAAAATAATCTTACAACTACAGCATAAATATTTTTTTTTAATTTATTTATTTACAATATTTACAACATGATATTTTTAAATTTATTTTAATCTGGATGTCAGTAAATAAGATTTTAAAGAATCTGGCAATAGGTACTGGTTCCTTCCTGATTAACAACAGTTTTTAAAATAATTCAAAGGTATATTTCATTGTACAAATTATCTACGATGACCTTCTTGAGGACTTTGACTAGATATACCCGGATCATCAATTGTGGGAACCCCAAACATAAGAGGGGAATAGTATGCTGGAAACAGCGCTGAATATTGCTGAGTTGACGCTGATGCAGGCGCAAAGTAATGTGGAGGAAACAGTCCTTGACGTTGCGCCATCTTTAGACGCGTAGTCAGTTGTTTCTTCCACTTCGTCCGACGATTCTGCAAAAAATAATAATTTTATGAAAATGGCTAACGAGGTTTTTACGAATAGGAGGTTAACCAGCACAAGTCATCAGGTGACTGCGGCAATCTCATTAGTTAAAAAAGATTTTATATACATATACATACATATACAGGTTAAGCTAAATAATATAACACATAGGCAATGTGAGGAAAAGAGACAATCTAACTAAATCCCAGCATATAAACATGCGTGACTAATACTGCTTGTTTTGTTATTTTATTACTCGCCGATGAATCAAACCTGCTTGCTCAAGCAGTATATGTTGCATACTATATTTTTCTACGGCCGTATAAATTTTATAGTTTTAATATGTGAGTCATCCGATATCAGTATTATTACTGAATTTAAATAATTATTTTATATTAAATTTATCTGCAAACTGATACATTTTAAATGAAGTGACACATGGACTAAAAGAAATAATGGCAGAGTTTTTGGTCTGATCTTTTGGTTAAGTTGATGTCGCTTTTACTTGCATAGTGCATAAATTAATTTTAAAATATATTCTAGTAAGCACTCTAACAAAACACTAATTTAAGGTGTAAAAGTCTTGAACTGTTAAAAAAAGATTTTTTAACGCATTATTTAGTGTAGGGGAGGTCCGGGAAGCCCCCGCCCAGCGGGTAATGATGTTTACCCTCATAATTTCTAAACGCAACCTTCAATCAGTCAAATATCTCTTACCTAATACAAATATTAAAGCTAAAATGCTAATTTATCTGATTTGCGCTCCGCGAAACCGCTTTTAGTCCTTGTGAAAATTTAAATGTTACTACGATACATTATAGGTTTCCATTTGCATCATTAATATAAATGTAGGTGATTAATTGTATTTTATTATACTTTATTAAAATATTGTGTTTTTTAAGGTTTTTAAAGAAAAATACAATTTAGAAAAAAAATCGGTATCGGGTAAAGCCGCCCAGAGAAAATTGCTATGTGGCACCAATTGCAACAAACCACATATTTGCCATTAAGCTGTGTAGATATTTTAAATTTTGTTAGAAAAAACCAACAATGTAATTTATCCCTATTTTTAAAAAGGAAATATATTTTTTTAAATATTTTATTTTTGTTGGGTTTTACTTTCTAGTCAGACGCCCCTAATTTTTATTATTTAGAAGAATCGGAATGTCTAGGACTTATAATACATATTAGATAACAAGTTATATGGTTTAAATAATTTAAAAATGTTTTATTGTATAGTAAAATAGATCTTAATTGGTAAGAGGACCCTAGGTGGGCTGCGTTATTCCACCTATCGGGCATCTCCGCCCATTGGTAGAGTCTTTAAAACGTAAAGAAAATGAGTTAAAGACTTTTTGGTGCTTAGGGTGAAGGTAAAATAAAAACTACACTAACCTGAAACCACGTTTTTATCTGCACCTCTGTCAAATTTAACACTTTCGACAATTCCATTCTCTTACTAACACTCAAGTATTTGTCCACTTTGAATTCTCCTTCCAGTCTTTCCAGCTGTTTCGCGCTGTAGGCTTGTCTGGGTTTTCGGTCCAATCCAGGTTTTCTGGACCGGCGATTAGACGGTTTCGGAGCTGAAAAAAATTCCAATTTAGGGTAAATACTCAATTTTAAAATATAAATTATTCTTTTCTGCAGAAAAATCCTACCTACAGAGCAGGCACAGCTTGTCTATAATAATTTATAATAATAAAATTAAAACACAATAACATTTAATCTTAACAAAGATAAAGCAAAAATCTATTATTATGCAATTATTATACAAAAACTCCCTTAAATCTACTATTATAAAGAAACTCCCTTCGCAAGAATGAAGATAACTTACTGGGTCATAATTTAGCTTGACCAAAATGCATTAAAACCAAAAAAGAGAGCTTATACTTACTCGCAATTCAGAAAGTTAAAAATTGACGTATAATCGTAACACGGTCAATGCCTAGTAGCAACCCTTTATACAATGGGTAAATCAGTGAATACGTTGTTCATGCGGTTGCCTACATCGCATCATATTATTTTTCGCTTTCGCGGTCATGTGTTTTGGTGACAGCGCAGGTCATATTGTAAAATATAATAATTAAATAAACTTGTTTTGTGCCTTGAGTGGTGCTTTGAATAATTGAAAAACGATTAGAAGAAAAAAGGACGTTCGAAAATTCGAAACCCGCTTGGGAACTAAAAACGCGGAACAAAAAGGATAGTCCTAATTAGTTAGGACACAATCAGAGCAAGAAAAACAGATAAATAGAAAAAAACAGGTACTTTTACCCAGTAAATTAACTACAATATAAATATTTCTAAACTTAAATCAGAATTGATTGTTTTATAAAATCGCTAAGATCGATGACAAAACGCTAAAAAAACACAATTGTTTTTAGCGAGTGTAGAAAAATGTTATTGTATGATTTAATCGTTTTTACAATGGATATTTCTATATACAGGGTGTCCCGAAAATACGTGTACAACGTTTGATGATTCGGACGTCAAAAAAATCGATTTGAGTGAACTTACCTGTGTCCAAATTTGGTAATAACCAAGATACAGGATTCAAAGTTTCAAACTTATTTCGGTTTTCTGAATACTTTTGTCAATAGTAAACCTCATTGCTCAAAACTTTTTTACCAGGAAGACAATTATGTTTATTTTAAATTTTAATGTAGAGGACGCTGTCTGCGGTACTTTGCGCATGTTTTCAATGTCACAACTTTTTTCGGCTTAGTGTATGTACATTTTGAATAAAAAATTATGTTACCATCTCTTTTACATAAAAAATGGTGTACTTTGAAAAAGTCGCCTGGTCTTACGGTTTTTGAGATATATGCTTTTAAATAATTCAACAATTCAGTGTGTAGTTTATTTGTCATAAATGGAAAAACATTATTTTTTAATGCATTTGAACCCTGCTTTGTACTAACACACTAAACCATTTAACCAGTGTATTTGGAAGATTTTTTATCTCTTGTAAAATTTTGCTGAGGCAAATGGTTACGCCAGAAAAAATAATTAATTATGTGCGTTACTTTACTACTTGGTTATTATCAACTTTTCGAAATAGGTAAGTTCACTCAAATCGACTTATTTTGACGTCCAGAGTCTGTCCTCAAACGTTGTACACGTATTTTCGGGATACCTTGTATATTTTTCGGCAGGAGTAAAAACATATCATTGGTAAAGTCTAGCCATAAAAATAGTTTATGTTCATTGTATAAAAGAAAATATAACACGTTGTATAGCAAGGCACAATAATTTATTAGTTGCATACAAAATTTGACCTAACTGAGAAAAAGCCACCGGCCGCGCCTGCTACAGAGTGAGTCCTATCTGACAAAGCTCATTTACTTTTTTCCCATTTTTTTTATAGGTACAGGGTGGCTCGAATTCGACGCTCATCATTGGGATTTCGGAAACCGTAGAGATACAGGATCGGTTAAATGAAGGCAAAGTTGCGCAATTTGATGCTCAATAAAATGCCGTTTTGCGTTTTAAAAAATCTGAGTACTTCCGAAGATATTCGAAAAAAACCGGAATTTTCAATTTTGGATTCTATTGTTTCCTGCCTATATTTGTTAAGATAACTTAAAATGAAAAACACATTTTCATGGCCATTTTTCTGCTCTATAATTCAGTCTGATTAAATATTAAATTTGACGTTTCGGCTTCTGGCGACCATCATCAACTTAATTTTTTTAAATACGGACCTGATATTTTTTCCATTTAATTAAATCCTTTCATCACTCTTAAAACACTATATATCGCCACTTTGATATTTGCCGACGTTTCGTACAGATAATTCCATCACCAGAATATTGCATATTTATTTAACCATAATACAGCCCTGAACTACATTTTTAGGTAAAAAGGTAAAAAAAAGAATAAACAAATTACATATTTATAATGTTTTATTGCAACTCATTGATATCTAACAGCGGAAATTACTTTATTAACAGAAACTAACCAGCAGGTACGAATTCAAGGGAGAACTTCATTTAATGTATGGATTGGTATGTGGAGGAACAAAATTATTGGACCTTTCGTTTACGAAGGGACCTTAACTTCCGAACGATATCTAAATTTGATTAGGAATGATGTTTAGACGCCCTAGATAATCAACCTTTGGCAGTATTTCAAGAAATATGGTGGCAGCAAGACGGAGCTCTTGTCCACAATGGAAGAGAAGTAGCTCAATTCCTTTACCATATATTTCCTAATAAATGGTTTTGCAAGATGGCCCGCTAGGAGCCCAGATCTTAGGCCCCTAAATTATTTCCTTTGGGGATATCTTAAGAACCGTTTATTTAAAAATGCACCTCACGACCTTTAAGTACTACGACAAAATTTGATAAGAGAAGTTGCTGCTATTCTTGCGAAAACAATTATTAATCGAGCTGTATTAAAAATACAAAGCAAAGCAAGAAAATGCATTGAGAACACCTATAATAGTGATTAAATTATGTTTATATTTAATATGAGCATCAAGATAGTATTACAAATTGTTTATGTAAGCTAATTTGTTATCTACCTTTTTGTATCTTATGTCTAATATTCATGAAATTTTCGGTTAATAAAGTAATTTCCGCTGTTAGATATCAATGAGTTGCAATAAAAAGATTACGAATATGTAATAAGTTTATTCTTTTTTTACCTTCTTACCTAAAAATGTAGTTCAGGGCCGTATTATGGTAAAATAAATATGTAATATTCTGGTGATGGAATTTTCTGTACGAAACGTCGGCAAATATCAAAGTGGCGATATATAGTGTTTTAAGAATGATAAAAAGATTTAATTAAATTGAAAAAATATCAGGTCCGTATTTAAAAAAATTAAGTTGATGATGGTCGCCAGAAGCCGAAACGTTAGATTCAATATTTAATCACACTGAATTATAGAGCAGAAAAAGTGGCCATGAAAACGTGTTTTTCATTTTGAGTTATCTTAACAAATATAGCCAGGAAACAATAGAAACCAAAATTGAAAATTCCGGTTTTTTCGAATATCTTCGGAAGTACTCGGAATTTTTAAAACGCAAAACGGCATTTTATTGAGTATCAAATTGCGCAACTTTGCCTTCTTTTAACCGATCCTGTATCTCTTACGGTTTCCGAAATCCCAATGATGAGCGTCGAATTCGAGCCACCCTGTACAGGTACAAAAGCGGAACGATATAAAGGTGATAAAGGTATACTTTTTTATCATTTTTAAATAGGTCAAAGAGTTTAAAAAGAACACATGTCATATTTATATCCAATTTTTGATAGTTTTGGAAATATGGCCATCCTCAGGAATTTAAAAGGAAAACAGCATTTTAGCAATAAATCAGCTCGTATATTTTACACTATTTAAAAATGCATTTTAATAAGCTTTAAAAAAGTACTGTACATTAAATATGTCTGTCTCTTAGGGTTTTAGAAATATGGCCATGGCCATGCATTTTAATAAGCTTTAAAAAGAACTGTACATTAAATATGTCTGTCTCTTAGGGTTTTAGAAATATGGCCATTAAAAGATAAGAATTATGTTATATTTCTATTATACCTACTAGTACTAAATAAGTATCTACCATTTTTTAGATTTCGGAGGCAATATTGCGAAAACTTTAGGAGATAGATATACTAAATGTGCTTTTTTTTAAAGCTCTTTAAAATATATTTTTAATGACTATATGATATGCAGGGTTCCTCATTTAAATATGCTGTTTTAGTATGAAACTCTTGAGGATGGCCACATTTCCGAAACTCACAAAACCTGGATGTATTTTATGTGGTATTTTTTAAAGCTGCTTGAAACATCTTTTGTAATATAAATATACAGGATGTTATATTTCCTATTACCTTAAAACCAACATCGTTAAATATTTTTGTCTTGATTTATCTTTAAGGACGTTCCTTAAAAACTTTTCTTAGGATTTTTTAAAACTTTGTATACCCATAGTTTTGGTGTCCTCTACAAATAGTGTGTACACCTAGTATAAAAAGAATACATTTTGGAAATTTTAAAATAAGTATACATTTTGATTAGGTTATTTTACATTGAGATTTTTCTAAGCCCAAAACAAGTCGTGATATGTCAAGGTTTTAAACCATTAAAATTATAAACTATTTTAGAGTGCCTTCTATAAATAGTGTGTAGACCAAGCATAAAAAGAATATATTTTGGGAATTTTATAATAAGTATACATTTTAATTAGGTTACTTTACATTGGGTTTTTTCTAAACACAAAACAAGTCGTATTATGTCAAGGTTTAAAACCATTAAAATTATAAACTAATAATATTTAAAAAATTAAACAATTTGCTAGACCATACTTAAACAATAACAAAGTCAACCTACAAACTCTTTATTTAAAGACAACACAGTTTGGGGAAAAAGAGAGATAGTAGAAGAAGTAAGGGTAGTAGAGAGTAGAAGGGAAGTCGAGAAAAAATTATAAGTTCCAGTTAAGCCGTACGGGCTACCCCTAGGGGGTATGCCCGTACTAAATTCAATAAGTTAAATAATAACCGTAGTCTAATAGTGACATAAAAAGTTTGGTATTTGTCCACCGTTCTCATGGTCCCAGTAGATAGTTCCATATGGTAGATTTGCCCAAGTGACGTAAAATGGCCCTATATATAATTTAAAATTCTACGTCACCCACGATTTTTTTAATAGGCCTTGCGGTACTAAATTTTAAGATGTACACTTTCAAAATTTGCATTTATAACATGTATAAAGTCGTATCCTGACGGACGTTTTAGAGAACGTTTAATTAAGTATCATTTCAACTTTTCTTACAATTTTTATCAAAAACTGAAAATCAACAATGGGAAATATAAAAACGTTAAAAAAACACATATGAGCGGTACTATATGCAAACTTGTTTATTTAAAAGATTTTTTTCTTTTTTTTTTGCCATAACAAGCATTTCTGTGATTTTTCCCTGTTTTAACAGTTCTTAAGTTTTCTTTACCCTTTACATTTTAAAATATGCACTATGTACAGACCTAAATTTTTACCATTATTATATAAAAATAAAAAAAAGTTTCTTATAAATATACAAGTTTGCATATTTAAAAAATATTTTATATCCCAAATTTTTTAATTCTAATTTTTAATATTGTCAAAATTAACGGTACATTACTCTTAAGCAAAGCGCAATTTTTTTGTGAGATACCCCGTATATCACTGAAAAAAATATCTTATTGCATTTTAGGTTTTAGACCATGCAGAACTTTTTCGTAAAATTAAAATTAAAAAAGTTTTCCATATGGTGCGAACTTAATTAGACACGCTGTATATTAAATAGGGTTGCTGTAAATAAAAAGTAATATTTACGATATAAGGAAATAAATTTGTGTCGTAAATATGATGTGTCAAAGCCTCTAATACTTTAATGCTCGCATTACTCTTTGGAAATTTCTTTAAGAGCGTTTAAAATGTTACTAGTTTGCCAATTGAAACAGTTTTGTATTTTGACAAATAACAAAATTACTAACGGTGGACCCCTATAGTATGAATGATTATGTATACCTGTATTTTATATATTTAGGTAAAAACAAAATATTTATTGTTAAGTACGTGTTATTGTCAAATAGAAAATCCGCAGGCGGATTCTGTAACTCGATAGAGAAGAAATTTCCTTTCTGTGCAATGTAAATCATAGGGCAATTTTACGAAATTTCTTGTCTATCGAGGAACAGAATACGGGTACTGCTAACTCTTTAACTTTGTCTTCAGCATAATATTAAAATGTATTAAAATTGACACCTATTTAAATGACTGATTGATGTCATGTTACAAAATAAAATGTATATTTAATGTTCGTAAATAAGCATTTAACACATTTTGAAAGCCAATTATTTTAATCATCATATTTGCTTTTGCAATTAGAAAGTCAGATGATTTTTTCTTATTTAAATACCTAAATCTGCATATTTATGTTAAAATGGAAAATAGAAAATAAATCTTAAAAAAAAACAGTTATTTTAACGAAAATTTTTAAATTAACTTTCCGTCTAACAGGAAATAGCAGCCTTTTCTCCTGATATTCTGAATTAAAATACTTTTTTCCACGACCGTTAAAACAATGCTGTTTTTTAAGCGTTAACATGAAGTTAAAGTACTCCATTCTAGTACACTACAATTTTTTTTTTAAAAGTAACTTTTTTATCACTTTGAAGTTTTTTTACACTTTAAATTAGTGTTCTTTTTTCAATGTCTACTACAATAAACTTAAATATCAATTTATGCAATGTAACAATAAAGGCGACATCAGCTGAAACAAACGGTCAAGTTACTTTTGATTTCGTCATTATTTCTTTTAGTTCATGTGTCACCAGCTTTAAAATTTGACAGTTTGCAAATTAATTTAATAGGAATTATTGAAAATTAATAGTAATAATAAATTTGGATGACTAAGAAATTGAAAAGAAATTTATTCTGTTTTAGTATTATTTCTACAAAAATAAGTAAATACAATTTTCCAAAATTAAATAATTAATGCATAGTTATGAAGAGAATAATTGTCTCCTAAAAATAAGAAGGCTATGATTTTTGTTGCAATATAATGGCTGTACTGCAAAAATCAAAATTAATAAGTTTAGATAAATAAAAACATCATAAAATGGTGTTTTGGGAAATTTTTATACGATCGTGGAAAAAATATAGTATGTAACACGTGCATAAAGTGTCTTTATTTTACTCATGGGATTGCCACACTCACCTTACGGCTCGTGCTGTCAAACTTCCCATTCGTGAAAAGAGTATCACTTTATGCACTTGTTACATAAATTACTATTTTACTAATATATTACAATAATGGGCGCCTGCAGAATGACTTATAGGGGGTGCAAAATTTTTAAGGGGCAAAAAAGGTCTTTACCAATTAACAAACCATCCTTCTATATCTATTTTCCTATTCAAGATCCAAAAAGCCCGGGGGTGCATAATTCTTTTAAAAGCCAAATAACTTGATTTTTTTTGCAAAACGTAGTATTTATCCATTTTATGACAATATCCAGGGTGCAAGTGCACCCCTTCCAGCACCCGTGATTACAATTAAAAATTAATTAGGTACCTACCATTAGAAAAAACACTCCAGTAGATTTCCAATAGCAACTTGTATTGGAAAGTGGTAGACCATAAAGCAAATGTTTGAAAAACACGCATAGCAATCATTTATTCAAAACACAGTTCTTCAAAAAATATTATTAAAATACTCTTGTAATAAATATAAAAAAACTTACTTTAAAAAGATAAATAACACTTATTAAAACTTTAAAAATAATAAATAAAAAATTTAGAAAAATGAAATCGGGTAATAACATTCCGCTAAACTACTAAATGTTAAGGTAATTATTTACAAACTGGACGCATCGCCGATTTTCTTGAAATTTGGTATAAGGGTTTTTGGGGCGCTGATTACGAATCTAAAAGAATTTCTAGTCGGACTCGTTTCATTCTCGAGATATTCATCATCAGACTTGATAACCAAAACTACCCTGAATTCACTATTTCCCCCTTCTTTTTGCACTTAATTCTTGATTGAAAGCTAAATCGGTAATCAATATTTGATTTCCACCTCTAAAAACTTATTTTTCTATTTATTTTACCCGTTTTTTTATAAAATTGCAAAGCTTCACTTTTAGTCATTATGATCCCAGTAACCTTGGCGCTGCCAAGACTACTGCGATTGAAAGTGAAGCTTTAAAATTTTATGGAAAAAAATGAGTAAAATACATAGAAAAATTGGGTTTTAGAGGTAGAAATCAAATATTAAGTACCAATTTAGCAAAAACTCAAATATCACGTGCAAAAGAAGGGAAAATAGTGAATTTAGGTTAGTTTTAGTTATCAAGTCTGACGAAGAATATCTCGAGAAGAAAAGAGTCCGACTAAAAAAATCAGATTCGTAATTAGCGCCCCAAAGAACCCCGTATACCAAATTTCATTTAAATCGGCGATGCGTCCGGTTTGTAAATAATTATCAATATTAATAACTAAATACACAAGAGGTTTTTTCTTCATACCATGTTATTACCCGACTCCATTAAAAAAAAATGGTATTCATTATTATTTTTAAATTTCTAGTTAGTTTTACTTGTATTTTTGAAGTCGCTTTAATTTTTTTAATAATTATTTTACTCTTTTAGTTTTTCATTAATTCCATTTGGGTTATCGGTGACTAACCACTAAAAAAACAGTACTACTACCTTTTTCTCTCACGTAAACTCTTCGTACAAAACGGCAATGCTACCCCCAACAGGTATAAGTTGAGTATAAACGGAAACACCTGACCCACAAAAATAAAATAAACGTAATTACACATTAAAAAAAAAATATATATATATATATATATATATATATAAATATATATATATATATATATATATATATATATATACATATATGAACTATTAACTAATTTTTTTTACTTTTCTGCACTAGTGCGAAAAAGTGACACTTTCCAAACTATATTGCGTGCAGGAAAGTGCTGCTTTCCACACGCTATTGGAAACAATATATTTTTAAACTACCTAATTAAATAGCATAAAAAAGTAAAAGTGTATAATATTTTTTTCCATTGGTTATGTTTTCTAGGGAAAATAAAAATTAACGTTAAAAATATATTTTTATTCTCAAAATACCAATTTTTGTAGCACAGCAATTTTATTGCAACAAAAAATCATAGCTTCCTTATTTTTAAGAGACAATATAATTATTCTCTTTATAACTAGGCATTTATTATTTAATTTTAGAAAATTATATGTACTTACTTTTTGTAGAAATAATACTAAAACAGTATAAATTCCTTTTTAATTTTTAGTCAAACAAATTTAATATTACTATTAATTTCCAATAATTATTTATATTGAATTTATTTGCAAACTGTCAAATTTTAAATCTAGTGACACATAAACTAAAAGAAATGACGAAATCAAAAGTAACTTGATCGTTTGGTTCAGGTGATGTCGCGTTTAATGTTAGATTGCATAAATTGAAATTTAGGTTTATTGTAGAAGCCATTGAAACAAAACACTAATTCAAAGTGTGAAAAAAGCTTCGAGGTGTTAAAAAAGTCACTTTATGTAGTGTACTAGAATGGAGTACTTTACCTTCATGTTAAATTTTAAGTTAATGCATCTCGTTATATTTTTTGAATTAACGAGAGACAACAGGATTGGTATTTACTAAACATTCATTAAAAATCCGGGCTTTAGTCGTAGTACCAGTACGTAACTGGTTGAGCAAACATTAGTTATCAAAAAGCAGTTTTCGGTAATTAGGACTTTAAAATTTGCATATTTTGTAAATCTAATACCCACATTGGGTGTTAGATTGTTAGATATACGCATAAATTATCACTTTTTTAAACATGTGTAACATGAAAGCAAGATGTTGACTATTAAATTCTCATTTTCTAATTATAGGCTTATATCAATTTCTAAATTTTAAAAAGTAAAAATTATTACTTAATCTTCTTTTAACTCTTAATAATGGGTATTTGGAGGTATCTTAAAAAAATAACGCTATTAAGTAATAGTTATTTTCATACGAAAAACTATATCTTACATTTTTTTAAGATTATGCCTTTTTATTATTTGCCATGACTGCGCCTAACATGGTCTGTTCTTAAACTCCAATTTCCGAGTCAGGATCATCGCGTACACCCGCAGCTACTGCCGCTATATTTTTGCACTTTGTGCTAGATGTAGCCCATTTGGTCAAGGATTATCCAATAATAAAAATTGGAGTTCAAATTTTTGTGATGGTACAGCGAATAGTCCGGCTCAGTAGGCCAATTATGCGTGGACTTTAAGTTGCTCGAAGCGCACGAAACACATTCCTCGGAAAATGATGATTTTCATGATACATTTTTAGACGTTGTGCCGGGGACGAAGTCATTCCACGATAAATTACAGTACAGAAACACAAATACCATGACATTTTGACATTTGGACCCTCTCATCTATCCAAAAATACCTACCAGAAATGGTACCTCTAAATGAATCACCCAATATAATCACAGAGGAGCCGTTTCTGAAACGTAACCACAGACCACCGGTTTTTTAACCGACTTAAAAAAAGTTTACTACTAAGTTAATTACCGAAAACTGCTTTTTGATAACTAATGTTTGCTCAACCAATTACGTACTGGTACTACGACTAAAGCCCGGATTTTTAATGAATGTTTAGTAAATACCAATCCTGTTGTCTCTCGTTAATTCAAAAAATATAATGAGATGCTTATTCAAGAGCATTAACTTAAAATTTAACATGAAGGTAAAGTACTCCATTCTAGTACACTACATAAAGTATTAAAAAAGTGACTTTTTAACACCTCGAAGCTTTTTTCACACTTTGAATTAGTGTTTTGTTTCAATGGCTTCCACAATAAACCTAAATTTTAATTTATGCAATCTAACGTTAAACGCGACATCACCTGAACCAAACGATCAAGTTACCTTTGATTTCTTCATTTCTTTTAGTTTATGTGTCACTAGATTTAAAATTTGACAGTTTGCAAATAAATTCAATATAAATAATTATTGGAAATTAATAGTAATATTAAATTTGTTTGACTAAAAATTAAAAAGAAATTTATACTGTTTTAGTATTATTTGTACAAAAAGTAAGTACATATAAATTTCTTAAATTAAATAATAAATGCCTAGTTATAAAGAGAATATTTATATTGTCTCTTAAAAAATAAGGAAGCTATGATTTTTGTTGCAATAAAATTGCTGGGCTACAAAAATTAAAAATTAATTAGTTTATATAAATATAACATGTATAAAATGGTATTTTGAGAAATTTATAAAAATATATTTTTAACGTTAATTTTCATTTTCCCTAGAAAACATACCCAATGGAAAAAAATATTATACACTTTTCCTTTTTATGCTATTTAATTAGGTAGTTTCAAAAATATCTTGTTTCCAATAGCGTGTGGAAAGCAGCACTTTTCTGCACGCAATTTAGTTTGGAAAGTGTCACTTTTTTGCACTAGTGCGAAAAAGTACACTATGCCTCACTACTTCTGCACTAGCGCGGAAAAGTAAAAAAAAATTAAACCAAATATTAGTGAGTGGCAATGAAGGATTTTCATGTACATTTTTAAAAGGAAATTTAGCTTTGGTATGCTAAGATATTAGGAAGCATTGTGTTAAATTTAAAAAAATAATAAATAAAATTTTAGTTTTTACGTTTTCCTTACGCTCGTAGAACCAATAGCGTTCTTACCACGTGCCGAAAGTGCCTTTTCCGCACTTGACTGCTTGACTGCAGTCACGTGCGGAAAAGTGGCACTTTTAGCACGTTAGTTCTGATTTTTTTGCGATTTTAAATAGCCCTGAATCTCCTAATAAAATTTTTATTATAGGTATAAACATTTCAAACAACGCAAAAGTTTTATGAAGAATAACCTTTTTTCGAATAATAAAAATATTTTTTATACAGGTATAGTTAAGTTCATCCGTAGACACACCGTATGTACCTAAATGCAAGGCGGTTTGCCTTTTTATAATTGAGGAATGACGTCGGCGCGGCGATCGTTTAGCCAGTGCCTTTAAGAAAATAATATGAAATAAATATTATAATTTAGTTTTTCTTAAACCCTTTTAATATTCAATTTGTTTTATACTATATTAAAGATATTTTGCAAACTTAAATAAAAGTTGCAATTTTTTTTTGTAATATATCATTTTTATTCCATGATATTTATTACTATGGATTTTTGCCCACTTAGCTTCGTGGGTTGCCCCCAAGTGGCCCAGCCGTTGGCCCACCGGGTATTTGCCCGATGGCCCAGTCCGACACTGCCTAATACCGTAGAAAAATGTCTACTACCCTAAACATTATTTAGAAAGTTTACTCATTTAATGAACTTCTTAGAAGTACTCATTGATCTAATATTTTTTTGCATAATTTAATTAGTTTTGGTTAGTTGCTAATGATCATGGCAGTCGAGACACGTTAAATTAAATAAATAAAATAAATAATTAGTTTTTTTCACAAGCTTTTATTTAACTTGCAATGTATGTATGTTTGTATATATTATGTACGGGTGGAATCTTGCAACTCAATTTCGAAGCATATGTCTTTAACCGATTCAGCTGAAATGTTGTACTCGCCTCAAGATTGGATGACAATGCGTGCTTAGCTATGTAACGTCAATCTAAATCCAACATGGCGGAATACCCAAGATTGCGAACCAGTTATTTTTATTGTACCCCCACAATATGGGTATCAAATAAAAGAGCTTGCTAAGAGTAACTCGAAAAATAAAGTTACGTCATCCTAAATGCAATATGGCGAAACAGCCAAGATGGCGGACTGTTTACTTTTAATGCACTTTTACAATAGGAGTGTTGAGAGTAACTCGAAAAAAGTTATATCTATTCGTATTACAGCTAGATTGTTTGAAATTAACCGGAAAACGACCTTGTAACAATAATGCGTCCAATGAGATAAATGGACTAAGAAACATGTCCAGCTATATCTAAAAATAAATAATTAATTAAGTTGAAGCTAAATAAGCCCCTTAACACTGCCAAAATTTATGAAAATCGGATTAGGAATTTTTGAGCTATTAATAAAAAAACCTTTTAAAGAAATTTAACACCCTCTATCTTCAATACAGTGCATTTCTAGACCTATTTTTATATGAACTTTTTCATATAGAATTATCTCACGAATACCATTTTTACCGTATTTAGGAAACACCCTGTATATGGTGGGTATTTTAAGTCTTTTTTCTACAATTAAAACCCCTTTAAATGACCCTATAGAAACAGCGCCGTATTATCCATTAGGCTGACTAGGGCGGCAGACAGGGAGTAACAGGCGCTAGCGCTATACAGGGGAGTTTTTAAAAAGTTTAGGTCGGGTGGGAATTAGAACTAATTTCTGTGTGAATAAGGTGCTTTGAAATAAATGAAATAGGCGCGA
Organism: Listronotus bonariensis; assembly: GCA_014170235.1. Lineage (NCBI taxonomy): Eukaryota > Metazoa > Arthropoda > Insecta > Coleoptera > Curculionidae > Listronotus > Listronotus bonariensis. The sequence goes on from JACEGR010001049.1 coordinate 45,143, forward strand.
AAAGTCATTAAATTTAATTTCGGGTGGTAAAGTAAGGTGTGATGGGCACTACTGAACATAGGCGCAATGGAGGTAAGGACCTTATGTTTTTTTTTGTTTTGCTCTTCAATTTTTTTTTTTTTTTTAAATAGGCGCTCCGGGAATTCTAGCCTAGGACGCCTCATACAGTTAATACAGCCCTGTATAGAAATCTAAACTAACAAATACAGCTTTTTTCTGAAAAAAAATCAAATACGTGCAATTGCATAAGTAGGAAACATAATGCCTTAAATTCATCTACCTTCACAAAGATTCGTCTGCCTGTCAGTCTTGTGGAGTGTTAATTCGAAAAACAAACACTTTTTTAACTCGGTTGTCTTTTATTTAGAAATTAGCGACTATATGATTATATTCAGAAATATTAAACATGTAACAGAGTTGCTAATAGGGTTTGGTTCTTAGCAAACAATCATCTAAAAACGTTGTTTTTTTCTTTACTTAAATATTTTACATTTCAAACATATACGTATTGTCGAAGCCAGAAGGAACCTTTATTAAATTTTAAAAATAAAAGTTATAATTTTATAACAGTATGCCAGAGCCGCAGGGAGTGGCCATGGGGCAATTGCCCCCCAAGAGCTCAAAAAAGACCTTTTAAAGATGGGTTCTTTGCTGGAGATGGCGTCTAAGCTGCTTTGTTTACTAACCTGAAGTCTTTTTTTTTTTTGGTTGTTAATATTTTGAGAATGTTGTTTTTGAACTTTCGGGACGCGAAAGGAACATGTTTAATGCTTATGCGACCACGTTTAAACTCTTCAACCCAAATATCCACAAAGACTAAAACCCTAAAAGCTAATGTATCGTGGATGTCTTAAGCGAGGTAAGAGGAAGTTTGCTGATACGAAACTTAAATACTTGAAGATTTGGGGGAAAGAAAAACTTTCGCTGACAGAAGGTTCCACATTCTAGAAACTCTGGGGATAAAAAAACAAACAAAGTGGGAAGTTCGGGGCCTGTCCAGTTGGACCCTATAGAGATGCATACATGCGGCACCACGAGTTTCTCTGTTGGGAACCGCGAGTGGAGAAATTATATTGGACAATTCTTCAGAGCAGAACAGGTCGACGATGGGCAAGAGAGGGAGGTCTTTCTGTAAGTGAAGGATCATTAATGAGGCGATGAGCTCTTCTTTAAATAGAATCAAGAATGCTAAGGGTTGTGGGGTACGCCATGCCTCAGATATGAGAACAATATTTTAAGGGAGGTCGGATTTGGAACACACAAAGTGAATAAATTAGATGGCGAAAATATCTTTTGGCTCGTAAGGGAAATCCAAGCTTGTGAAGAATAAACAATGTTGGTTCCAGTACTGAAACTTGAGGCACTCCAGCATTTACTTGGTAAAAGCTTGAAAAGTGGCCATCAATAATAACTGATCGATCAGATAACTAGAGGGCCAAGTACAGAGTTTAGATAAAATATCTATAAACTTAACTGCTAATTAAAAAGTTTTGAGCAGGCCTTGTAGATATTATCATGAAGTAATAAACTATTTTTTTTTGAAAAGTTGCAATTTTTAAGCACAATTTTTTATTTTTTAACATGAATTTACCTATTTTTAAATGTTGTAGCAAACAAAAAATCTTTTGATATCTATGCATTATAAAAAACACTGGTTTCATTATCTACAACATCAACTGCAACAACTGCAATCATAAACTTTGGTATTTAAAAAGAAATTAAGATAGGACCACCACCAGTATCAAACACCGAAACAGTAAAATTAGCATCTCTAATAGACAGTTTGTTTTAACAGAAAAACAAACATATAAATCACATAAAATACTATTTGACACCTTAAGATTTAACGTACTTCCTGGAAAGAATCCGTGTATGAAAACCATAAAAATAAATACGCACCTTTAAACTAACTATTATTATACCTTTTTTACCCGACGAGATCGGTAAGTAAATAAATATTCAGTGTCGTACAATTACAAGGAAAAACAGCTATAGATTTTAGCTCGAGGTTGTGTTGCCTCCCGACGCAAAGCGAAGAAAGACAAAAACCGGGAGACTAAAGGCGAATTTTTTATTGTCAACGGTTCAAAACATTTTAAAAATATAAAATGAAATGGCAATATAAATATAAGAGTTAGATAGAGATAGGTATTCAAATGTTTTTAAAATGTTTTGAACCGTTGATAATAAAAAATTCGCCTTAAAACTACAATTTTTTGATATATACCATTGTTTTCTGTGACGAGACAAACAACAATTTAAGGTCTAGCCACACATAACCGCACCAAGGCCGCACCGTGTCCGAATTTACTGTGGTAGAGAAAAGTGGGGCAAATTAATTTGGAAAAATGCAAAAGCATTTTTCATACTTTCAAAAATATAAAAAGCATTTTTTCAAGCTAAGTCTATTGTTTTATGTATGCATATCTCCTTGTTCAAATAAAATAGATTTTCCTGCTTATCTCTATTTCCTTATATTTAAACTTTGGTCACACATAACCGCACCGATGCCCTACAAGACCCGCACCGTAGCACGATCCTGTCTCGGTGCGTTAGGTTTAAATTTTTTATTTCGACGATAATGTACGTTGCATCGTACGGTCTTAAACCCGCTCAGCCAATGAAGTCATACGTAAATCGGATAGCGCCGATGTTTCCCAAACCAAACGTTGAGTTTACTGAGCGTGACCTTTTATTTCAGTTTATTACGTATAAAAATAAAAAGTTAGTGGTTTAAGGTTAGTTGTTGCAAACAAAAAATACAAGAAAAAGTGATTTAACAGGAACTAAAAAGTGTAAAATAAATTTTATTGTTACATCTTGTGAATAATATGTGAGTAAAACTTAGGAACACATTGTTTTTTTTGTTTTATAAGTTTTTTTATTTAGATTTTAAAAAATCAAATAAACTATAAACGTCATAAGTTCGATGCAAAGTAACTAATTAAAAATGCGTCGCAGCCGACGTGGCGTGACGTACAACGGTTGGTCAGTGATGTTTGTTTACTTCTTAAAATGCGGTGCGGAATATGTAATCGGGCACGGAGCGGTGATATGAAGCCTTAGCCATCCTAAGATGCGGTTATGTGTGCCCAAACTTTAAAACTATGGTACCTTATTTGCGAAGCTTTATTATATGATCAAGTGTAATTTAAAGTGTGGTATAACAGACTGTAATTTTATGAATAGCAAACATTTTGCAATGCATCCTCCTACATTTTACCAGCGAAACGCACGGCTGCGGGCTCGTTGTAGTTTAGTGTTGAAGACACCTATTATTACAATATTACAGTTAGAAAATTATTTATATGAAATGTGAAGATTTAAACCACTCGTCTGTCGTATAACAACAATTAAACCTGCGTTGCTATGGAAACCATTGAAGTAATTATTAAATACCTGTCAATTGAATTCTGTGATTTGAGGGATTTATTTTAAAAATTTGAACTTAGTGTGGTTGTTTGCTACCTACTTTAGATATTTTAGAGGGTGTCCGGGAATATGTAGACGCTATCTTGGATTCATATAGAAGACATAAAAATAATATGACAAGTTCAAATAAACGTTTCTTCTAAAGCCCCTCTTTACTGAGATATGTGCCCTTTAAACACTTCGCTGGAAATTGGTTTTGAATAACTTTTATAGTACTTGGTATATTAAAATGTTTCTCTTTATTATTACAGATATTACTAAGGACTCATTAAAATGGTGCCCTTTTCAAACATTTACATTCATTAGGGTGCCAGGGGCGAACTTACCCTTACAAAATAATGCAAATTATTTTTATACCATGTATATCAGAAAATTAAAAAAAAAGTAGTAATTTTAGACAGCTTAAACACTTCGTTAAAGAAGGTGCTTTTGCTTAATATAGATAAATTGAAGCGTTTTTACAAATACAATTTTTACTCAAATAATGTTGTATTGAATAATTTTGTATTACAACTCCTCTAAACTTATGCATTCTTTAGTTTTAATTATTTAAAATAATGGAATTCTCTACAATCCAGCAACATTAATTTTTATTGTTGTAAAAATACAAAAATATTCGTTTTCATTTTTTTTTTTTTTTTTGATAGATGCAACAGAATAACCTAATGTTTTTAGATTTTCCCACAGCACAAAAATTTGTTTTGGTCGAAACGCTTCAATTTATCAATATCGAACAGAAACACCTTTTTTAGCTAAGTGTTTAAGCTATCCAAAATTACTACTTTTATTTCGCTACTATACAGGGTGTAAAAATAATAAGCACTATTGTGTGAGGTTATAAGTCCGTCCCTGGCGCCCCAATAAATGCAAATGTTCTAAGAGTCTATAGAAATATCCCTAATTAAAAAAAAAATATATTTTATTGTACCAAAAGGTAAAAAAGTTATTTAAGAAGAACCGATTTTCAGCGGCGTCCTTTAAGGGCAAATACCTATCTTAGTAAAGAGGGGCTTTTGAAAAAGTGTGTAGGAACTTGCCATATTATTTTTATGTGCTCTATAGGAATCAAAGAGATTACCCACATATTCCCGGAGACCGTGTATAGTTAGTTAACAGATGTCTGATTTTAATTTTGATATAAAGACAATGTAAATTTTGTATAATGTATATGTGTATGTATATTTTGAAAAAAAAATAATTTTATGAAAAGTCACATTTTAGTAACTGTCAACAAAAAAAAGGATTTTTTTCCCTGTCATGAAAAAAATATTTAATTAAATACGTTAGCAAAGGTTTTTGCTTTTGCTAAAGATCTGAACCAATATTTTTATAGATTATAAAAAGGTAATAAAAAATACATGTTATTATTTAATTTATATTTTTTTATTAAGTAATTAGCAACGGTGTTTTGTAACAACAGAAAAATTATCTAATTTCTCGGTTAACGACGGGGTGAGTATAAACCATTATCTTGTGGTCACGCAATTTCGTCGTTAAAATAAGATCATTTTTGCACCTTTCAAGAAACTGTAAGGGCGTTTAATAGATAAAGCATCTGTCAGAAGTAAAATATTGTTTATTGGGTGTTTGTGCTTTTGTGGGGATTTAAGCTACTTTTCGTGGAATAAAAGCAATAATAAAAGCTCATTTTGGGTTACTAATGGGGAAAATATTCAGCTTTTAATAAAATACTAGATTGTTCCCGTCTAATTTTACGGATGTAAGATAGTTATTATCGATCGATTTAAATTAAGCGCCTCTATCGGATGCTTTTGAAACTCTTCTAGTGCACTATGATATTTGTTTGTCATATTTTGCTTAATGTTGTTGCAGTTAGTTCTAAAAAATAAGAACATTTTTTAATTAAAAGAATGCTCGAAAATGCTTCATTTTTGAAATACAGGGTGTTAAGTTTTAAGAAAATAATGACTTTTTAGTCATAGCTTTCCTACTACTTCCGATATTTCCACAAACTTGGTACACTTCATTTGACCACTACATGACACTTTTTGGTGTAAATGTTAAAAAAAATACCAGTGGCGTTCAAACAAGATGTACTATTTTTTTTTGAAAAAAGATAGTATACCACTGCCTTTTTTATCCATAATATTCTTAAAATACTCATTTACGAGATGGTAAATTTCGTTTCTTCAAATTTTTTGTCGGTTAAATTTTTTTTTAAATATATGTTTTGCTTTTTACTTTAATATGATTACTATGAAATCGATAAACATACACTAAAATACACTACCTCTTTCAGTTCGGTGAAAAGGGTAAATTTTACCCCAAGGTTGTTGATTGTGAGTGCGCCCCTGATCTCTTCTTCTTTATTTAGTATCTTAGCAAATACCTTTAGAGGCAGCTTTGCCGCACGAACAAAGTAGGGCGGAGAGAAAAAATAAGCCGGAGTATTCACATAACATACAGACAAAAAAAAACATTCAGGCAAATTGAGAACCTTCTTCTTTTTGAAATCGGTTTAAAATAGTTAAAGGTGCTTAAGTATTTCAAGCGTTAGAAACATAAAATATGGGTAAAATTTAAAATTACCTTGTAACGCAAATATGTGACTAGAACTTTTATTTTCAGCGGAATTTCCCAACCAATTTGAATATAAAATGGCCGATGTCGAACCACTCTGTTGAAGCTGGTATGGTATAAAGTTTGCTTCACTGGGTGTCGTCTGAGCTTGGGCAAGTTTTTGGCTTGATAGATATTCCAGAAGATTTCCTGGTGTATTGGGAGGTAACGAATCGGGTCTGGAAAACTGCTGTAGGTCCAGAATTGATTGATAGAGAGTCCCTGGAAATAAAATATACACTGTGTCCGTAAAGTCTTGTACAAATTCAATTAAAATTTAGTTAATTAGCTAATTGTTAAACCGCACTTTTTTGACACTAATACGAATTATATAGGATGTCCTTAAAAAGTGTAACGACATACAACTTTAGTTTTTAGGTGAAACACACTGTATATTATTGCATTTTTGAATTTCTCTGAAATGTTAAGTTGATAATACTACTTAGAATTAACAATTTTTTATGTTCTTTTAAACCCTTTCAAAACCTATTTAGGGGGTTTATTTTGACGAGTTTACCACGAATAATCCTACTGTCATATATGGAAACGGCGCTTTAACCCAGTCTGTTAATTTTGGCATGTTTTGATTGTCGAACTGGGTGAACGCCACACGGTTTCTGTCCGACTAGTTTACCACAATGTTTTACAAGCAAATTTTTAAACCATAAGGCTTAAAATTTACATATTTCAGGTATCGGACTGGGCGGGTCTCGTAACTGTAACCCTTGCCATTTTTGACCATGTTTGACCAAAAAGTTACGGGTTCGCCGAAACATGTCAAAATTGATAGGCTGGGTTAAAGCGTTGCTTTCATATATGGCAGTATAAATATTCGTGGTAGACTCGTCAAAAGTCTTAATAGGTCTTAAAAGGGTTATTATTATCGAAGTCTATTTTATTGATGGCCAAGGCACTAATATGCCTAGATATCAAAGGATGATTTTCAATTGTCAATATTTTTAAAACTTTTAACGATAAGTTTAGACTATTATACATGAAACATATCCTCAATTTATTATTTATTTATGACAAATCCAAAATGCAATAATAAAAAGTGTGTTCCTTTTAAGTAAATACTTATACCCAGCAAACACTATTTGCCGGTAATATACATTTTTCATATTGGCATTGATGGTAAAGCATTGGCAATTGGTGGCAATATTATGCCAACATCTACTACGCATTAAAAAGTCAACCCTAAATAAACGCTCAATTGCCAATAAATTTTAAATGCAGACGAATTGCCGGCAAGCATACAAAAATATTGGCATACCAATCCTGATTAAATAAAGCATGCCTTTTTGTTGCAGGCAAATAAATATTGGATTTTTGAAGGCAAACCTTCAACGCATATTCATACTTTTTAAACCATATTATTAACATTGGTATTTAACTAACAGAACAATTTTTTGATCTGTTTTATTTATAATGGCAGCTAAACAACATTATTTTATGTTTTTTACATAATTTAAAGGAAATGGCCTTTTCATAATATTTTACTGTTACAAATCATGCAAATAAAAATTAAGTCAAACAAAATGTTTATTATGTATTTAAAAAAAATAATGGTAAAATAGCTAGGTTAATTTCGACCGAATGTGACATATTTAAATTTCCCGCTTAGTCGAAATACAATATTTGACGATTTTGACAGATGAAGAAAAATTGCCTACTTTGACCGCTTTGTGCAATTGTTTTCTACGTGGTTTTCTAGCTTTTTAGTCAAAAAAATTAATAGACATAATTAAGTGTATCCATTACCTAATTGGTGTGTGTTGTGTGATTAATTGGTGATGGCTAGTCGAGAAGGCGAATTATTCAAGTAGACTGTTAGGAGCTGTAAAAATTTTGTTTAAAACCTTTTAGGTACTTAAAAAATTACATGAAATTAGGGAGTTGCCTTATTAAAAGTTTTAAAGACGTGTTAATAAAAAATATTATATATATTTAATAGTTTTTTGACATTTAACTCCTTTAAAATATTTCTCCCTATGTTTTGGATCTAAAAATTGAGTATAAGTGTCCCTTGAATACTTACTATTTTAAAGTGTTTTTTTTATTTACTATCTTTTTTTTTTAATTTGATTATATACCTTTAATTTTTATGGTTTATTGTTACTGTATAAAAATGTATATAATGTAATTTTTTTCATGATAAAGTTTTCCTGCCTTTTTTCCCATTTTTTTTATTACAAAATTCTAAATATGTTATTTAACTTTTGGGACATTCAACTTATAAAACTTGCAATACTTATTTAATGATAAAAGCCAATATCCTAAACGCATTTTTTATCATAACTTATTAATGATGGATGCCATCACAGTATCTGCAACATGTGGCCCAATAACGGCCAATTGCCCACTTTCGTGTCTTTTTGTTATCTTTTTGCCAATAACTTATTAATGATGGATGCCATCATCCTAAACGCATTTTTTCATTATAACTTATTAATGACGGATGCCATCACATTATCTGCAACACGTGGCCCAATAACGGCCAATTGCCCACTTTTCTGTCTTTTTGATACCTTTTTACCAATGCCTTGCCATTAAAGAGTGTTGGCAATGCCAGTAAATTAAATGTACATGGCCAGCAAAAAATGTTATATGGGTAGTTTTTGGGATATCCCGTATAACTGGAATGGGTGTAAAAAATGCGTAGAATGTCAGAAATTTTCTAAGTAATAACTTATGTTAGGGATACATAACAAAAACAAATGCAAAACATTTACCTGCCCTATTTACAGCACTAATCGGCATCGGCTTAATAAACCTCACGTGCTCTCTCTCCCTTCCATCCTCACTGCTGTACCTATTGTCCTCACTATCATCACATTTACCTAACGTCTCACTGTTCAACTCACTGTCCCCCTCACTAACCCGATTTAATCCCAGTATATTGTCTATTGAAAACTTGTTATTGGAATTATTAGTTGTATTATCACAGGTATTGTTTTTATCTTGAAATGTTTGACTTTCCGTTTCTTCGGTATTAAGAATATCGAGACTGTTTTCATCTTCTGAAGTAAAGTTAAGACTGTCGTTGGATTCTGAGCTGTAGTCTGTGTCTCTGGATATTTTAATATTTGTAGGCTCCATAACTTTAAAATTTAAAAAAATTAATAATTTGTAAAAATAATTAATTAACTAATGATATAAAATGATTCAATAGATAGGTACGAATTAAATTTAAAATTTGGAGAGTTTAAAACAGTTAATAGCGATTTAAAAGGAAGCGCCTTAATCGGATACTTTTAATTTTTTTTTTATCTTTGGACAATTCACGAAGGCTAAATACTAACGTACCGTGGGTGTCTTAAGCAGAGTAAGAGGAAGTTTGTTAACACGGGACTTAAAAACTTGAAGATTTGGGGGGAAGGAAAGACCTCCGCTGGCAGCAGGTTCCACAGTCTAGAAACTCTAGGGATAAAAGAACGAACGAAATGGGAAGTTCGGGGCCTGTCCAATTGAACTGTATAGGGATGCATACGAGCGGCACCACGAGTTACTACTTTCCTTGTGCAATATGACATTTGTTTTTCATATTTTGCCTGATGTTAAAAAATCAGAAAAATTGTTGTAAGTATAGTAAAGGTTTTTATTTTTCATTAAGATAGATTTAGTTTGTCGAATTTCGACGGGTTTAATTTAGTTATTTATTGAGCGTCTTTAACCTAACAGTTCTGTACAAAATTTTACCACAAATTCCTTGGACCAAAATACGAAAAGGTGATTGTTTAAAGATTTAGGGTGTCTAAATTTTTATTATATTTTAGTTATTTTTAAATATCTTATATATTACAAGACATTTAAAAAATATATATATATTAAAATATTTTTTAGAGTAAAAGATCGAACCTATAGTCCCTTGCTTAGGAACAAATACTCGTAACTTTTTTGTCCCGCTATATGTTAGTTTTAGACTAAAATTTTTATTCTTCCATATTTTTTGCACAACAAACGTATACCTGATAAATAAAGCTACAAACAACCGTTTTTAAGATATTTCTGATTAAAAATTTTTGGAACAACAAAGGTTTAACTGATAAATAAAGCTACGAACAACCGTTTTTGAGATATTTTTGATTAAACATTTTATTCCATACAAAAGTTTGCCATTGCTTTCATTCACACTTTATTTAGGCCACCTGGTAATTTTCAAAAAGCCAAAATACAACGATCTAATGTAATTTACTTTAGTTGAAAGGTTGCTGGTTTGCAAGATACAAGGTGTTAAGTTTTCCATTTATTTTTTTTACTTGGACACCCTGTACCTCACAATTTATCAACTTTTTAACTAAGGCAAATTAGGTTAATTTTTTCTTCTGTTGTGGCGTAAGGAAATTAAAATACCAATATGTACAGACCTTAAGAAGATACCTGGGTGGCATAAATAGAGCGTAAAAGTTGAGATTTGAAAAGAGTTGACAATGGAAGGCTGGTGGGAGAAATTGTAAGTTAGTTAAAAGAATTGTTTATTAGTGGCAGTTTTTACAGAACAAAAATATGGAAAAAGCTTTCGTGTAATAGTAGAATCATAAATGTATGTATATCCGGTGCGCATAAAATTACTAGGAAGCAGTCATTTGCTTTAGAAATGTTTAATCTGGATTTTCAAATTTTGCTTGCTAGATTAAACGCGTCAAATCTTGACGCATCTTGTACCATTTAAAATCGGGTGAAGAAAATTTTATTGACGAACGTGATATTTTGTTATTATAATAAAAATGGGAAATAAAACAGTAAAGAAATAGTGTTAGAAGGTCTTAGTAACTAAAGGATCATAAAAAAAAACAAAATATTGTAATTTGGTGTATAACAACTCTTTCTTAAACTTGCTGAAAATTTAGAATTAAAGGTTTTGACATTTTACTTACTTAATTTAAGTGTCTTATGTTATTAATCCAATTGAACAGTTTTCAAAAATAAATCAGAAATGTTCCGTAAAAGTTTAATAAAAGTACACTACACAGACATATTTCATTTTTGCGTCACAATGCGAGTAAGTCTCATCTAAGTTTTTAATTTTAACTTTAGAAGTTTTTGTGTCATTACTTTAAAGAATGTCTTAATTTGTAAACAAATTTTCACGTATTTTTACTTTAAAATAACCTAGTGATGCTTTTTTTTAAACTACGGAAATATAATAAACATTATCGCACCTCTTCATCTGACACCTGATTAAACCAACTTAAAAGATGTTTTTACCAACAGAACCGATTATCTTGGTACATTAGTTGGCATTTAGCACCTCCGGATAAGCTCCTCCTCTTGTCGTCAGCCCGCCCCTTATTTAGGGAAACCGACTCTTAGAGCTTCCGAAGTGTTTATTCGTGCTCAGATTGAGGGCTTGCGTGATTTTTAATGCCCTATATTCGCTCTTTTCGCGGTAAGATTTACACCTATAGCTTGGGTATATACCGGGTGACACATAATGCTCATAGCCCTCTATTTTTTCGTACTTTTTACACAACCTTTAAAACCTTTTGCTTTACTATAAAGGGTGTGTCAGTACAAACATGAATAACCTAAGAAGGCAATTTCTTGTTTAAAATAAAGTAGTCAAAAATCGACACTTAAAAAGATGGATGGATGCAGGACCGCGTTTTATGAATTCCTACTACGCTACACCCTACCCAGGGGCGGTCATATCGACTTTCTGAGGGGGGCCATATCATCAATAAATACCCAAAATGTTCATATTTGCCATTACACATGTATAAAATACAATGAAATAGAAAGGATATAGCATTCAAGGGGGGCATGGCCCCATGGCCCCTAACTCTATGACCGCCCTTGACCCTAACGTGCTGAAATGCAGGAGGATTTAATGGGAGTTTTTATTTTAGAACACTGTAAAAATACTCCTACGCGCCAGCACAAATATCACCTAGGAATTCATAAAGTAGAATGCAGAAATCAGCCCTATAATTGCTACGCATGTTGTAAACTGGGATGTTTTAGGTACAAGCAAATTTGTTTTTATATTTGGAATTCATACTGCATGGCAACAGGAGATGCTTCGCCCCCGCCTTAAATCTTTTTACTTTACCGCCTTATTGCATTTAATTGAATCATACGGTTGTTTTCTTTTAGTTTTATGTGAATTTTAAACGCGGTTTATAACCTAAAAGTAGTGTGTTAATATTTGTTTTTAAATAAAAAGCTCCTGAGGAGTTCTTTATAACCCCTAAATATAAAGTGAATACCTTTTACCTCCCAAAAATTGGCGGTACTTTCAAAATTACCTAAATACCTGATTTGGGCCATATCTCCAAAACTAATAAAGTTAGATACACCAATGTGGTATTTTCTTAAAGGTTTTTAAGATATCTTTTTAATGGTGATATAATATACAGGGTGCGTCCTTAAAAAATCTATGGGTTTTGTCCTACCTTGTATAGTACCACCAATATTACCATTAAATAAATCCTTAAAAGAGCTTTAAAAAAATACACATTTACTTTATCTAACTTTATCAGATTCGGAAATACGGCCATCTAAATGAGGTATTCAGGTAATTTTCAAAGTACCGCCTTTTGTAGTAGGTAAAGGTAGGTATCGACTTTATATTCTGGTGTTATAAAGTACTCGTCGGTAGCTTTAAAATAATGTGCCATTTAGTTTATGTTGTCTCACTAAAGTCCTCAAATTTTCATGAAAACATACCAAACAATTCAAAAGTTAGGAGATGAGGCCTGAATTTAGACAAGCACTATATAATGTTTTGTCAGATTTTTTGGCTTTGCTAATATTATTTTGTAATACCTCGTATCAATTTTAATTAAATGTTAAAATATTTATTAGCTCAATAAATACTAAATATTATAAATACTTCCTGTATAACCATAGTAAAAAGACAAAAAAATTAAAAAAATAGCTTAATAGCTAGCCAACAAAAATGTACAATTACAGAACTTAAAGTTTAGTTTTATTATTTTGAAAAATAAAATCGTCCTTTAAATGAAACCGAATATGTAATAACAAAATTCCCAAAAAGAACTCATAAACTGACTTTTTCTAAAAATGGTTATATATTATTTATCTCACTGTATTTGAGCTGTTTGATTTACTTTGACTGATTTGTAATGCTTTTGGGCACAGACCTTTTGTTACCAGGTTAAATTTTATTCAAAATAAAATTATGTGTTTGCATGCTTTTAAATTTCTTCTAAACTGTAGCACAAAATTTACGTATGGTTTAGAGTACTAAAGGGAGGTGATACTGTTCGTATTTGCTACTGCTTTTCAACTCCATAAAGGCGCTGACATGCAGTAGGAATTCACAAACCGCTTATGCATTTGCATGCTTTTAAATTCCTCCCAGACTGCAGCACCAACCTCACGTAGGTTTTAAAGAGGTAAATAAAGGTGATACTGTCCGTATTTGCTACTTCGTTTCAACTCCATGAAGGTGCTGACACGCAGTAGGAATTTATAAATCGCTGCAGGACCAGCCTAAAAAAATTCTTTATTTAAACTCCTAGATATTATCAAATATTACAAATGTGTGCAACACAGGATTGAACTAAAATATTTTTCTTACATTAATTTCCCTATACCTACATCCAGGGGCGCAATTATGGAGGTCTAAAGGGAGATTAGCCTCCCAATTCGTCGATTAGTTATCCCAAAATTATTAAACATTTAAAATGTATAAGTGTTTTTCGGCAAATATATTCTATAAACTGGGGTGAAAGCCACCCCCAAAATTCAGCGGCTAGCTACACTGCCTACACCCTACACCTAATTATTTACATTTAATTGTGTTGTCCTAAAGTGGTCAATTTATAAAAAAAACACAGGAGACAAAAACATTTCTAAATAAAGTTGGCTATCCAATTTTTTTTAAATTTGTTACATAAGTTTGTTGTAAATTTAGCTAACAAAAATAAAAGAGGTACTATTTTTAACCCCTTTTACAAATTCTAAACAAGTGTTGGAAAATATGCAAAAAAATATTTTTATAAAGGTTGTATACTTGTACTCTGTATATTAAAAGCATAAATTATCTTTTTTTAGCATAATTTTTTGCAACTTTAGAATCACTTCGGGCTTAATCCAAAGTGTCATAAACATAAACTCTTTTAATTTAATTAATTGTTTTTAATTTATATTTAAATACTTTGTTACACCAATGACATATCACAGCAAGCAGTATATTTTTAAAATGGTGGCGAGAGATGTAATGTTATCATAAGGTAAGCACTTTATTTAATATTTATACCATAATTGTATATTTTTTCGGAAGTAATAAAATAATATTCCCAGTTCGTAAGAAATGTTTATAAGTTTTTGGCGATTTTCTTTCATTTCGTCTTTCCCTTATGATCATTTCCTTATAACATATTTATATTATTATTAATATATTATATTTATATTTATATACAATTTAAACTCAAAAAGTTAGGAACAATATAATATTATTATGAAACAAGTCATAAACTAAAGATTAAGCAAAAAAAAATAATAGAGAAATATTGCACTGTAAAATAAGGCCAGGCACTAATAATACCGGCCTTATTTTGACATTTGAGCTTGCGCAGATGCATGGTGGGATAAGGAATCCCTTAATAAGGATAGTGCATTGTTCTATTTATGTCGGTTTTAGGTCGTGCCTTATTTTGGTCTTATTTTAACTTCGGAACTGTTCGTGTAAACCGAACGGCTGCCGACCACAAAATCGAAAAGTTTTTAGAAGTAAAAAGACTTAAAACCTTGCTTTTTCAAATGTATTTCTTTAATTGTGTAAAACAAAACCCTACAACACAAAACAATAAAGAAAAACAACTAACAATTTTTCCCCATTTTTTTAGGGTAATGGCACTGTCAACATGATTTGCAATAACTCTAAATTATGGGTACAAGCACTATTTAAATAAGGCACATATTAATAATTTCCGAGCTTAATAAGGCAACTTGCAATAATTCTCTAATGTGTAACAAAATACCGACTTGAAAAAGCTAAATTCGACGTTTTTTGAGAATCAGCCAAAAACACTATTTTACTTTATATTTAAATTCTACACTAAAATTCCTTTCCTTAAACCTAGCAGAATATACTATTAATTTAAAAAAAAAAACTTTTAAGAGATCCGAATCATGGATTTCCTAAGTTGGTAAAATTTTGAAGAATGTTTATCCACAATAACTCTTAAAGGCCTCAGCCACGATACTAAGCGTCAGCGGCCAGCGTTGACCGGAAAATGTGAGAGCGCTGTCTTTAGAGCTCTTTCAGATGAAGATACTGTATGCGAGATACGCGTATCCAAGATACAGCTATTGCATATAAACAAATTGGACTTTTCACACAACGCAGCATGTGACAAGACATTGCCATAATTATTATTTTTTTGCAAGAAGTGCATTGGGTACGGTTGTGACACTTATTATTTTATTTTTTGCTTTAAGATGCCAGAAAAACGCGCAAGAAAAACAGAAAAAGGTTAATGTAAAATAGGAAAATATGAAGAAGCATTGCAGAAGTAAAACGAGAAACATCATTACAAAGAGTTGCAGAAATGCAAGAAGTTAATCGTATATCTTTGTTGCGGTATATTCGAAAACGCGATAAACAAATTTCCCTTCTAATTTATACAGTTTGTATGTGTCCCAAATCCGAACCCTTCGGAATATTGTTCTGGCGTCTCCCTTAACCCTTAGCATTCTTCATTTCATTCAAAAAGGGGCCGTTCGCCTTATTAATGACTCTTGACTTACAGAAAGGCTTTTTCTCTTGCCCCATCATGGGGCTGGGCGGGATTCATCGCTTTTTTATACGTTCTTTCATGGCTTCTGCTCTGAGGAATTGTTCAATATAGGTAATTTCTCAACTTGCGGTGCGGTCCCCAAAAGAAAAACTTGAGTGTCTGAATTGTGTGAATAAATGTAATAAAGACAATAAGAGTCCAAAACTCTTTTTTAATATTAAAGAAAAACTTGTAGTTCCGCACGTATGTATCTCTGTACTGTCCAACTGGATAAGCCCTGAACTTTAGATTGCGGAACCTGCTGACCGTAAAAGTTTTTCTTTTCATTCCTTCTCAAATCTTTAAGGATTTAAGTCTCCTGTTAACAAACTTTATCTTACCTCGTTTTGGACACCACGTGGCCACGGTACGTTAGTATTTAGGCTTTCACCGTTCATGGATTGTCCAAAGATTAAAAAAAGGAACCGTAAATAAAAAAATTATAGAAAAACGGAAGACATCACCACCGTCATAAGATAAAAAAGAGTATTTTTTTCTGGTGTGTATTGGATATTTCGATAATAGACCTGGCGAAAAATGGGTAAAGTTTCAAGGAAAATGATCTTTTGTGAAATAAAAGTGATCGATGACCATATTCAGTGTATATTTTTGAATGTGTCACTACCGTCCTCAAGTACTGTCACAACCGCTTCTGGGGAGTGGTCGGTTGTGACAAATTTTTTTCCTCTAACTTGCCCCTGTAACTTAACCATAGTACTTAGAAATATATTTTTTGTATTTATACGTAAGCAAATGTACTCGTTATAAAATAAAACTTATTTTGTACGGCTAACGGCCACACTAACAAAATAATTAGTCGTCAAATGAAAATTGTAACAACCGGCCCAATCTCCCCTACTTGCGGCCATTTTCTCATAGGCAGTTATGGATTTTTGAATTCTTTGCATAAATTGCTTTGATGTTGATGATGTTTTATTTAAAAAACAAGTAAACGAAATTTTGTTCCAAAAATTAATTTTTATAGTTTAGTTTATAGCACCCTTTCGAAAAACAAATTGGAGTCTTATAGCGGGATGAGGGCAGGCAAATAAAAACCACTATTGTATTTATCCCAACGTTTCGTGCCACTTTATCAAGGGCCAATACTTTACGAGGTCTCACTGCCTTAAGAAATTCTATTGTCTAACAAAAATATATAAGAAAGTTCCATACTCTCGAAAAAAACCACCCTGAGCAGCACAAAATTTTTGTCATTCATTGACAGTTAAAAATGTTTGAAAACTTTAAAAGCAAAAATGTAATATAATGGTTAAAAAAGTGTATCAAATTTTGTGATAATGTCTGAAGTGTAACACCCTGTATATTTGAAACGAGACATTTTCAAACATTTTTTATTTGAAAAAGTCCCTATTTTCTTGCATTCCTTACTGCGTTAGGAGAAATATATTAACTTAAAAAAACCTGTATAGTACATGGGGAAATTTAAATCCAAAATTTAAACATGTCTTTTAAAACGTTTTAAGCGACTTGGTATCCTGCAACTCATATTTCCTCCTGCGAGCGGCAGGACGCTCTCCTGCTGCCACCCGTACCTATTAGAACATTCCCACACTACTCAAAATCGCGCGATGCTGAACAGGCCCATTAACGCTCTTTTTGTGTTATAGTTATTTAATGCCCGGGACGGTTAACAAGAATTTTGAGGGTGTAAAATTTGGTTTATAGGGTGAGTAAGGTAAAAAATATTTGGAATTTTTTCCGTCTACGCCTCTCTTCAAATTAACTTAATAAATTAAAGTAGCTTTTAGTGTTCTTTCTGAGAAGTTGTAAGCGGAAAAATATACTGGGTAATTCATTCGAGTAGAAGTCCTAAAAATATCAATAAATATAGAACATATCTACAAGAACTCAGCGATGGACACAAAAGGAAGTTTTACCCCCATGTGACTACCTGGTAGCTATAATCTGCAACGGGACTCCGGGCTCTATAGAACTTTACACCTCGCTTCCTATCGTAGATTTCTACTCGAGAAGTCGATAATTGCACTTCTTGGTACTCTGTGTCACAATACACTTAACATCAAAAATGTTTGTAAAATGTCTATATATGTACTAATACTTCTCTGTTTAACTGTGCAAGATGAAAAAAGACACACATACGGCTATTGCGAATTAGACTTACGGAATATCATTATTGAGCAATTAATTATTGTTTTTAACACGAAACAAAAAAGGGTTAGGTTTTTAATCGACTTTAATTTAATTTTATTCTTTTACTCTTGAAGTCAATTTTGCACTATGGCATTAACAGTTATTATGTCTATCGGATATTCCCTCCTTTTATGTAATTAATTTTTTATGAAATAAAGATTAACTTAACCTTTTTTTCAAATAAATAGCTGTCAATGTTCCTTACCTTGAATAACTTAAATCAGTAAAACAAAAATATGTGACCAATTTATCTCAACTAAAAATTCAACAACAAATTAGCTTTATATTATACAATTGTAAATCTTTGCAAAAATCAGAGTCACATTGGTTGGCCAGTAAACACATGGCTAGAACTAAACTTATATTTTTCTGTCCTTGTAAAAAACAATAAAATAAATATTTGCATTCTAATAACACAAAAACAACCAAATAAATATATAAATGATAGCAAACTAACGAACACCTAAATTTATTATTAGGGTTATATACGACTTTTTTAAATTTTGGTACAATTCGACACGACCTCGCTTATAGGCGACCAATTTGATCGACTTCAAGCGTGTTTTCTTGAACACAGAGTGCAAATGAAGTCGATTTGTGGAATACTACAGTTCACGGAGTCCCGCTGATGATCATTTTATATTGAGAAAAATACCTTTTACAGTAACTAAGGTTACTGAATTTTTTAACCAATAAAATACATTTTTTATTGTAGTAACTAGGATTACCGACTTTTAAACAAATTAAATATATTTTTTGATGACTTTCTCAATTAAAAGTAACCAGACAGTAGCGTAAACTCTGGGAAAACATAGGGCCCCAAATACAGTATTTAAAATCATTTTTACCCAATTCGACGTATTTTTAAAAAAGGTCTTTACATCCTTAATATAAGTCACATCAAGAAATTGTTTGAAGTTTACTACAACAAAACTGACATTTGTATACTGACGCATTCTACTTCGGGGCACTGCCCCGCGTAACACCATATAGTCTACGCGACTATGACCAGGATGTAGTGGTAATTAGGAGAAAAAAACATTTACGATTTTATTTTTATGGGTAGTTAATAATCTAAACAGTCAGATTTTTCTGGTTAATATAGATCACCTTTTTTGAAGGCATTGCGTCGATCTTTTAGGAAACTTGGTAAAAATGAAGTAGCTTTCAAAACTCAGAAATTATGACCAAAAAAAAAAAAAAATTTTTGCTTGTAATTTTCTTGCACTGCAACGTTGAATCTGTCGAACACTGTCCCATCTAAAGATGCAGATTTTCACAGTAGCCAAAGATGCTTCTTTTAAAGATAATTGAAATCACATATTGAGATCAGCAACTTTTACCGTTTTTAATGGTTTCAAGCTATTTTGTTCTTATCAGTACGGTGTAGGCGATAACAAAAGACTTCAAAAAAATCTCTTAAAAAGTAGCAATATCAAATAAACGTGGTCGCTTATTATCCATCACGCCCTCTGTCAATAGTGTGAAAAACTAAGTAAACTTATGATCCTAGGTCAGCTTTACACATGTAAAGTAGTTTAAGGAAGTTACTAAAGCAAGTAACTAAATACGCTTCTCTATTTATCTACTTGTACAAGTACCAAGTTTAGTGGTGTACATGCTGCATGTACCTAAATTGAGGTACTTTATTTAGCAACTTGCTAAGGCTACTTTTTTCTTCTTTTCTAATAATAACGTGTAAATTTAAAACAATTTACATATTATTGCATTTGCATTTAGCAAATGCCGTCACAAAATAACTTTTTTCTACGACCACATGCGAAAATAGTAAATAGCACACTATTTTTATGCATAAAAAATGCTTTCTATCAGACTAGTATTGCAATAGTATATTGTGCAACAAGTTTCAAAAATGACTCTTTGCTCACAAGTATGATGTTTGTGCACGAGCCGTGGGCGAGTCCTACATGTCATACGAGTGTGCAAAGAGTCAGTTTCAAACGTGTTGCACTCGATACTTTTCTACGACAGCAGAAAATAAGGATTAATATGTGATTTCTATTATTTTTATTCTTTTAACTTTTGACAGCACTGTGTAAAAAATTTTCTTACGCCGTGTGAAAAGTTTTCACACGCTTATGTCAAAAGTAAATGGCAGAAAATAAAATATGTTTGCCTGGTTAACATTAGAAAAATTTGTACACAGTAGTATCATACATCATGTGAAATTAATCATTCTCAGATCTGTTTGACGTACGTTTTTAGACACTTTTCATAGCAGTCATAGAAAAAGTACTTTACCACACTAGGGTGATATGTGTTATGATGTCATTCTAAAAGATAAAAGATCACATGCCCTATACGCCAACCAGAACATAAAACAGCTGTCATCGCTGTCATCTTGTTATTAAAAATAAATTTGGAATTATCAGGCTGGTAATTGGAATTACATTCAAAAAAACCATGCAATATTTTTAAAGTAAGGACCCAAAATTACATTTTTAAATGATGAAAGTTATAGAAAGGTGATTTTAGATATAAACATATTGTTAAACAGTAGATATAATATACCTAGGGGATACAATTCCGGGATCCGGTCCCTTTTACAGTCCCGAAATTTTCGGAATTAAATTTTTGAATCCCGGAATTTTCGAAATTAATTAAAAAAATTACATTTAATTTTTTCAAAATAATTCCATAAAACGAAACGCACGTAGTTGTTCTGTCAATTTATCGAGTTGTTAATGCCAACAAAAATAAAAAGTCAGCCATTTTTATTTCCAACCTCATTTTAGTCAGTTTTACGAGGTCTTACTTGAAGAAATCAGTCCTAAAAAGCAACACATTAATGGGATTAATTAGAGGTTATTTGAGGGTATGTCGATGTTGCAGAAATACAGTTTTGTTTTTATTATTAAAGGTATCTTATCAAAATGACAAAAGAAAGTGTGTATATATATAAAGTTGATTTTTCTATACAGGGTGTCCGGAAATTACGCGTCAGGATTTTCGTAGGCGACTCTGCATGAAAAATTAATACAACAAACTTCTATACAATTTTTTCGAAAACTCAAAATTAACGGAGATACAGGGTTTTAAAGAAAAACATTATTTGTTGTTATGCTAATAACTTTTTCTAGTGTACTGATTTTCACCAAACTTTGCACATATATTACTATTGATTTTTATTTTCACCTTATTAATTTGAAGCCAGTAGTTAATGCCAAAGGCCCTTAATTGTCCTTCACTTTAGAAAAATGAATTAGAATATTTGGTTTCTTTCCTTTTATAAATGTAAATATAAAATTAATAAAGAGCATTAAAATATCTTTTAAAAATGTCCTCCTATTGCATTAACCTAAAGTGAACGGTTTCCGAGAAAAACGACTTTTAACATTTACATACGTTTAATTAGAATTTTCTAAATTAGCAAAACAAGCCTTAAAAACAAACGTTATTTATGGGTAATAATTTGTTATTAATATGTATGAAAAATTTGGCGAAAATCAGTAACAAATGTTTTTTCTGCAACATCTTTTTATGGTATCTTACCGCAACATCTTTTTTATGGTATCTTACCGTTAATTTTGAGTTTTTGAAAAAATTGTAAAGAGGTTTGCTACATTAATTTTTCGTGCAGAATCGCCCAGAGAAATCCTGACGAGTAATTTCTGGACCACTATAATTTAATTAGTTTGTTTTTTTATTTTGAAACTTTTTTTTGTTAAGATTTTTTTACATATCTAAAGATTTTTAAAAAAGCAGATTTTTAATATTTTTGATTTTTTGTACTATACTCTCAAATCCGGGATTATCCGGGATCCCAGGATTGTCTGTGACTGATTGGAAAAAAGGCTCGGAATTATATCCCCTAAATATGCCCCAGTGAGGAAAAGTATATATTACCCTAGTGTTACAAAGTTTTTTGTTTTTTCTGTAAAGACAAACAAACTTAAAATTTCGTTTCTGGGGAATAATTTGTAGTCGTAGGAAAAATGGTGAACAGGGTTTTTATTTATATTTTGCCACCCACTTTTAACTATAACTAAGCAGAATAAAAAACGGCCTGTATAAAATTTACATACTTTTTATCTATTATCTTTTGAGCATAAAAAGAAACAAATGAACATCAAAAACTCAAGAAAACTGAAGAGGTAAACTTTTTTAAATGGAACACCTTGTATATTATGTCACCAATAAAAGGATCTTTTAAAAAGCTTCACAAAAATACCAATTTGATATATCTATCTTTAGTAGTTTCAAAAATAGGGCCATTTGAAACTACATATAATTTCCATAACATATTTCAAAAATTATATAGATAGATATATCAAATGTGGTATTTTGTAAAGCCTTTAAAAAATCTTTTTAATGGTGACATAATATACAGGGTGTTTAATTTAAAAATAGTTTACCCTTCATTTTTCTTGAGTTTTATATGCTCAAAAGATAATGGATAAAAAGTACGAAACTTTTATACAGGACGTTTGTTCTATTCTTATTGGTTATAGTTAAAAGTATGTAGCAATATATTATAGAAAACCCTGTACATTACTTGTGTGAAAATGACTTTCTTACACACATGGGTTTATCGAACTCGGCGGACGTGCAACAATACTCTCACTGGCAAAATGAGTCAGTTTTCACACTTGTTATGTAATAATATACTATTTACTGTCGGCATCCGAAAAGTCAAGCTAACTGCGTTTGAAGAAAAAACATTTTTGAATATGTTTTTTTTTATAAAATAAACAAGGATCTATAATAAACCCTGTAAAAATTAATTAAGTACAAACCAACACCGATTTTTCACGGATAAAACACGCAAAACGACAGTCCTGTTGCCTGATTTAAAAGCGCCCTTAATCCGACAATGCAAAATCATTTATCAAAACGGCTGTTTTCATCAATTACCGCAACAATGGCGAACAGATGCAGATCCCTTTGTAAAATGATATCAAACCACTTTAAATACATTTATCCCCCGCGTTTATCCTTTTATCCTTTTCCACCTCTGAAGTCCTTATTAGGCGTTAAGGATATTCCGCTTATACGGGGTGGTCCAAAAAAAAACTTGTAAATATTTTAGGGGTTTAATTTTTTTATCTTTGGACAAACCAGGAAGGCTAAAAGCCTAAATACTAACGTACCGTGGGTGTCTTAAGCGAGGTAAGAGGGAGTTTGTTCACACGGGACTTAAATACTTGAAGATTTGGGGGAGAAGGAAAGACCTCCGCCGGCAGCAGGTTCCACATTCTAGAAACTCTAAGGATAAAAGAACGAACAAAGTGGGAAGTTCGGGGCCTGTCCAGTTGGACCGTATACGGATGCAACGCGCAGCACCACGAGTTTCTCTGGTAGGAACCGTAAGTGGAGGAACTATACTGGACAATTCTTCAGAGCAGAAGCCATGGCAGTACCCATAAAAAAGCGATAAATCCCCCACAGCCGAACGATGGGCAAGAGAGGGAAGCCTTTCTGTTAGTGAGGGATTAATGAGACGAATAGCTATTCTTTGAATGGAATCAAGAATGCTTAGGGTAGTAGAGGACGCCATGCCCCAGATATGAGAACAATATTCCAAGGAAGGTCGAATTTGGGACACATACAAAGTGTATAAATTAAAAGTGGAAAAATGCTTTTTGGCTCGAAAGAGAAATCCAAGCTTTTTTGAAGCTGCCGTGGCCGTAGATACAATGTGTTTATGCCAGTTAAGGTTACTTTCAAATGTGACGCCCACAAGATTGAACGTGTCCTTGCTGTATAAAACTTGACCGCTCATAAGTAGAGGATGAGTATTTGGAGATATCTGCATCGCTCTGCGTTTGTTTTCCAAATCAGGTTTAGTGATGGGTTTAGGAACTTGAAAACTGGAGTGAAGGGTACTATCGTCGGCGAAACTATGAATGGAATTAGTTGTGGACGAGAGAAGGTCGTTGATGTGAAGAAGAAACAATGTTGGTGCCAGAACTGAGCTCTGAGGCACTCCAGCATTTACTTGGTAAAAGCTTGAAGAATCTTCGTCCACAATAACTGATATACGTCGATCAAATAGATAACTAGAAAGCCAAGTACAGAGTTTAGTTAAAAGGCCATAGAAGGGAAGTTTATTAAGAAGTGCGGCATGCCAGACCTGGTCAACAGCTTTGGATATATCAGGAGCAACGATCTGTGACTCACCTAGAAACTCAAGAGACTCATTCCAGCAGTGTGATACGAAGGAAAGAAGATCTGCTGTAGATTTTTTGTGGCTTTAATTTCTTATAAAATTATTTTTGTTATCTTTGGACAGTCCATAAAAGCTGAAATTCTAAATACCAACGTATTCCGGTGATGGCTTAGCGTGTAAGGCGTTAAGTCGTTGATCGCACAACGGACGTGAGGTGGGTTCGAATCCTGCTGAAGCCAAATACTTATTTATAAGTTGGTCGGAAATTTAGTGGTTAGCTTAACACCAGACGGACAAAGTGCATAATGTATCGACGCTGAAGGCCACCAAAGGAACAGGGCGCCGGAACACACTTTGCCGTGTCCTGCGCAACCGTAGACATGCGGACCCCACTTGGTTGGTAGGTTCAGTAGTGCCCCCTGGGTGGGGACGAAGTCTTAACTTGTCGCTCATAGGACCGTGGTTCGGAACCCACGTTAAGCTGTAGGTCCCGTCTGGCTGACATCACCGAGACGTAAAAAGACAGGGCGCACAATAAGCCGATCGGCTTCATCCCGGCCCTATTCTAATCTAATCTAACGTATTATACTAATCCAAGAGCCCGTAAGCGGCAGACATTCAATATTTTGTAAGAGCTGAAAGTTTGTCAGTACATGCTACCAACATGGGTAGAAGCACATACAAAATAACTATATTTTTCTGTGGTAGAAGCAACAATAGACTTTGAAGTTTGACTCATAGTGGCTTAGGCAGGGTCAATGTACCAAAGGTCAATACATTGACACTTAACTTTTGTTATTTTGTAAAAGCTGAATTTTATATACCTTCAGTGGGTCTACGTAAGTTGGCGTCATATGGGAAACTTTTTAGTATTGATTTTAAGAAAAAAGTAATTCTTCATAAAAAGTTCTGCATGGTCCCAAACCTAAAATACAATTATCAGGTATCAAATTGTATCAATCATCTTCGAGGTTTGGCCAAAAATATAATTTTTGTTATAAAGAAAAGATGTTAAGAACCAAAATTAATTTTAAATATGCAATTTTTATTATTTTTAAAAGACATTTTTATTTTTTTTTTTTTTTTTGGAAAAATCGAGGAAATTTAGGTTTGTACATTAGTGCATTGTACATTTTTGGTTTTAATACCAATAAATCTAAAAATTGTATTTTAAACTGCCCCATGACATTTATAATCATTAAATGTAGTGCACTAAAGTACAAACCTTAATTTTTATAAATCAAAAAACAAAATATATTTGTTTTTTAATTACAAATAAAACAAAATTGCATATTTAAAAGTAATTTTTATTCTAAACATGTTTTCTTTACAACAAGTTTTGTTATGAGCAAAAATACAGGTACTTTACCCCTAAGCAAAAATTACATTTTTGGCCAAACCTCGTAGATGACTAATACAATCTGATATTTGATTGTTGCTTTTTCGGTTTTGGACCATGCAGAACTTTTTATAAAGAATCACTTTTTTCTTAAAATCAAAAATTAATAAAAAGTTTTCCATATGACGCCAACTTACGTAGACACCCTGTGTGTTACTTGAGTACGTTTAAGAAGATATTTCTTTAGTCGCTAGGCAGTTTTGACAGTTCCAATCCCTTGACATACAAACATTTTGGGATGGCCCAATGGTCCGAGTAAGTCAGATATTTCTGTTATTTAGATAATTACAAAAATTCTTAAATTAAAGTTGTAGGTAATATTCAAATTATTTGGCCCCCTTCAGTGGCGCATTTACCAGAATGCTGAGTAGTTTTCATTTTGTACGTAGCAATGAAAATGAGGACCTTTTTTTTGTTTTTTTTCTAAGGAAAAAGGATAAAAATAGGGGCGACGAAAATTAATAGCCTACGGGCGGCAAATATGTAAATGCGCCTCTGGCCCCCTTAGCAATAAAGGGCGATATTTGTTTTTATTCTTTTTTATAAAAATATTTTTGTTTAAAATGAGACTCATTCGTCTCGGAGACATTGCTCTACAGTAAATCCCAACTCTATTTATACCCAAAATAACTTAGCCCCTTTACAAGATATACAAATTAAAATAATACATGTTTGATTGGACCCACTAATTTGACAGTACCTACTGGTTTACAGGGTATTACAGAATTTTGTAAGGACTTTAAAGGCAGATACTAATATTAAAATATAAAAAGTTCTTATAAACATGGATCCGCAAAGTCCAGTGGCGTCTCGACCCGAACTAAAGAAATATCTCTAACAAAAAAAACGGTACGTCACTGATTGGATAAATGTGTTTTTGTGATTTCTTTAGATTTGGCCAATAAAAATGCAGCTTTTATGTCTTTTAATTTTTTTTCGTATCATGTTAAGTTTGAAAGGCAAAAAATAAAATCCACCTAATTGCATATTTTTAGACCCTACTGCGAAAATTTTTCTTTTAAAAATTAGGGTTTATCATTTTTATTAGCTCTTATGTAACAACAATCAAAACTTATTTAAATAGTGCTTTTATACAGTTATATTATACAGGTGTAGAAACCAACTGGCCGACCATAGGGAATGAAAAGCAGAAGAAATATTCGAGGTGGGATCTCGTCGCCGTTCGACAGCGGTAAATTTTAGGAGAGTATATAGCAAGTTGGTGGAAGGGATTCAGTGTATGATTTGGCTATGGTCGACGGTTTGTTTTCCATACCAGTATACTAAATCGATAGCGATTTGTCCATGCCGAGAAATGATTTTGTTTACGCGAAAACCATACATAGAATAAAAAAAATTGTTTCAAATTGAACGGAAATCCAAAATATTATTTTTTTAAAGAAAAATGCAGAACCTAACTCCTAAAAAATATTTGCAGTAAATCTCTCCCGGACGACACTGATATTTTTTTTTTCTCGTAAGTCAAAAAATATCCTTTAATGCATAAAAATCATTTTCAAAATTTCCAAAAATACCTGCATCGGTAAAAAGTTATTGTAAAATAACTATTGCTTTTTCTAAATTTTATCACCTTGTAGTCTCACAAAAGATGTTTGGAATATATGTTTATACATATAGAGTTATTTTTGTTATTATTTTTTTGGAATTACCCCTTTAAGTTTTTCGGTCAAGTTAGTGGTATAAATAACATTTATTAAATTTAAAAAAATATATAATTATTTTCCCCTTTAAGCGGTTTTGATTTTAAATAGCATAGAAAATAAAAGTTCAAAAAAATATCAAAATCGAAGCTGTTTCTGAGGACTTTTAGCGATTGCCTGTCTTACATTGACTAATAGGTAGTTTAAATTAAGTTAAAACCAAATATTTTAGTAGTTTTTTATACAACAAAATAAATAATCTTAAAATACCCTTTTACCTGCCATATTACACCATTAAAAGCAGTTGCGCAGCTTTTATTAGAGCTTTTGGAAGCTTCTAAACGGAATCGTGCAGCATGCCCAACTCTAGATGCGAAAATGCCTGTCGGCAACATCTGTTTAAAACCCCATAACCACCTATGTAAGGTTTTCACGGGTAAATCTGACAGGCTATAGCAAACAGATAAATCATCCTTAAAAGCCCTTATGAGACTTTCAAAGCTCGCTATTTTCATATTGTGCTTTTACACGGAGATCTTTTATGGTCGTCACGAGCTCTGATAGAAATAGATGATGAGATTTTAATATGACTGAGTGGGATATTAAAAATATTTGTATATATGTTTTGCGTGCGAAAAAGTTCACCTTTCCGTACTAGTGCAGAGAACTACTTTTTTGCACTACAAAAATATCGAACAATATATTAGCGAGTCGCAGTGAAGGATTTTTATAAACTTCATGTTTAAAGGATAATTTTGCCTTTTCAACTCGAGAGGTGAAAGAAACACATTCCATAGATACCAATATTTTCACAACACATTAAAAAACTCCTTTAATCCGCTCTTAACCTGCAAAATGCTACAAATTGTACATTTTTTGTTTATCTTTTGACATCCCACGAAGGCATATGACTAAATACCAGAGTACCCTGGGTATCGGGTTATTAGATGTTTAACCCATCGTTTCCATTGTTCTGTCAACGTTGTCCAAGCACTGAAACATAAAGTTATGTATTTTACAGCATCTTTTAGACAACGCGGTAGTACCACCACGGTCGTTATTTTAAAATAACTACTACCTAAATATGTCTCCCCGCTGGGAATCGAACCGGCGACCTTTGGCTTCGAAGATCAATCAATTCAATGCAATTATAAAAGGTTTTTATTATTCTAATTTAGTATCTACATTGTCATTTGTTACATATTTACATTATTTACAGTACATACAATTTATTAGATAATGGTGGGCCATATCCGAAAATGAAGAACCAGGCTCTCGAATACAGGACCCTCCGCCTGGGAGCTGGTGGTAGCTCTAGGGAAACTAAATGACTTGCAATGTACTGATAACTACTATTTCCGACTTGCTTTAATAGTGTTTTATTGTTTTTGTTTATGTTATTCTGTATTTTTAAAGCTAAGTTATGTTTTATAGGTTATTTAAAAATTAATTTTCCAGAAAAAAATTTAGGCAAAAAACCTGGTTATCAGTATTAATAAGTACACATACAAGTAAGGTATTGGGTAGCATTGTGGTAAAAAAATAAATTTTGGTTTTATGTTTCCATTACGCTCGTGTAAAAAAATATCGTTCTTTACAGGTGCCGAAAGGGCATTTTTCGTATTTGCCTGCAACCGCAGTAGAGTGCGGAAAAGTGGTACTTTCAGTACTAGCTACGAAATATACTATTTTAAATTTGTTTACTTTGTTGTGTGGAGAATACTGAAAGTTGCGTTATAATGACATCTTAAATGTATCGTTTTAAAAATTTAGTAAACCACAAAAAAAATCAGATTTTAAGAGAAAAACGAAAGTATTTTTAAAATTTGATGGTTACTTTTCTGACGGTATTTAATATACAATTTAATAAATAATAGTTTAAAAAAACTAAAAAAACACGCTTTTATATGCAACCTAACAAAAATTAGAAAATAATTTTTTAAAAGAGTTTGTCACTTCAGAATAAAAGCGTGGGGGCATTTTACTATTTTTTCATAACTTTTCCCTCATAGATATTTGCAAATAGAATAATTATAACATTTAATATATTAAGCACCCCACGCTTTTATTCTGAAGTGACAAACTCTTTGTAATGAAAAATTATTTTCTAATTTTTAGTTCGGTTGCATCTAAAAGCGTGTTTTTAGTTTTTAAACTATTATTTATTTTTCATTTTTAGTTCGATATATCAATTAGTTTTTAAAAATGAATGCTCCAGTTTATTCACTAAAAAATTCCTTCGCCATTTTGTCAAGAGTAGTATTAGGACACAGAGGATCTGTAAAGGAATTTATTTATCCTGGCGGTCCTAATCAGGATAACGGGATACTGTTTTTAAATTATTGCATTGTCATCGGTCCTTGATACGTGTGCAAAGTTTCAAAGAAATTGAATCGCTGGGAGTTGGTAAAAATTAGGCTCAAAGATTCCGTTACATAGATAGATAGATAGATCGATACAACCCAAGCTAATAAAAAGCATGTTAAAAACGAAAAGCACTTTCTTTTAACTAGTTTTTCAATTCTACGAAATGGTGTCTGCAGATATTGGATGCAACGTTTCGTGTAAAAAAACAACTTTTTTGTCATTTGGAAAATACATCTTTGAAAATTTAGTGTAGTGTGTCACGAGGTGTTAATTTAAAATTATTTGGTCTCCAAAAGTCAGTTAAAGTTTAATTTTCAACTCAACTCAACTCAACTCAACTCAACTCAACTCAACTCAACTCAACTCAACTCAGCTCAAACAACAAAAAAAAACTCAAAACTGTTATTAAGGAATTATTACAAGATGCCGTATTAAGCTCGGGTATTGTTAATACCGGCCTCATTGAAATAGCGCTTGTACCCATAATTTAGAGTTATTGCAAATCATGTTGACAGTACCATTAACCTAAAAAAGGAAAAACAAATTTTAGTAGTTTTTCTTTATTATTTTGGGTTGTAGGTTTTGTTTCACACAATTACAAAAATGCATTTGAAAAAGCAAGGTTTTAAGTATTTTTACTTCTAAACTGCTAAAATTTTCGATTTTGTGGTCGGCAGCCGTTCGGTTGTACAGTTGTCAAAATAAGGCAAGTATTATTAGTGTCTGGCCTCATTTCACTCTGCAATAATTCTCTAGTGTCTAAAATGTCATGTTATGACACTGGCGTTAAAAGTAATTACTTTTAGCACTTGTGGTAAAAGTGATGTATTTTTAACGCACATAAGAAATTACAGAAAAGTAATCTATTTAATCGAAAGTAAAATAACTGAAAACACAATTAGAATAAGAAACTCCCTAGCCAACCTCATTGGTGGATGTTACACAATTTACTTTGGTAAGATTTATACCCAAGCAAGAAGCAATGTTATTCATCAAGGGGACAAATGGACCAAAAATTTTGGAATCTTTAAACGTCCTTTTAAAAAACTAGTCGCATGGTCTAAAACTGATAAATACAAAATTTTATTTCGATTGGTAATATACAGGGCGAGTTATAACTAAAAATATTAAAAAAAAAAAGTAAATGTTGTAGAAAATAAAATTTTATGTCAATATTTAAGGTTAAAGATTTAAAGAAAAAGAAAATGCTTGGCTTAGAGCAGCGAAGTTCAAAAAAATATTTAAAATTATTAAATTTTTACTTCTAATACCACTAGTGCTAAATTTATTTCCCGGAATAATTTAAGCACGTGTGGTATTCGGTAAGAAAATTTAACACCAAGTTTGTGTTAAATAATATTCTTTTAAATTAATATTTGTAACATGGACACGAGCTTTAAAATTTTACTATAAAATAAATATTTTCCATTTTACCAATTGTAGTTGCAAATATATGTAATTTTAGAGCTTATCATTGCTTATTCTTTTATATTATATGTACCTTATATTACTACAGTTGGTAAAAATAGTTTATTTTAATTTTTTTAGACCCATACCTTGCTTTCATTTGCTCTTCACTTATGTCTAATACTTCAGTCTTATGATATTATTTGACTAACTGTAGTTGAATAAAATTGTCATATAGGGTCTTAAAACCTTACATTATTTTATATTATGTTATGTCTGAAATACTACAACTGGTACAAATTAACATTTTCTTTAATTATGTATGTGAATGACATACATGACGTTAAAACAAATTTAATGATTATGTCAAAAAAATTCAACTATAATTTAAGTTGTAATGCGTTATGTAAAAAAATGACAATTATATTTTTTTACTTCCATACTTTAAGTCGCCGTTTTATTTTTAAGTGTTTGTGGTTTAGCTTCAATTTGTACATACAGTGCGGTTTTTAAAAGTTCTCTCTTTTATAACTTTTGAATAAGACAAGATATTAAAGTCGGATAAACTTTGCGTAAAAGGGTGTTACTTAAACTACTTTTTGGTATAACAATGATTTCGATCATGTGGCCTACTGTCAAGGAGACACTAGCAACTTTTTTCCAAATGGAAATGGGGGGTCATGTAGCACCTCGTTTTAAAGGCCCTCTAATTCTCTACTTAAAGCCACTCTGTTTTTTAAAATCGGCCCAGTCGTTTTAGACTTACAAGCCAATGCCATTAAAACATTTAATCCACCTTGATATCTTGTCTTATTCAAAAGATAAAGGGAGGCGAAGGACTTTTAATATCCTCACTGTATAACCCTCTGCTGCTATACTGGATTTCCATCCACCGTATCCCTTAATACTAGTCTTCTAAATGTCAAAACATGTTTTGACATTTAATGTCAAAGTTTTCAGAATATCTTAGAAAAACATAAAAATTGTGAATTTTAAAACCTAAATAATAGTAAGTTTTTATTTTTATTATTTTTATTCCATTTGTCTTGACAACGGTGGCAGATTTGCCACCGAAACGTCGATTTTTAATTATCTTTTTACTTGTTTAAATTTTTTTGGTTTTTAGTACTTTTAATTTTATTTTGGCGTGTACCCAAATAAATACCATCCAATAAACAATCAATACACCAGCAACCAGTTATCTATGTCACTATGACACTATAACCAAACAAACATGTTTTGACATTTAATGTCAAAGTTTTCAGAATATCCGAATATCCTAGAAAAACAGAAAAATATTGAATTTTAAAACCTAAATAATAGTAAGTTTTTATTTTTAATACTTTTATTCCATTTGTCTTGACAACGGTGGCAGATTTGCCACCGAAACGTCGATTTTTAATTATCTTTTTACTTGTTTAAATTTTTTTTTTGGTTTTTTAGTACTTTTAATTTTATTTTGGCGTGTACCCAAATAAATACCATCTATTACTCTAACTGGTATTTTTTATTGTTGTTCATAAATATGAGGCGATAATAATGTAACAATTTTTGAAAATATACCAGCATCTAACTAGCAAACGGGTTAACCGAAAAATCTAAAGTTTTTACTATGGACGTAGATTTGCATGCTCTTCAATAAACTTCAATAGAATTTTTCTCTAAAATAATTAGGGGAGCCAATAATTGACCCCATTAAAAATTACATGGGATTTCCTACGTCCCGCCCGGCGATGCATCACCCGATAAATAAAATAAAATTCTCTTTTTATATTTTTAATATAAAATTTTTGAAGGGCCCTGTACAAAATGCAAAAATAAATTATTTTTTAAGTTTAGATTTATGAAATACCCTGTATGATGAATATGCCAAATACAATAATTTTCAACATTTTAAACACATTGTATTAAGGGTATTTTTAAAAACCCAAAAAAGTTTATATACCTTACATTTTAACCTTACTTTTGTTGGCCGGATATACCTAAACATCCTGTAAATAGGAATTAAAAAATTTTAGAATACTCTTTTTTATTTAAAATATTTAATTAAAAACATATTGTTCTTAAGAGGAACGTTGTTTTATTTACAAATTTTTGTTACACCCTGTATAGTGCACAAAAACCTGGTTAATTTAAAGTTTTAAATACTGTGTGTATATTCATTTGCTTACTATATACATATACCATACTATATATGTATACTAGGAGTTTTATTTACAATATTTATTTTTTTCAGAAGTTTTAAGATAATATATAAAAACTATTTTTAATCTAAAATTTCCTAATAATGTTTTCAATTTATAATTTTTGAAAGATTCACCGTATCATGCAAATGATCAAATATTTTTAAATTTCGGAATTAGTTTTGTTAAACACCCTGTATAATATATGGAAAATACTATATTTTTATAACAATTGTTTTATTTATGTAATTAATTTTTTGGTTCAAATAAAATGTTATTATTTGTCAAATTTATATTAAATATCACGCATAACAAATCCTAAATTCAATATCCTCGAAAATTCGCGATTACTACAATAATTCGTAATAATTCGAAAAAAATCAAATATTCGTATATTCAAAAAAAATTCGAATTATTCGAAAAAAAATCTAAAATTATTTGAAATTTCTGGAATTATTCGAATTTTTTCGAATTATTCGGGAACTTTCAAATAATTCGAATTTACGAATTATTCGATTCGAGTTTCGAATCGAATATTGATATTTGATTCGATACGAATTATTCGCATAATTAAACATTGAGAGAAATTGATTCCAACCAAAAATAAAATTTAGCAGTTAAAAAAAAAAACAAAAAATGATTATTGGATGTTTACGGTGTGGGGGATATATTTAACCCCCGCGCGCCAACTTACTTAATAAAAAGGCACGCACCTACTTAAGGGTTAATATAATGGCGTTTTAATATCTCAAACCAACGTATAAGTTTTTGTAAAAAACATAAAAGCGGCACTACTTAACTTAGATGGTACATACAGGATAACACAAAAAACTTGCGAAATTTTAGAGAATTTTGACCCATTGTCTTATTAACACATAAAAATTAACATCGATTCTGATTTTTTATGTCGAAAACCCCTAGTACCAAGCTTTTTACTTACTTTAATACATGAGTAAATCCTCATATTTTGGCATAAAAATCTGTAGTTTTACTGGGTACTATTATAGAACAACGTATGTTTGTAGAAAACGGACATCTTCAATTTTGTTATTTAATTAATTAATTTGTGCCATCTTAAAATTACTGATAATTGATTTACTATAATTTAACATAACACTGCAAATAAACGCTTTAAAAGGAAATTTCAAAAATAATGTTGATGATCCAGTATAAATTTTTCTCGTACGCCACTGGCAACTATAAAAATTATGGTTAAGTGACGTTCAGTGGTAAACACCCGCAGCATTTTTTAATATACTAATAATTTTTTATAATTGTTAATTATTACAGTCTATAAAATCACTTTGACCCGTTATTTGTTTAACTATTTACTATATTATTGCGTAAAATTGATTAATTACTTATGATAAGAGGCCTAAATAAAATTTTAAACGTTGGTGTTACCTATGGTGCGGATGTGCCTATCAAATGGGCCATCACCAGCCGCCACTGGTGGTAAAAACTATTTATATTATAAAGGTCTTTGTGTCTTTAAATATTAGCATTAGGGTGAGAAAAAAATCGAATACATTTTTTTTATTTTATACTTTAAAAAACTGGTTGATAGAGACCGCAAAAAATTCTCTTTCTTTATATGGAAAACAAATATCTCGTTTTACATGTTGTGGAAAATTGAATTCTTTACAAAAAGGTCTCTTATATTTTTTGACAAATCTAACCATTATCAAGATATTTAAGGTCAAAGTTTAAAGAATTTTAAGAAAAATAACTTTTAATTTTGAAGTTTGTAATTACTAAAAAATAATTATTGACAATTGAGTTTCTACTATTTCCATTGCAAAATAAACGCTCTACAAAAAGTCTTTTATACTATTTTGATCAAAAATTAAAGAATTTAAAGAAAACTAACTTTTTGGTTTCAAATTTAACTACTTACCTAAACAGTATAATAGACATCTTTTATAAAGCGTTTATTTTTTAAAAGAAATAGTAATAAACACTCAACACAAAAAGTTTTTTTTTAATTTTTAACACCCCGTAGTTCAAAAATTAAGACGTTTAGGACATATGTTTATATAAAGTTTCTTTCTTATTTTTTGTTGTAGAATCGTTTGGTTAAGTTTTTCGGTTAAGTTACTGGACACCCTGTATGTATGTAGGTAATTTGATTGAAATTAATGAAAACTTTGATGTCTATTGGTGCCTAAACGGCGAGGTTTATCGACTTTAATAAAAATTACCTTATTTTTTAAGTTTTTTATTGTCTATAAAATGGAGTCCCCAGCTTTGCGATATCTGTAAAAATTAAAAAGTTATGATGTAAATAAATTTTAAGTTTTAGGTAAAGTGCCCTCTGGCGGTATTTAAAAAAAGTACTTTTGTCTTAAACTTTTGAATCTGCAAAGCTCGATTTGTGTGCCAAATCAACTGGATTGGTTAAAAAATAAATGCAATATGGCGAAAAAACAAAAGTAAAAATTAAACTTTGACGGCTTGTAACTCGAAAACGAATGACATTTTGAAAATATTTATATGAAGCTCTACCCTTATTTTGTCAAGTAGAATTACCCCCTTAAGTTTCGTAATCGATTTTTGAATCACCCTGTATATTTTTCTTTTTAATAATAAGAAAATATATAAAACTTAAAGGCGGAGGACATTCCTATTAAAATTAGGAGCTCATACTTGAAGAGAATTTTTCGTGGTGTCTGACCAACCAGTTTTTCAGTGTACAAAATATAAAAAAGATGATTTTTTGACCCACCCTAATTAACATCTTATTAAAAATACCCGGTATAAACCATGACAGTAGTAAACTCAAAAAATTAATGCTAATGAACAGTATAAATGGCCTCTGTTTGGGGTCGCCCATTACAAAGTCTCTCGCTCCCATTGGCCCGTCAAATTATGCGCGGAAAATTTGTCCTTTTCTACCAACGTCTCCCCTTCGTCTGTCTTTCCGTTGACACCTTTCTATTTGCCAATTCGTCTCTCCATTATTACACATATACGCGTTATAAATGGATTTGTGAGTTTTGTTCGTGGCAAATTATTATTTAATGGAAAGTATATGGATTATCACCAACTAAGAATATTCAGGGAGTATTTTAAATACTATACAGGGTGTCTTTAAAGTTGTTATAGGTCTACGTATGATGTATAATTTACATGTTGAGCTCTCAAAGCCAAACCCCGATTATAATTTAAGGAATATTACATAAAAAGAACGCAAAATCAGCATAGCAATAATTACACCACTCCACGAAAACAAAGAAATATTAGACTAAAAGATGTAAAAGATGATTTTTGACGATGATTTTTTACATCTTACGCACAAATCCATTTGCAGAATGTTACCATCAAGTTTAAATTTTTTCCTAAACTTAAAAAACGAAAGAAATTTTGCAGTTTTAATGGTTAGTTGCTTTAGCAATAACTTAAAGACTAAAGAGTAATAGAGCAAAACTGATAATGATATTTTCAATACGTTTTTTTACCTTTAAAATTTCAACTAAACAGAACTAAAAAAGAATCTGTTATACTACCTAAAACAAAAATTAAAGAATTATTTTGATCGTAGAAAAAACAGTATGTGCCACTCGTAAAAAGAAGTATATTTCCTAACTAGTACTGAAAGTGCCACTGTTCCACACGTGACTGCATCAAGTGTGGAAAAGGCACTTTCAGCACGTGTGGAATGCTATTTATAATACGAGCGTAAGGAAAACATAAAAAAATTTTTTTTTGTTGTAACCCAATTCTACCGAATACCCTACTTTTACTTATTATTATTGTTGGTAAATGTACAATTTGTGACATTTTGCACGTAAAGAGCGAATTGAGGGAGTTTTTTGTCGTAGAAAAATTGGTGTCTGCGAAATGTTTTTCTGCCACCTCTTAAGTTGGTTTGGCCTAAGCAAAAATTTTTTTAAACATCAAGTGCAAGCAAATCCTTTATTGCGACATGCTAATATTTGGTTCAAAATTTTTATACTTTTTTGAACCAGTGCGGAAAAGTAGTTCGGAAAAGTACTTTTCCTTACTAGTGCAGAAAAGTAGTGCAAAAAAGTGACACTTTCAGAACTAAAATGCGTGCGTGAAAGTAAAATTTTTCTCACGCGAGTAGAAAAAGCCTATTTCCGAATTCTTGGTGGTTGCTGGACTCAGCTCGCCTCGTCCAGCAAATTCCACCATCGTCCGGAAATATATCGTTTTTTTACATATTACACAATATACTATTCCTTTCAAAAAATATCTGTCAAATATTCATTTTATCGTTTCAAAAGCAAAGTTCGCAATAGTCATCTCGTAGGGTTAAAAAATTCCCATATAACATTTTTTGCCGGCCATGTACATTTAATTTACTGGCATTGCCAATACTTTTTAATGGTAAGGCATTGGCAAAAGGGTGTTAAAAAGACACGAAAGTGGGCAATTGGCCTTTATTCGGCGACGTGTTGCAGATAATGTGATGGCATCCGTCATTTATAACTTATGATGAAAAAATGCGTGTAGGATGATGGCATCCCTCAATAATAAGTTATGCCAAAAAATGCGTTTAGGATGATGGCATCCATCATTAATAAGTTATGATGAAAAAATGCGTTTAGGATAATGGCATTTATCATTAAATAAGTATTGTAAGTTTTAAAAGTTAAATGTTTCAAAAGTTAAATAACATATTTAGAATTTTGTAATCAAAAAAAAAATAAAAAAAAGGCAGGAAAACTTTATCATTAAAACAATTACATTATATACATTTTTATACAGTAACAATAAACCATAAAAAAGATATGTAATAAAATTTAAAAAAGATAGTAAATAAAAAAACACTTTAAAACAGTAAGTATTTAAGGGACACTTACACTTAATTTTCAGATCCAAAACATAGAAAGAAATATTTTAAAGGAGTTAAATGTAAAAAAAAAAACAATTAAATCTATATATAATTTTTTATTAACACGTCTTTAAAACTTTTAATAAGGCAACTCCCTAATTTCATATAATTTTTTAGGTAACTACAAACTTAAAAGGTTTTAAACAAAATGTTTACAGCTCCTAACAATCTACTTGAATAACTCACCTTCTGGACTAGCCATCACCAATTAATCACACAACACACACTAATTAGGTAATGAGTACACTTAATGATGTCTATTAAAAACTTTTTTCTTTAAAAAGAAACTAAAAAGCTAGAAAACCACGTAGAAAACAAACAAACAAAAGCAATTTTTCTTTATCTGTCAAAATCGTCAAATATTGTATTTCGGCTAAGCGGGAAATTTAAATTTGTCACCTTTGGTCAAAATTAACCTAGCTAATTTTACCATCATTTTATTTTTATTCTCTCAAAAATACATAATTAACATTTTGTTTGACCTAATTTTTATTTTCATGATTTATAACAATAAAATGTTATGAAAAGGCCATGTCCTTTAAATTATGTAAAAAACATAAAATAATATTGTTTAGCTGCCATTATAAATAAAACAGATCAAAAAAATTGCTCTAATGTTAGTTAAATAGCAATGGTAATAATATGGCTTAAAAAGTATGAATATGCGTTAAAGGTTTGCCTTCAAAAATCCAATTTATTTGCCTGCAACAAAAAGGCACGCTTTATTTAATCAGGATTGGTATGCCGCCATTTTTGAATGCTTGCCGGCAATTCGCCTGCATGTAAAATTTATTGGCAATTAAGTGTTTATTTAGGGTTGACTTTTTAATGCGTATTAGATGTTGGCATAATATTGCCACTAATTGCCAATGCTTTACCATCAATGCCAATATGAAAAATGTCTATTGCCGGCAAATAGTGTTTGCTGGGTTTGCTATGAGCGTGCTTTTAGCTTTTTGATAACGTTTTAGATAACGTTACAAAAACTAAAAAGCAAATAATAATTTTTTGGTCTTTACTTTTTTTTTAATTTTAGTCCGGTACAATCAAATTAAACCTAATTTAACCACACGCAGCGGCGCAATTAGGAGTAGTCTAGGGGGCTTAGCCAGCCCAAGTCAACGATTAGCCCCTCCCTCCGAAATTATTGGGCATTTAAAATGTACCGTTTTTTGAAAAATATAATTAATAAACTAGGGCTTAAGCTCCTCCAAAAACCAGTGGTTAGTTGCGCCACTGACCACACGCCTCTGATGTAGGATTGTACGAAGTTCCAGTAGTCACCCTCGAACTTGAAAAACCCTGTACATGGTATTTCGGCAAACTAATGGGAAATGTTTTAAATTATCAGGCAAACGAATAAAAATCAAAGTAAAATAATAAAAAATTACTCCTTATTTATTCAAAATAACTTAAAATACTGTACAACAATTAACCTACATAAGTCTAAAAAATAACCTATGTAAAAACAAGAATACTAGTACCACCATAAGTGACGCTCTTGAAATGGTACTACCTCCCGTAGCTCCCTCAGAATTTATGTAAGACTTTATATCGGCCTTAAGACCTTTAGCCCAGTCTATATTACCTTGAACTGACTCCAATGAGCTGTCCACGGTTGCTTGGTGGGATTCGGACAAAGTTTCAATATTTCTCAAGGCTTGGAGCTAAAAAACAAGCGGTACTTAAATAATTATCTGAATACATGTGGCCATATTTCCGAAACTAATAGAGTTAGATTTATTTTATGTGGTATTTTTTCACAGCTCTTGAAAACATCTTTTTAATAGTGATATTGGTGATAATATACAGGGTGGCACAAAAGGTCTATATTTTTTAATGACGCACCCAGTATATTATATCACCATTTAAAACATATGGCAATTGCAATAACAAATGCAACAAAATTGTTTGTAAAGAGTGCTGTGATCTTAATTTATTCTTTTATTTTTATCTCCTTTTGGTGTATGTTTTAAACAAAGTTTTAATTTGTTAATTGTTTTTGTGTAATGTGAAACAAATTTTTTAAGTATTTAAGTTGTTTATGCTTTTTTTTCCTTTTTTTATCTTTGGACAATCCACGATGGCTGAAAGCCTAAATACTAACGTACCGTGGGTGTCTTAAGCAAGGTAGGAGGAAGTTTGTTAACACGGGACTTAAAAACTTAAAGATTTGGGGGATAAGAAAAGACCTCCGCTGGCAGTAGGTTCCACAGTCTGGAAAATCTAGGGATTAAAAAAACGAACTAAATGGGAAGTTCGGGGCCTGTCCAATTGGACCGTGTAGGAATGCATACGCGCGGCACCATGAGTTTCTTTGTTGGGAGCTGCAAGAGGAGGGACTATACTGGATAATTCGTCGGAGCAGAAGCCGTAAAAGTATCTATAAAGAGCGATAAATCTCCCACAGCTCGACGATGGGCAAGAGAAGGAAGTCTTTGAGTAAGTAAAGGATCTTTCCAGAGCTATTACGCCTGCTTAACAAGTACCACTGATGATGGTTGTACCAGAAGCGCTCTGATACGTATTTTGGAATAGAATTAAAAATTTTCACGAAATACAACAGTTTCATTTCTTGGTTTCCTTAAAAGTTGTAGAAAAATAATATTTAAATATTTTTCGTAAAACATTATTCCAATTTTCTAACCGACTTAAAAACGAGGAGGTTCTCAATTTGCAATGTATGTGTTTTTGTGTGTATGTTACTAGATTACTCCGGCGTTTGTGGACCGATTTTTAAAATTATTTTTTTATTTTAAAGAGTGAACATCCGCGGTGGTCCTATAAAAATAAGGCAGGATCGCAAGAGAGAAAGATACTAGACCTATTAATTTATCTCTTCCGTACGTTGCGTTGTTCGTGCGACAAAGCTATAATAGCGCCATCTATTGGTGCAACGTTAAACAAATATTATAATAATACGAGGGCAGTTGACAGTTTACAGATTGCTATTACATCCTTTAAAATATTTACTTTTTTCACCGAACTGAAAGAGAAACTACAGTAAAAAACACAAGGACGTGTAATTTTAATGATTGCCATTGGGGGAGGGGTTACTTCTAGCTACTTATTATTTTTTTAATTCATTATATTAAGAAATTAAAATAAATAAATATTTAAAAAACCCGAACTAACCATGACCCCTCAATATGACAGTTTTGTATTACCATCTGTAACGTTTCAAACCAATCAAATTACACGTCATGGTGCTATTGAATATAGTCTTTAAAAAAAGGGGTTCTGGTAGTGTGTTTTATTTATTTATTTATTCTTTAAAGTCGAATTAACTAAAAATAAAAGTGTTTATTAATAGCGATATTGGTGAAAATATACAAGGTTTTACTAGGAGTATATATTTGTTTAATGACGCACCCTGTATATTATATCAGCATTTAAAAGATATTGCAATTGCAACAACAAATGCAACAAAATAATAGAGAAGAGTGCTATGATCATAATTTTTTGTTTTATTTCAACCCCCTTAAGAGGTGTTTGTTTTAAACGAAGTTTAAATAATTTTTTTGTATATTGTGAAACTAATTTTTTAAGTATTTATATGATTTGTTTATGCCCTCCAGAGCTATGACCTCTACTTGACACGTAAAGCTGCGTCCAGACTTGCAACAATTCGCCAAACATCC
This sequence comes from Listronotus bonariensis, assembly GCA_014170235.1. Taxonomy (NCBI): domain Eukaryota; kingdom Metazoa; phylum Arthropoda; class Insecta; order Coleoptera; family Curculionidae; genus Listronotus; species Listronotus bonariensis. The sequence continues at coordinate 86,722 of JACEGR010001049.1, forward strand.
ATCCAAACAACCTACCTGTTTGCGCGCTCCTTTGACGGTAAAAAACGACAAGCTCTGAATCACCGGCGAATCATTTGCCAAGATCTTGAAACAACGTGAATTCCGTCCACGTTTACGTCCGCGCTATTTGTCGCGGAATGCGGCGGGGAGCTGTACAGCGAAATGTTGTAAGTCTGGACGCTACTTAACACTGATGATGGTTGTACCCAGAGCGCTCTGCTACGAATTTTAGACCTAAATTAAAAGTTTGCACAAAATACAACAGTTTTATTTTTTCCCTTTTGTTATAGATCATAGAAAACGGATATTAAAATATTTTTCGTAAAATATTATTTTACATTTTTATTTTATTATTTTTAAAATATTTACTAACCTTTTCAAGTTGATCTTCTGAGTAAAAGTAATTAGCAATATTGGAAATTAGAGAGCCCACACTTCCATAACTAAAACAAACAAAAAATTGAATAATTGAAGTACTAAGTCCTTTTTTTTAACTTACTATGAATTCAGTTCTTCATAATTTTCTGCAATAAACTCCATTGCTGCATTTGCACCCACTTTACTGCTAGTATACACATAGGACCATACCGAAGTGAAATCTTGATACCTAATTCCTGACGTAGCATTAATAGTTTGACTTAAATACCTAAAATTTTAAAATGACATTAAAAAAATCATTTTTTTACTACTACAAACACAGGTATGCAAGTGTAAAATTGTCTGATATTAAATAATAAAAAAAAATTCATCACATAAGGTTTTTTAGAAAAATGAATCAATGGTACCCTAGTACAAACATGCTACCATAACAATGTAATATTGACATTTACTTTAATTGTGAGTAATAATCAAAAGTATGCAGTGTAATGTTGTGCCTGTGGGTCACTCTGTGCATCTGGTAAAAAGTAATGAAAATATAGCTCTTATTTTTTAAAAATTTACTACAAAAATTATAAATGGGTTTTATGCGGTAATTTAAAAGTTATATTTTAATTACTTGGACAAAAACGGGGCTTTACCAAATTTCCATATTTTATTTGTGAGTGTGATAGCCGCAACAAAATTATGCATTAAATAAAAAAGGATTGACCTCTGGGAGAAACGTTGAAACCTGAAACGAAATAAATTACATAATTGCAAGAAAATTTAATCGATCAAGCCAAAGTGCTTTTACATCCAGATCACATTAAATTTGATTCGTAAAGCAATTGTGAAAATACTATCAAAGCAAGAACAGTTTTTTAATACATTTGTGGCAAAACTCCATTACTGTCACAAACTTAGCTTAAAAAAGAGAATATTTGTTGGTCCAAATATTCGAAAACTCATGAAAGACGAAGTCTTTGAAAATAAAATAAAGTGTGAAGAAAAGGAAGCCTGGGTTTCTTTCAAAAAAATGATTCAATATTCTGTACTCAATAAGAAAAGTTTAATATATGTCCACTTAGTGAAAAACATGTTAGAAAATATCAGAAAATTAAAATGCAACATGAGCTTAAGAATTCATTTTCTAAAATCTCTCTTGGACTTCTTTCGAGATAATCTTTGGGATTTAAGTAAAGAACAGAGTGAGAGATTCCATCAGGACATAAGGGCTATGAAAGGACATCATCAAGGAAGATGAAATGTTAACATGATTGTAGACTATTGTTGGAGAGGGATACTGAGGTGAATAAACATAGACGAAAATCTTTAAAAGAAGCTTCTCTGATAAGTATAAGAGATACTACAAGGATTTATACGAGTTAGTTATGGACGTTGGTTAAGTCTTGATATCACAGAAACCTATTTGCGTTTTTAGTATTTAAGTACGTAAGCTTTATATTTCATTATTTATTTTATTAAAACTTCCTTATAACGCATTTAATTTGTACCTATATCTCGTATATTTAAAAAACCTTACGTGATAGAAAAAAACCACTAGTATATTTAAATATAACGCCCCATAATTACTTAATATACCCTTTAAAGAAACAATTTTCAAGAAGGTCAATTTTGCATACCTGTAGAATTTGCTTACCATTTCAGTAACTTTGTATCTTCTGTACATCCCAAACCACTTAAAATAGTCAAAATTTCGGACATCAACTTCGTTTCTCCATATTTCCTCCACAAGAAGTTGAAATCTTCATTGATATCATTACTATGTCTTAGTGCGTTGCAGTAAACAATTGTTCTTAAATTTTTGGGAACTCTAAAATTTGACGAAGTAATCAGTATAAATGCTTTTCAATTAGAAAAGTTGTATCTTTTTAAATGACAAGGGTGATCTGATAAATCCTTAACCTAACAATAGAAACACAAATTAAAAAATATATTTATTTCTTAACATACTTTCAGTTAGTCTAATGGTATTTGAAATATATGATTTTTCTTCTTAAAATATTTTTTCCTCAGTATAAAAAAACACCTTTCCCCAAAAACAATTTTAATTTTTTTATTTAAAAAAAATGCGAACCAGCGAAGAAACTTTTTGTTTTGAAAAGAGAAATCAAGTGGTGATAAATCTGTAGATTCAGAGGAATAAAAAGGTACTAATATTTGCTTGGTTCATCTACACGTTCTGATGAGAACCAAATAGTTTAAAACGTGTCTGTGGTTAGTACTCTCAATAAATTTTAAAGAAAAAGCCTTTGGCTAGTGTAAAAATCTGAATCGCTACTTTGGATCGTGTTCGATGGATGCACCTTTGCAGTGCATGGAAAAACCACAACAAAACAAGGAGATTTAGCCCTTCATAGTTTCTAAATCCTGTCTTTTGATGTTTGTCAAAAGTTTACTTATTTCTAATTAGTGTTTATTTCGTCGTGTTTTTGACACCGTTTAATGTTATTTACGTGGAAATTTTAAAACCAATTTTTAGATTTTATTTTACTTTACACCGCTTACTTACACCAAAATTTCAAAACGTGTACTTGCTAATAGAACAAGGTTTGTTCTTACCGAAAACTGACATTTTGGACTGCTGTTTGGCCTAAGGCTAATACTCGACACACACACTCTCTTGTAGACCTGCACAGATATACTTGTGCAGGTATCCCTGGGTAAGTCAAGCGGACAGACCTACAGGGTTTTATATGGTGTCACTAAAAAAATAATTAATTTTAAATCTTGTTAAAATCCTCTGCGTTGGTATATCCGTACAGGTATAGCTATGCAAGTCTAACGGAATGTGTGAAGTGAGTATAAGATGAGAAGTGTTTAGGCTGGGAACATATCAGACCACATTCATACCATTTTGAAATAAACCTTACTTTACTCCATTGTTTCTATATTTAGCAAACAATTCTTTGGACTTATCTATGCATGTCTGCGCTCCATATTTGCAAACTCTTGTCAATATCATTATTTGTTTCATTGTATATACTTGGTTGGAACTGTCTAAAGTCTCAAATGGTACTGTGGCATAGACATTTTGAAAAAGTTTTAGCATCCAAGAAATGAATAGTTTTCCTTCATCGGTATCATGACTAGAAAAAGAAAGACATCCAAAAAAATAATGCCAAATATATGAAAGGAAGCTTTCACGGCTTTGGTCAACTGATAAATCTTGGTCCTGGGGTTTGAAGAACCAAGATTTGTTAAAGCAAAATATCTTATTTTAAATATTTTTTCAAGCCGTGGATGTTAAAAATATTTAGGCGCGATTCATATTAGCGGTACAATCCCGATTCTCAGTTTGATCTGGGTCCCGATATATTCTTGTCGTGTTCACACTAGCGACACGCATTCGGTTCTTTCCCGGTCCGATACACGTTTAACTTCCACTCTCTCTCACTGCGCAGGTCTGCTTCAGTCTTTTTTAGGAGTTGATGCTTAAAATATTCTTTTAAATGTATTGGTATCGGAATGAAACCGGACCGAGACTGAAGCGGTATCGATAGTACGAACAGGCTCATTTGTTTTGCACTTAAGAATATTTTATCGAACCGAGATCGAACTGAGAACGAACCGGGATCGTACCGCTAGTATGAATCGCGCCCTAATCATTTAATATCTGTGTCTATTAAACTGGGCAAAAAAATCGCTTTTTTCTTAAAATATTAAAATTATTGTTCAAAGTGATTAAAAAAATCGTTAAGGTTTAAACCCTTAATATTTATATTAAGAGGTCTATTATCACGACTAACAATTTTTTACGACAATCTTTTTATGCAAAACTCGCAATTGTTGATATAAAAAATTACTAATTGTACCAACCCAAATAATTGCCCATGTAATTAAACTTTGAGTATTAAACTATTTTTTTCAGTTTTCTTTTCTTAAGCTTGGATTTTTGTTATCACAATATATTTAAACAAATTCCACACATATTTTTAAAGCAAATTTAATGCGGCACAAAAAGGTCTTTTAACATGTTTTAATAAATTCACTCCCTTAAAAGTTATTCGACGTTGAAATTACTTTTGGATTCATGTTCAACGTCAAACTAATTTTGAAGAAGTAAATTTATTTAAAAATGCATTTAAAATAATATTTTGTGGCGCATTAAATTTTCTTTAAAAGTATGCATTGAATTTATTTTGATATTAATATTTTTAGTAGTAACAAAATTTTAAACTCGAGAAAGAAAATTGAAAAAATAGTTCAATATTCAAAATCCGATTTCATGTTATCGGCTTATTTCGCGACAACGTACGAGAAGAACTTTTTGAAGGAAATTTACTCTCCATTTACAACCAATTCTGAACTATCAAATTGACGTTTAAACAATTTGCTAAACTTCACTTATCAAATTTGGATTTGACAAGTGAAGTTTAACAAATTGTTTAAACGTCAATTTGAAATTTCTGAATTGGTTGTAAATGTAGCCCTAGTTTTCTTTAAGAAATTATCCTGTTGAAATTTTTCAGATCAATAACTTGCGAGTTTTGCAAAAAAAAAAGATCGTTGTCAAAAAACTGTTAGTCGCAATGATAGACTTCTTAATATTAATATTAAGGGCTTAAATCTTTACGATATATTTTTTGTCACCTTAAACAATATTTCCCATAATTTAAAAAATATATTAATTTTTTTAAATTATCCAGTCCAGTGTTTATATAACGTTTACGTTATATTCTTTAAAAAAATTTGCTATGAAGCAAGGAAAAATTATTTTTAACCTTTAGACCTAGCTGATCATTATTTCTTATGAATAACGATTCTTACCCAATTCGTTGCAAAAGATGGTTGTTTCCAACAATAGCAGCATACCAAGGATAATAATCAGTTTCGTGCTGAAGATAACTCAAAACACTCAAAACGTCGGGATAACTATATTCAACACTCCCTTTATTGGCGCCAGATCTTGCAAAGTTATAGGCATCGCTCACAATTTGCGCTCTGTTCAATACGTCTATGGCGAGATGGTTTGAGTGTAACTGAGCTTTTATAGATGACCAAAGATTTTCGTCGTAATTGACTCTGTAAAAACCTACAAACGAAACTTGTCAGCAGTAGAAACTAGTAGTTCATTGAGCCCTCGACTTAAAGATAAAAATAAAATACCTTTTTGGTGTTTTGTAGACTTTACACAGGGTTTCTCACGGTCGATGATATGTACCTTAGACGTTTACGAAAAAAAACGGGACATTTTTTTTTGTTTAATTTGCCATCATCGGTAATGGCTTGTGATCTTAGGCTTTAAATATTTTTAACGAGGCAGCGTTGCCGCTTATACCACCAAGTAGCATCAACTTTAAAATTAAAAAAACGCCCTGTATATTTTGGTATTTTTGAATCCGCCACTACTTTCTGAATATTTTTGCCTAATAATATCCTAGATTTATCTGCAAAGGTTTTCTGGTAAATAATTATTTTTCATATTTTTTGTCTAACACTTGAAATTTTGGGTGTAGCATCTCAATATCTTTTACATTAATTTTGTATGGAAAAATGTGTTTTAAATTATACAAGGTCTCTTAAAATTCGTGATTTTACCTCTAAATATAAAAATGGTAAAAAGTCTTTTTTTAATGGAACACCCTGTATATTATCTAAGAACCTGCAGGACCATAAAAAGCCTTTTCAAATGATATATCATGCTTCTATACCTAAATGCTATGGTTGTGGGGATAAAAGCAAGTTTCTTAAAAAATTAAAATTTAACATAATAGTATTTATCAAAGATACCCATGAAATGTCATGACACACCAACTGTCAAATAATCATATTGATATTTTTAGTCATGACATTTCATGGCCATCTTTGGTAAATACTTATTATGCTAAACTTTGATTTTTAAAGAAACTTGCCGGAACCATAGCATTTAGGTAAAGAAATATAATATATCATTCTAAAATTCTCTTGCTGGTCCTTTAGATTCTTTAATAATATACAGGACGTTAAAAAAAGAATCTTTAACATTTTTTAACCAGAGGTAAAATCACGAATTTTAAGCGACCCTGTATAATTCAAAACAAATTTCTTCATACAAAATGAATGTAGAGGACATTAAGATGCTACACCCAAAATTCAAAGTATGTACGAATGCAGATGGAGTAATAAAAACTTTTTATATAGAGACATGTGTTGAACAAAAATATAGAAAATAATTATGTACTCGAAAACTGTTAGAGATAGGTATAGGATAATATTGGGAAAAAATTTTCAGAAAGTAGTGGAGGTTCCAAAATTATTAAAATATACATATTCCTTTTAAAATTTTAAAGTTGATGCAACTTTTTGTATAAGCGGAAACGCTGCATCGCTAAAAATATTTTAGATCGTTAAATCACAAACCATTACTTAAGTCGCCATCTTTTAAAAAATCCAATGTTTCGTTTTTCGTAAACGTCTTAGGTACCATCGACCGTAGGACACCGTGTATTTTAATTAAAAACCTAATTTAATAAGGACATTATTTAAAAAACCCATACCTGACTGTCTGTTGTTTAAAATTATCCACCTACTTCCACTTAAAATTCCCTTTAAGATTAGTTGTTCTCCTGGAACCAGCCAAGCTTTGACAGTAGTGTTAGAAAATTTGGTTGTATCACTGGAAACTGTGTAGGTAATTGGCACATAATATTCTGTGTTATTTGTGTCTTCTCCAGATAACAAAAATCTTTTCTAAAAGCCAAATATTGAAAGTGTTAGCCAATGCAAGGCGTTTTAAAAAAAAAATGTAAGAAAAACCAAAACTTGAATTTATTATCCAAAAAATAAAAACCATTTTAAAGGTAAAATTATACCTGGGATAATATGACATCATCTCCATTTTTCCTAACAGTTACCACTGGATGACCAGATAATTCCACCCAGTTGTATAAGACTGTGCTTAAGTCAACATTAATAGGAAGTGAAGTTGATGGCACATGATTAGAAAGTGCTGACCAAAGATTAGCTGGAGTAGCACCTTTGGAAGAACTGCAATGAGGAAAGAAAATATTACTGGTAATAAAGTTATAATTGGTTTAAAAGAATAAATTAAATTCAAACATTTATTTGCTTTTTAAAGCACATAAAACATACATTACATACTACTTTGTTTATATTCTGCTTAACTTTTTTAGAATAATTGAATAACAAATAAACCAAGTGGCACAAATAGTTAATTGTTGACAAAATAACATTTTCTTAATGAAGGATGATCCGACGGCTCTTGTTTTTTTTTTATGACGCTATTCCAAATAAATTTAACACAAAATGAAATATTCATGTACCTAGCAGTCATAACTTTTTACCAATTTTTTTTCTAATTTTTATTAATTTCTTCAATTTTAATTTAAACATAATAAACAGAAAAAATTATCCAAAACATACAGAATATGATTTTAAATATTTTTTACCAATTAGTAATGATCCAATAATTTATTATATTTCCCATAATTCCCAGTAATTAACCAAAGTTCCCCATACTTCTCCGTACTTCCTTGTTCTTCCCCGTACTTTAACGTACTTCCCTATACTTTCTCGTACTTCCCCGTACTTCCTCGTACTTTTCCGTTCTTTCCCGTACTTTTCCGTACTTCCCCGTACTTTTCCGTAGTTCCCCGTACTTTACACGTATTTGTTTTTACAAATCGACTCTGTATTGTCAAATTAAAATCCAACAACAATAAACTTTAAATAACTTAAACATGGTTTAAAGATTGTTTCTTTATGCTGGTAAAGCTATCCCCAAGCTTGCTTTATACACAACAGTTAATTTTAAACAACACAATATTAACAAATGTTTAGAGACAGGACAAAAACCCACCCGATAATGCTATTTATACAGGGTGAATAAGAACTTATTTCTTTAAAAGGGGGAAAATGCTCTTCATACATCGAAAAGTACATTAACACAATAAAAATATTATTAAAAGGGTTTTAAGGTTACACTCATAAAAAGGTTGTAATGTTAAGTGACTTTATTCCTTTAATTTTTATAAGCAAGTTCTGTATCACCTGGTATACCGTGTCTGTTTTTTAATTTAGCACACTACCTTAACAGATTATTATAAAGTATATCGAAAAATGGTGAAGGAGAAGATGATATACCAACCCCTATTTTGTTTTTAAGGTCTAGTGTTAAAACCAAAAGAATTACAAATCTGGCCAATGAATCAAAACGTCACCGGTTTTTGTATTCATTTGCCTATAGGTACCGGGTGATGCATCGCCGGGCGGGACATAGGAAATCCCATGTAATTTTTAATGGGGTCAATTATTGGCTCCCCTAAGTATTTTAGAGAAAAAATTTATTGAAGTTAATTAAAGAGCATACAAATCTACGTCCATGGTAAAAAATTTAGATTTTTCGGTGAACCCGTTTGCTAGTTAGATGCTAATATATTTTAAAAATTGTGCCTCATATTTATGAACAACAATAAAAATACCAGTTAGCGTGACATAACGTTGTCATTTTGAAATTTAGTGCTTTATTATTATCAAAAAATCGTAGAGCGGAAAGATTAACCATGAGTTATACTACTGAAGAAAAAGTATTGATGATTAAATGGTACTATCAAGGAAATAGGTACCAAAAGGTGTAGGATTTACCATGAAATTAGAAAAAATTCGACAGATAACTAAAGAAAATGTATGTGTTCTAAAAAAGCAATAATTTACCAATTTAAGATCAGGTAAGGTTTATATAGCACCCTAGAAGCCAAATTAAATGTATTGTAGTTAACGATAAAAACTGCAAATTTATTATTCGTCTTTAGGACCTGCACAGTCAGTATGCGCCCATAAGTTACAACTCTGACACTGAATACACTCGTCTGAAATAACTAGTGTCACAAAATATACAAAATGTGTCAAAAAGTTCTCAGGTACTACTTAGTAAAGAATGGACATTTTCATCAGGGGACCAAATTACCAATATGGTGAAATCTAGACACCAACCTTAATAAATCGTTTAAAACATTGAATATTCTGAATATGTACCCTAGAATCCTGTAGGAAAACATTAATTAAACACATTCTCCAACTCTCTGCAGCTATGACTTAATATTTACTAAACTAATAAATCAATTGCAGCATAAGTGCTGGCTCTATCCTATAGTCCCTCGGATACTAATTGATGGAAATTGACTTTATGATAGTAACACTTTTAAAACTTTTAGGGGTGTTTCTATTGACGAATCTACCACGAATATTCATACTGCCTTCAAATTCAAATTCAAAATCCTTTATTTTTTTAAACATACATGTATGTATAGAAAACGTCAATCCATTTAAAAAGTACATATTTAAACACCAATAAATACACAAATGTAAATCTTTTAAACTACCTACAAATTTTTACAATTTATTATATGAAAGCGGCGCTTTAACCCAGCCTGCCTATGTTAAATGTTTCGGGTACTGGACTGGGTAATGCGTCACTTTTTTGTCGGAAAAGTTTACCACAATGTTTTACAAGGAGTTTTTCGTAACTTTAGCCCTTACGGTTTTTAGCACAATGTTTAAAAATTGCTTGTAAAAAGTGTGGTTAACTTGTTCCACAAAAAAGTGACGCGTTTGCCCAGTCCGACACCCGAAACACGACCGACAGACTGAGTTAAAGCGCCGGTTCTATATAGGGAATTCAAATTAAGGAGCAACAGTATTGAAATTCAATCAATCAGCTAATAAAACTGGGTATCTAGATCAAAAGTGTCGAAAATATTTATCATATTTACAGAAATATACGATTCTGGGTTTGTGTCTCGGCTTGTCATCATAGTCTAAAAACCTAAATAAAGTTAAGAGTAGTTACCAGCTAACATTCCGCGTAATTTTATATAAAGGGACAAAACGTCAGTTCTAAAATATTTACACTAAAACAACAACAAGAAAAACTTGACTATCAATTGTCATGAACTCTTATACTAGTTCAAAATTATGCCGACTAGGGCTTTTTAACAAGGTAGCAAGCTTGAATTATCTATATGACGGTATGAATATTCGTGGTAGACTCGTCAAAGAGAACCTCCATGAAAATGTTTTTAAATATTATTATTATGAAGTAATTTAATTACGAGCCCAGGGACTAGCAGATTTTTTTGTCATTATTTCAAAGCTGTCATGCTGATCCTCCTTTTTAAAAAAATCACTTGATGGCGTGATTTTAAATAAAAAATATTAAAGAGGGTCGTAATACGTCCAGGGACCACAGTACCACCTTCTCCTCTAAATAAAAGTTGTGGAATTTTATTATTTTTTCAGAAATTCTCCAAAATATTTAAGTTTTTGGCTATCAAAATTGCAGTTCATATTCAAAAAATTCCAATAATTTAAATAATGCATTGTAACAATTTTTTAAATACTTACTTTGTTTAAAAAAGATGCTCCATAATTACAAATTTATTTTTAACACTTTCGGAATATACAATAAAATAAAACTAACTTAAACATTGCGATTTTTGTTATTTGTGTAGTTTAATTTAAAAATTCGGCTGTTACAGTAGCTGTACAACAAGCTAAAACCATTTTTTGGTATAATTTAAGAAAGAAGTCAACCGGTAGATGGCGTCACAATTTATAAACAGACACGCCGGACACTCAATAAGCGCATCCACCATTTTAAAGGAACTTACTATGTCGACAAATACTGTCGAATTCCAGAAATAAAATTATCAGCACCCATAATGTTAGTTTCGATCATTCTGTATATTGAAGCACCCTTGTTATAGCTTATGGTGGAAAATTTATTGGAGACCTTGAACAAAAACTATTTGCTGAAGTATCTTCTAAGGCGAATGATAAAAAAACTTAGTTTACACTAATTAGGATATAACAAACCACAAGTTATAGAAACTAGATGCAAAAGCGCCATCTTAAATTAGATTTAAACTTATTGATCTTACAATAAAAAAAAAGAAAACATATTGAAAAAATTTTATACAGGGTGCTTCCTAACTACGGTACGAAACTTAAGGGGGGTAATTTCTTATGTCTTTTTATGAAAAAACGTTCGTATAGACCTATGTCCGGATTTGCTTCATTTTTGAGATACAGGGCATTAAAGTTGTTGAAAACACTCGGTGTTTTTAAAATGTCTGAACCCTCCAACCAATTGAAATAAAATTTGGGACACCCATTTAATGTAATAACGCTTGTAAACCCTTGCCAAGATTAGAAATATTATTAAAAAAAATATGTTACTGACTTTTTGTTAAGTTCCAATAATGTTTTCTGATTGAGCAATTAACTGCCCAACTTGCATTTTCTTTCTATCTAGCTTTGTTTTCGAGAAAAAAATATTAAAGTCACTTTAATGTGTTCTAAAAAGAACCCATAGACGACATGATATAAAAAGCCAAAATAAAATTAATGCAATTATTTGCCCTTAAATAAATAAGCAGTCATGTATTTTATGTTAGATTTGTAGATAGAAAGAAAACCTGTAAACTTTATATTGTTACACTAACAACTTTAAACTAGTCTTTATATGAGGTAATAAAAACTAATGATACATAATTTTACTTTAACATTTTGTTAAACTTAACACTTTCCCTTGTTAAGTAAAATTATGGATTATTAGTTTTTTATTACCTCATATAAAGACTAGTTTAAAGTTGTTAGTATAACAATATAAAGTTTACAGGTTTTAAGAATTTGAATGTCACTAAATGTAATGTTAAACTTCATGTAATTTTATCTATTTTTCTCATATTTATTAAAGTTATTTACATTAAACCGACTTTCTATCTACAAATCTAACATTTTAAAGAAAATTTTCTTTTTACCAAGGTCGAAAATGGTAATTTCTTAAATTTTTGATTTAATTTTGGGCAGTTTATGGCTACTCTTAAAGTGGCTTCAATTGTTTTTCTTAAAAACGAAGCGAGATACGAAAGAAATAAATACAAAATTCAGAAGAAGTCAGTGGCGTACCTTTTTTCCTATTAATATTGTCTGTGGTGCCGACTGATTCGTTACTAAACCCAATTGTCTTAATCTAGGTAGAACTTTACAAGCGCCTTATTATATAAAATAAGTGTACGTAATTTTATCCAAATCGGTTAAAGGGTTCTTAAGATATTTAAAAATACCGACTATTTTTTTTACTTAAACGCCCTATATCTTAGAAATAAAGCAAGGCCCTGACATATGTTAATGGGAACCTTTTTTCATAAAAAGAAATAAGGAATCACTTCTTTAAGTTTCGTGCCGTAGTTAGGAAACATTCTTTATAGCCTTATAAAAAATCGAAAAAAAGGCTCTTTTAAATGAATCACTCTATAAATTTAATAACCATTCGACAGATTTATTTAACAATTTTAAAATAAATCCACATATGTAAACATAATTTTGAATAATTTCCGAAATATGGCCATCTTCAGGAGTTTGATAGTAAACTAGTGTTTTTTAAATGAAAAACCCTGTATATTTCATAAAAAATAAAATATTTGATATGTCTCTCTCTTATAGTTTAAAAATTATGGCCAAAAAATCTGTGCCGATTTAGGTTTGATCATTCTTTTATGCAAAACAACTGTATATTTAATATCATATCCACAACAAAAAGTCACTCTTGCATCTGGTATCTGTAATTTGTCTAATAGAGAAAAATATGTCTCCCGCGTATTTTTGTAAAAAGTACCAATTAAATTACCTCACTTGGAGTTGTAGCAGTTGATGTTAGAGCTTGAGCTCCTAGAGACGAATCAGCCAATAGTGCTGTTTGAACTTGCTCAACATTAAAATGTTTGTCTAGTTCCCAGTTATTCATTTCTTTAGCCTGCAAAAAAAACAATATTTTGTATACAAGGTGATTCCCACCAATATTCCATCTATATAATTCTTTACCTGGTTGATCATTTTTAGGTCGTTACTAATGCTAACTTCTTTATTATTGGAGATAGGAGGTCGGTTAAATTGGTAAAGATGTAGTATTTTTCCGCTAATTAACGTGCTGATCACAAAAAAAAATAAACATCTGGCTTCTGATTTATTACAATTTAAAAAATTCTTATGTGTTTTATCTAATTTTTAATAGTTTTGAAAATATTGCTATCAGTAGGAATTTGAAAGTAAACTGGCATTTTTTATATAAACACCCTGTATATTTCATTACCATTAAATAGAACTTTTAACGAGCTTTAAGAAAATACCAATTTGATATGTATATATCTTATAGTTTTGAAAATATTGCGATCCAAATTTTTAAAATTATAATTAATTTTCATTATCTCTATAGCTCAGCTCCCAGCTATAAGCACTAAGTTTTGTGTTAAAGATAAAATAGACAATATATCTACTAATTTTTAGATTTAAATGGTCATATTTCCAAGACTATAAGAGATAGACATATCAAATGTGTTATTTTCTTAAAGCTTTTTAAAATATCTATTTAATGGTGATGTAATACACATACAGGATGTTCCATTTAAATAAACTATATTTTTCGCAATAAATCAAAAACTCTGTGTTCAATTCTTTATTTGTTAGTCGTTAATCAACGAAGCAAATACTACAACTTTTCTAATTTAACCGGCTTGGTATCTTCAATAATAAAGAAGTTAGCAATTGTGCCGACTTATAAATATATTACCCTGTATACTAAGAAAGAGCTGAACAACTTACCAAAGCCGCAGAAAAATACTGATAAAATCTTGCAAATCCTTCATTTAAAAACGTATAATCCCACCATTGACAAGTAACCAAATTACCAAACCACATATGAGTAAACTCATGAGCTATTACCAGTGCAATACTTTTCTTGTAATTATTTGAAGTATCTTCCTCGCTAAACAACAGTCCGGTTTCTCTGTAAGTTACCAAGCCCCAGTTTTCCATAGCTCCCGCTGAAAAATCTGGAATAGCGACTTGGTCCATTTTGGCCATCTGAGAACCTGAAATATAGCTCAAAAATAAAAAATTCAATATTTATTGTACCGTCGAAACCAGATATAAGGTCCAACAGTGTCAAAGAAAAACTAGCTGGAACCATATGACTTAAGATGAAAGCTACAGCCAAAAATAGGTCGTAAATTTCAAAGTTGTTACTAAACATTATGGCAAAAATTTATCAGTTAAGATTTAAGTCAGTTTCTTAAACACCTTATTTTTTAGATCTGGCGCCATCAGATTTTCATTTATTTTCAATTTTGAAACAAATTCATGCTAGTAAAAAGATGTCTTGAATTTTTGCATTATTTACTTAGGGTATAAACTTTTTATCCGATTGTTTTATTTCGGAGTCAGTTAGGACGCTTGGGCGACTTACCATACTTAATTCCAGTCAAACTTTCTAGAGCCCTCATTATTGTTGGTCCGACTTCTACTGCCCATGCTCTATCAGCTGCCTCTTCGTCTCTGGAACAAACTCTATGGGGGACACCAGACTCAATTGTGTCGCCTTCAGTGCAAGTAAAATTTGATATTATAAATGCTATTAGATAAGTGGACATAATTGGGGTTTCTTTAAATGTGGTTTTCGTATATGTTGAGCTAAAAATAATTATGTATATAATATATGATATTAGTTAATAACAATAATAGCGGTATATGAATGAACACTATAACAAAAAGACTGTAACAATAAGAAACAATTAGTTACACCATTGTTAGTAACAAAGTTTTTAAGAAATTATTTAGCGACGGCGAAGCAACATTACTGGAAGAACTGGACAAACGAAAACTTAGTCAAACCTGGTTCAAAACAAAAGGAGGAGCAAGAGCAAGTGTCTACAGTAAGATAGAAAATACTTGTTTGACTTTTCCACTGAGAAACCACGCCCCTGTAGTCAAGCAAACCTTGAATCTCTAATATTCCCCAAAGTATCACCTAGGATTGTGCCGGAAAGCCTCAAGGAAGTTAGAAAAGTGGCCGAGCACGACAAGGTTGATGTTGGTGACAGGGCATTGCGAAATCCGAGAAAACTAAAATGTAGACGAACTTGCAAAAAAGGGTCAGCACCGACATATATTGAGCCAAAACCAGTCCTTGGAATGCCCATAGTACCTTTCAAAGTGCGGTCAAAAACTTAATAAAAGACCAACAAAGACTGTACTGGGACAAGCTTTCCACCATACGCATGAGAAAACATTCAATTCCATGACCATGAAAGGACCATGCACAAAAAAGCCAAAGAACTACTCAGAATAAGTAGGAATCAGCTAAATATATTCACAGGTTTCCTAACTGGACATGCTCCGGTGAAAAAAGATTAAAGAAAAAAATGGGGCTATACAATAATTAAACGTAACTATGGTACAATAACCCTTCAGACATGCAGACGGCTTCCTGAGAAGGTTTGAATTTACTTTAAGAAATTTAAAAAAGTTTACAAAACAATAAAATACTTAGACAATTGTCTAAATCAATGTAAATCAAGTAACAAATGTTTCCTTGCAATATAGAATTGTCCCTAGGTTTTGTAAATCCTCAACCATAAAAAGACATTGGTTCCGGAGATCGTTCTATGTTATTTTTTGCAATGTTTTATTTAAGGTACATTGTTAATGAGACTAAGACCATTACATCTTGTCAGTTTTACTAATACTTACTCTAATGGACTGTCTGTCTCACTTGGAGTGTTCCCCAAAATATTTAAAGTAGAAGGATAGGTTATACTTATATAAAAAGTAGCCTTATACTCTGGTTCGTCAAAACAAGGAAAGGCATGTCTGGCATGCGTTGGTTGAAATTGGGTTGTGACCAAGTAAGCTGTATTATTATTTTCGTCACTGTATTTGCTTGTGTAAAAACCTACCATTTCTTGGGTTTCAAGCCTCCCAACGTATCTACAAGAAATATTTATAAAAGTAAATTATTTAAATTTAAAATGGACTATTAAGTTCTTGCAAAATGGTCTTAAAAAATACATAGGAATTAAACAAATTAGGTATATCATTTTGCAAGAGTTAACAAGAGTATCAGATTGTTTTCATTCACTTTTTAAATTAAACTTACACAATCTCCAAGTTGTAGTCTGTAGCTACGGAAAGTGGTTCTTCAACTGTAAGTGTCAAAATTTCAGTAACTGAATTGTAACTTTGAGCAGGTGTTATGGCTTGAAGACCAATATAGAGAAAAACTGAACTAATATCTTCAGGTCTTGATCTCGTGTGGATTTTTATATCTGTAGTACTGTTGCTTACTCTAAAAGTCACTGTGGAATTACCTGAATAATAAAAGAAGATAGTAGATAGTAGTTTTAAATTATTTAAAAAGTCTTTTTTTTGATAATTCTTAACAAAGAGTTTCATAATAAGATTCTGATCATAAAAGGTGTAAATTATTAGGTGATTTTAGGACAAGACATTTAAACAAACCTATGTCCTTTATTTTTTAACTTTTTATTGGTACGGTTTAAATAAATACATAATTTTTCAGAATACCTAAAAAGCCCCTGTAAAAATTTTAATAATATTTGTGACACAGCCACTATACACTAAGAGGCATTTTCTGATAAGACTAGCTTGGAGGTGACTTGTATATCCTCTATCACCGCAACCTGCTCAGGTTTCTTTTGTAGATTTTGATTTGAGCCAAAAGTTTATCCTTCAGAGGTAATTGAGGTAGCCAACCGCAAACCGGACCCTTAAGAAGTAGCAATATCGAATAAACTTAGTAGCTTATTGTCCATCACGCCCTCTGTCGACAGTGGGAAAAACTAAGTAAACCTAGATTGGTTAAACCAGTATTTATCCTAAATATGCAAACTTTGGTTATTATCAATACCTACAATATGTTAGTTATAATTGCTAAGACCGTCAGTATCATTTACTACTAGTATAATATACTGGTTTAGTAAAAAGAAACGCAACGCTTTAATATCTTTAAAACCTCTAAAGCAATATTTACCTAATTTGGTATCTTAGTTGTTTTTGACATGTGGAACTGAATAGTGATATTGGCACTGTTGCCAGATTTCCCAGTTTTGTGCTACACGTATTTTTGGTGGCCGAGTTATAATATACTACACCTCTAGCACAAAGTTTTGTTACAAAATTTGGGGGTTTTTGAAAATGACTTATTGATCTCGGCGTTGTCAGATCTCGGCAACTTGTAAAGATTGAATTTTGAAAATTTGGAATCTTTCTAAAGTTGACATACTTCTTTATTGCAACTAAAATAAATAGGGCAATCCGTTTAAAATACCAAAAATATTACGTGTAGCGCAAAACTAGAAAATCTAACAACAATGACAATATCACTGTTTAATTTTATTTGTCTAAAAAACCTTCAAATACCAAAAATTTGTAAACGCAGCTTAAGCCGTGAAAAAGATACTCTAACACAAAACTGGAAGATCTGGCAACGGTGCCGATATTACTATTAAATTCCTCAGGCCCGATACCTTTGATATTTCAAATTTGGTTAATGTGGCTTTAGCGGTTTTAAAAGTATTTAAGAGTTACAGTACTTTTTACTAACCCAGTTTGTGCTCTTTTTTATATATATATCACATACTGCTATACAAAGCTTGCTAAAATAGTGTAGGATCCCCTAGCTTTTTCGATGGTACGTCTTTAAATAAAAACTGTTAAACAAAACTACAATTGGTACAAATATCTGTAGATGGTCTAGAAATGAGGGTAAAAGCTCTTTCCAAAAGCTGCAAAATGCAGGACACTAGAGGATACATTGAAGGCCATCTTTGAAACTTACAGACTCGCTTTAAAATCACCAGGACTAGACATGAGACGCTGCTAAATAAGCAGTAAACATTTGCAGAAAAAAACAAGTACAGGGGCGCAACTAGGATTTTTAAATTATTTTATCTAAAAACAGACCCACACCATATACAGTGTGGGCCAAATTAAACTTGCACACTTTAAACTTAATTACTTTTTATCTGTTGCGCATATTTTTTCTATTTTTAAAGGGCAATAAGTAGATATATTTTCTCCAGGTTGGTCAGTTTTGGTAGAATAGATTAAGTCAGGACTAAAATTACGGGACTTTTTCCAAAATACTGAATTTTACCTAGTTGCAAAAGAAATCTGATTTATCCACAATTAAGTTAATATGTTATTCTTGTAGACAAACAAAAAAATTTGCGAAAAAAAATTTTTTGGGTTAGCCTCTTCAGAGAAAATCAACAATTTAAAAAGCAAATTTCCTGTCTATTTTTTTTCGTAAATTTGATTAAATTTTATCCATACATATTAAATTTAACAAAAATATCTGCCTTTTTCTTGTAAATAGAGGCATTTAAAAATATCGCATAAAAAAATTGTGGAGAGAAAAAATTCAACTGGCAATAGTTTTTTTGAGAAATATAAATAATTTTATAAAATTTGATATTTGTCGATAAAATTTTACCAAATTCACCAATATGTTATAAATGCATAATTGGCCTTTAAAAGTTACCAAAACTTTTTTTTCGCAAATATCAAAAAACAAAATTTCTTTACCAAAGTGTTACCTCTTTAGGCCAATAATATCAGGTATATGTTTGGTGTTGGTTCCGTGTCTCATTTTTTAAATAACACAAAAATTTAAATTCTAGTTGCGTGCCTGTATAACAAGTAGATTAATAATAATAACTTTTATCTTCTTTTATAAGTCATAAAAAAATTGAGATTCGATAATATATGTAAAATTTACCTTCAAATGTAGTACTTTGTCCTGTAAAGACTGTCTGTGGTAACACTAAATCAATTACGTATCTGGAAGGTATAACATTTCCAGGTAGTCTATATCCAGCTGTATCTTGAGCATGAAGATGTAAAATACACATCTGAAGAACAGCTAACAGAAGAAGGTGGAACCACGCCATGGTGGTCAAGATATGGTACCTAAAACATAGCGTTTTATAATTTTTAACAAAAATTATTTAATAATAAAAAAGGTATTGAGCTCTGGTTGATCGTTTAGAATATACTGTCTGTATTTAATTTAAGATAGTTCTACCGATACCACAAGATTTAAATGAGTGCTTAAGGTAATTTGACTATCGTGGTAGTTATATTTGGCAACGCTGCGTAAAAACAATAAAAATCATACGCAAAAATCTACTGCACAAGCATCTTTAAACAAGGTATAAGTTTTAAATCGTTATGTTTATTTACTTATAAAATCTCTAAACCACCCTTATCATATCACCAAAAATATATTTTTTGAAAAGGCAAAACAGTCACTGAAAAATATTATAAAAAAATTGTAAAACAAGGCCAAGTAGCACATAAATTGAAGGATAAACATGGAAAGTTTCTGTCAATTAATGTAAATATTGATACATCGGATTATTATCGTCGAGTTTTTTACTTAAAAACACTCAGAGAAAAAATGTTTTTAATTATTGCGGATATTTATTAGCACTCACTGCATCTTGTAACCGAATAACTTATTGGACTTTGTATCAATATCCCGTATACTGTATTCGATAAACTTTTTCGGGCGCATCATAACCTTTTGGCGGCATTACCACATGTCGGTCACATAGCATATTTTTCTTAATTATTTATTAATTACTTCCATCACAAGCTCTAAGAGTAGGATTTTAATTTGCCAAAATGTTCAGAATTGCTTTTTTCTTTCGTTGATATAACTTTCATTAAAATCTGAACATCAGTTTTTGTAAAGTACAATAAAATCTGCAATTTTTCATAAGGATCAATGTTAAAAGCAATAATTTTATAATATTAAAACTTTTTTTCAGTTCTCTGTAGACCTTTGAAAACTTCACTGGTTGATATTTTTATTATAAAGTACCAGTATGCTGAGTTTCATAATTTTCTGATGAACATTAATTCTTACACCGGTAGTACTACCTTAATTGATTTTTGTGAGTATAAAAACAATTTAGAAAAGAAAGGATTATTTTTGTATTTTTCTTTTCTTTTAAGGGCTAAATTAAAGGCGAAAACTTTCTGACAGATTTTTAAGTATTTTTCTTAGCCAAACCTATTAGGTATTTTAATTACATTATTTTTAAAAGGAATAGTATAGAAGTATACCAAAGCATGACGTTGCCAGATGTGCGTTTTCCTTAAGCTAGAAACTTGTGCATAGTCTGGCAATATCAATGTCTAGGAAAGAAAAATTTATGTGTGTATATTATAAAATTAACTGACTCAAAATTATATATGTTTGGGAAAATTTTAGGTGTTTAATTTGAGCATTCGCCTGCTTATAAAGTCTTGTGTCCCCAATATAACTAGAAGTAAAAACAAGGGGTTTTCGTAAACAGCTCATCTCATTAAAATAAGAAAAAAGGTTATATTTAACTCTTCTTACTATCATCATGGGCGCATTCAGAATCGACACCCGGTAAACGCCCGACATGCGCACATGAAGACATGCGCAATAAGCAAGACCTTATTGAAACTAAACATAAGGCACAAATTCGTTTGCCATGGTCAAGGTTAGGGTAAAGTTTACCCATATTTTGAATTTGAATGCGCCCCATCCATATTTTACTGTTTATAGTGTAGACACCAAAGTAGAAAACCTGTTTAACACTCTTTTATTAAAAATATGTCTAGATACAGGTCCCTGTAATAAAACTTAAATGTATAATGACTTTCTTTGATGTTTGACACTAGGTGTCACTACAAGCATTAAATATTTTGGATTTTTAACACTCCCGATTTACCAGTCTTGGGTTCTAATCTTATCCACGCAAAAAATATAAGTTTGTTATTTATTTATTTTTTTGACAACAATACGAATCAAAAAGTTAAAAATACTTACAGTTAAAAAAATACCCGCTTTTAAAGCACATCGAACTAAAAAGTTATAATATAAATATATATATATATATATATATATATATATATATATATATATATATATATATATATATATATATATATATATATATATATATATATATATAATAATTAGTATGATTGTAAAAAACCGTGGGCGCTTTGGGCCATATTTTCTTACAATAATACTACATACAGGGTTAGTAGAAAAAACCAAAACGGCGGATTATTATGTCAGCAACGGTCAAATATAAATGAACCAAATTTTGTGCGAAGAGGTAACTGAACATGAAGAAATTAAAAATTATTTTTGCGAGGTTCTCTCCTCTTCGCACAAAATTTGATTAATTTATATTTGACGGTTGTTGGGATAATCCACCGTTCCGGTTTTTTCGACTTACCCTGTATGTATTTTGTTTTCATCTTTGTTATAAGGTTATTTGAACAATGATTTTAAACTTTTGGTTTATTGTGCTTTAAGAGCGTGTTTTTATATATATTTTTTTAACTGTAATCATTTTTCATATAAAATCATAATAAAAGTGAGAAATATTCTGAATTGTTTTTCTTTTGATCTGAGAATACATCCCCACCCTTTAAAACTGTCAAACACTTCAAATTTTATTTGAGCTATAGGATGCTAATGTAGTACTTACCGGAAGATCACTATCACAGGTAAAAATTCTTTGAATGTTGATAGTTTTTATAAAGTCTGTTCGATATCTTATCATGAAAGCCATTACGATTTGAGCAAATAAAAGTTTTGTCGCTTAATCCCTCGAAGCTTAATATTAAGTCTACTAACAATGATTGCGGATAATAACAAATTTTATTATTATTTTGGTATAGAAATATATTATTTACCAGTCACCTTCATCCTGAATTTTTATTGCTTTCAGTGGATTTAAGGTAGCAATAAAAATGGGGTAATTTAATTTTTACTGTGTTTTAAACTGTGCCTATTATCTTATTTTAATGGAATTATCTCACAAATTACTTTTGGAAACTTTGCGTCAATGGCGGCTGGCACTAAAGGCACAGGGAAAAGTGCTAACTCTTCAAATAAACAAGAAACAACGATTTTGTTAAATATAATATAATTTCAGATATTTACTATAATTCTATATACTTCTAAACACTCTGTTCAAAACTTACTTCTAAATTACTCACGCGGCAACGCCTAAATATCAAAAGTTTCTGCAGGGGTACGCGACAATTCTGCTCGCTTTGTCTATGTATTTTGCTCAAATAACGTCTCCTTTACGCGAAATTAGTACAGGAAGTGGGCTTACCCAAACGGTAGTGTTCTCTAGGGTTTTAGTAGCTATATTTATTGTTGATTATGATTATACGTCTAATTTTAATACAAATAGTTAATTAGTTCGTATGTTGAGAGTTATGTGATGAGATAATTTAGAAATGGATCCACAACTGGAGAAAAATGCGGTACAGTTCCTACTACAGAATAAGAGTTTGCCTTTTGAACAGAAACTTTTAATTGAAAAAAAGGTAGACCTACTTCCGATCTTATTAATTATTCATCTACTAGTCAAATTAGGACATACAACAGAGTTTTTAATAAGAATGTTTTTGAAAAATAAGACTGAATGTGTGGGTGTTCGGTTACATATAAACTGTTTTGTTTTCTATGGTTATTGTTTAATTAATAAAGAAATAACAGCGTGAACTTATCATGGGGTAAACAATCTAAAACATATAGCAGAATACACAGGTTCAGTTAAATAACATAACACATAGGCAATGTGAGGAAAAAAGACAATCTAACTAAATCCCGGCATGTAAACATACGTGACTAATAGTGCTTGTTTTGTTATTCTATTGCCTGCCGATGAACCAAACAGCGTTGCTCATATCGTATTTAAAAACATTATATACAGTGCTTCCCTAATTTCGATAAAAAAAGTGATCGAATTATTGATAAGAAAGATGAGTAATTGTTTACTTATCAGACACCACGCCCGATAGCGATGATTTTTGGCATACGGGTTTTTGGGGGCGCTGATTACGAATCTAAAAAAATTTAGTCGGCAACGTTTCGTTTTAAAAATATCCACCATCAGACATAAAAAGCGGTGCCATGGCTACTGTGATTGAAAGTGAAGCTTGGAAATTTTATGGAATAATGGGTAAATAAGTAGAAAATTGGGTTTTTAAGAGGTGAAAATCAAATATTAAGTGCCAATTTAGCGAAAAACTCAAGAATTGCGTGCAAAAAGAAAGGGGGATATGGTGAATTTTGGTTAGTTTTCTATTCAAGTTTGGTGACGGACATGTCAATCGAAACGTATTTTGCTTAAAATTCTTTAAGATTCGTAATTACCACTTAAAAAAACCCGTATGCTAAAAATGATCCATATCGTCGTGATGTCCGATATGTAAACAATGACTGAAAAATAGGCAAATGAACTTTCGTTTTAAATGAAGGGTAAGCTTTGAATACATTTTAATATTATTTCTTTTTTGCTTGTGCCCTCCAACTGAAAAATTGCACGAGCCGCCTCTACTTTGCGTTAAATTTTATATAAACGAAAAATAATTTCATTTAGATAAGTCGCTTAAAATTTGGATTTTTTCACTATTTGTCGCGAAGCAGCTTTAGAGAAGATTTTTCGTTCACAAACAAATAAAAGTTTGTAGCTTAATCCCCTCGGGGCTTAATATTAGGTTTACTAAGAATGATTGTCGATAATAATAATTTATATTATTATTTTGGTAGAGAAATATGTTATTAACCAGTCGCCTTTGTCCTAAATTTTTATTGCATTTACTGGATTTGAGATAGCAATAAAATAAGGGTAATTTTATTTTTACTGTATTTTTAACTGTGCCTATCACTTTATTTGGATAAAATTGTCTTAATGATTGCTTAAAACTTTGGGTTTAATTTTATTTTAAAAAATATAATTGTATTTATAAAAGTGGCTGAAAAATAGAATTTTTGCACTATTTGTCGTGAAGTAGGTTTAGAGATGATTTTTTGTCCACGAATTTTCTCTTAAGAGTTATACAGTGTGTCCACGGATGGACTTAACTATTTCTGTTTTTTTTATTAATAATAATTTGAAAAAAAGTTATTCTTCATAAAATTTTTTGTTTTGTCATAAATGTTAAAAGCTATAATAAAAATGGTCCCATCATGTACAGGGTGCGAAAATATTATTTGGAAAAATGAAAAAGAAAATAAATAAAAATAGATTTTTTAGAATGCTTCATTTTAAAAGACATGAAAAATAATTTAAAAAATCCCATACCTTTTTTCTTATTGCCTATTATTACTTAAAAAATTAGGTGTAAACTAATATAAATGTTTTTTTAATAAATAATTGATTTTATTTTTTATATGCATACAATATCCGGTAAAGTTAAAGTATATGTAAGTATTAACACAAAAGTAACGATTTATTTGTCTAAAAGTTAAAAGTTTTAATTACTTGCTCACGCTATCCGATTTTTGTTTAAAATAACATTTTTATAATCTTGAATCTCCTTATATATTATATAGTGATATTTTTAATGCATTTATTCTTAAAAAATATATATATATATATATATATATATATATATATATATATATATATATATATATATATATATATATATATATATACATTTTTGATTACTTTTTATGCTTTTTAATTAGTTTTTCTAATTTTTTTATTTTTCAAAGAAATATTTTCGCGATTTTCCAGCAGGCTGTATATCCTACGGCGAATTTTATTATAGCTTTTAGCAATTCAGACGGAGCAAAATTTTTCTAAAAATATTTTTTTTTCCAAATAAAAAAATACAGGAATAGTTAGGTCTATCCGTGGAAACACTGTACAAGAAAAATACAATACTTACCCAACATTGCTTTAAAAAATTGGTGGAAATTTGCGAGTTAATCTTCCTTAAATTTCAGAAGAACCGGACATTTTATACATATTTTTGATATTGCCCCGTATAGGTAAAAAAACTGTTAATTTAACCCCTCTTTATTTTATTAAAAGAGGCTAAATGATTTTAATATCTTGTAGATTTTGTTGCCAGGTATATTTAAAGCTGCGTCCTGACTTGCAACCAATCCGCCAAACATCCGTCCGAACTAACCAACCTGTTTGCGCGTTCTTTTCACGCCAAAAAACCAACAAGCTCTGAATTACCGCCAAATCATTCGCCAAGCCCTTGAAATGACGTAAATTCCGTCAACCTCTACGCTATGTGGCGTGGTATGCGGCGTGCAGAGCGGCACGGAGAATTGTTGCAAGTATGGACGCGGCTTAACGATAATTTATTTGTCCGCGAGCAATTTTTTGGTCAACTTTCAAAAGAATCTGACAATTTATATACAGGTTGTTACAAATTCGAGGGTCACCATTAGGATCTCTGAAACGGTAAGAGATGCAGGGTTGGTTAAATTGGGGCAAAGTAACGCATTTTTATTCTTAACAATATTCCGTCTTAAAAATTTTAAATCATCCGAAGAAAACGGAAATTTGCCATACAGTTTTTATCCTTATCTCACCTTATTTAAAGAGATACTTTAAAACAAATGTCACATTAATATTGCTTATTTTTTCGTCATAAAAAAAATCATTAAATATTATTATCCCACGTTTCGTTTTTAAGCCACCATCATCAACTTTGTCTTTTAAAACAGGAGGCTTTATTGGTTTTAAACTTAATAAACCCCTATTTGAATTTTAAAACAAACGACACATCACACTTAACATTTATGCGAGGTTCCAAATAAAAAAACATAATTTATAATTTTTTCATTAAAAATCACGAATTTATCTTAAACTTTTGGGAAATTTCCATTGGAAGGATGAATTTATATTTTTCCTACGACCACTTGTGAAAATAGCAAATAGCACACTGATTTCATGCATAGAAAATGCGTTATATCACACTAGTGTTGCAAAGTACTTTACAGCACTAGTGTTACAAAGTACTTTACAACACTGGTGTGATACATATTATGATGTCATTCTAAAAACTGCTATTGGTTTTGCAAGTGACATATTTATTGTAATGACAGTAAAAAAACTTTTATTTACCTTAAACGGTAGAACCCAAATTAGCGAAAATCATCTTATTTTATATTTATTAAAATTTACGAAAAATAAAAACATAAACAAAAATAGACATAACCACAAAAACAACTTTCACTGACTGGCACAGTGTTGTCAGGTAAGTAGATCAAATTAAAAATCTCCCTTCTACCTTTGAGCACGTACTTTGTAGAGGCAGCCTTGCCGCTTGACCGTTCGACCTAAAGCGCCAGAGAAAAAAGCCTATAGATCAAATTCCTTCCTCTCTTTCTTCGTGTACTCGAACAACTAGTTAAATCTTTTTTTTAATCCCTAATTAAACCTAAGGCTAATACACACTTTATGAATCCACTTTCTTTTATCCATTCATAAATAGAAACAGACCCTTCCGACGTTCCCAAATACTTTCCATATTTTGCATGGTAACTGACGTTTGGTAGTCGTTTTTCCTTACTTTTAGGACTTTAGGTTATGCATTTACAATTTTCATATTTTTTTATTTTTCTTAAAAACATGAGAAAAAACTGTTATTTTAACTTAATTTTATATGTGATGTTCAGTTTCATTAACTCGTTTTACCAATTTTACCCCACCCAGCACCCCTTTTCACTCCTTGGTCCCGTAAGTTTATTTACTGATATTTTTTTAAAAACGGAATATTTTGGATATGCACCACTTACGTTTTATTTAGAAGAGTGTCTAAAATATGTAAGAATCGATAATTTTTAAAAAACACTTATAATAGCAGAAAACCGTATTAAACTATTAGCGTTATTACCTAACAAAACCATACAATTTTTATTAAGTGAGGGCCTTTTTAAATTCCAAAATGATAAAAGTTATATAATGCTTCTAGGTAGGTGATTTTCGATGTAAAAATATTGTCAAAACAGTATAATATAGCAGTGAGGAAAAGTATATATCACACTAGTGTTGCAAAGTAAATATCACCCTAGTGTTGCAAAGTTCTCAATTGTTTTTTATTTTTTCTGAACAGACAAACTTTAATTTATTTATTTTTTGGTGAATAATTTGTGGTCGTAGGAAAAATAGTGTACAGTACTCGTGTGAAAATGACTTTCTTACACTCGTGGGTTTGTCGCACTCGGCTAACGCCTCGTGCTACAATATTCCCACTCGTGTGAAATTAGTCATTTTCCACACTTGTAATGTAATATACTATTACATTACTACTTAATATTATTCTTATTACTTATTTATTTTTTTCATATTTTAAGTAACCAGTTACAAAAATTAATATAATTCCATGCATTTACTTATACATCCATACGTATTAAAAAAAAGCATTAAATTTAATCAAACGCCCGTATTACCTTTACCGTAGCCTTTGATAAAAAATGCAATGCATACTTACCTGCGAACAAAAATTTTCCTGAACGTTTGGGATAGCACCGTAATTTTTAATGGAGAGATAGTAAATGATGGCTTTTGCTTTGAAACGTGGCATAAATGTTTTATATGTTGTTGGATTAACAAATAAAATTTGAGTTTAAAACCGAATATTTTTCCCTTAAAAAAAACATTCTTGAGGATGGCGGCTCAAAGCCGAAACGTCGGATCTTAAATTTCTTGACATATCATTTTATAGAACGGAAAAAGTAGCAATGACAAAGTGACATTTATTTTTCTCTTTAAATAAAGTGGAAAAAAATAATACTTGCAAATTTTTAAATTTTGTAAAAGGAATATCCACATCGTAGAAAAGTCGCTAAGAGTTTGATTTTTCTTTTGTATCTTAGATGCGAAGTGGGTTTAACGATGATTTTTGTCCAAAAGTGATTCTCAGTATTAAAAATCAAAGAACCTCTTTACATTTAGAAAAGTCGGTGAAACTATGAGATTTTTTGAATTTTTTGTTGAAGTTTTTTTCTACCGCAACACTTATTAACACATTAAACAAAAAAAACAGAAAAACAAAATTTTGTTCAAACTTAATCTTAAATAACTTTTTGGATTCTTGACGGATTTAAACGATTTTTTAGTCCAGTTGTAGCTTCGTTCATCAAGTATATTAATTAACATGGGCATTGCAAAAATTTTTATAGGATTAGGTGTTATGCAGGGGAGAGCCAAATGTTGCATTTTGGACAAAATTTTCAAACACCCTGTGGAATAATTTAACGTCAATTTTTTTTATAGTGTATTGGAAACTAAAGTCCAATCTATTCTTAACATTTTCCTTTTTATTTATATCAGTATCGGTGGTCGGGAAACTTACGATTTTGATGGTCATATTTTCAAAAATAATAAAGATAACTATGACAAATGTAGTATTTTTTTAAAGGTCCTTAAAAATCTTTTTACTTATAATATACAGGGTGTTTTTCCTTTTACTCTTTGTCGTATACCTTAAGCGATAACAAAAATTTAAAAACTAATTTAGAAACTAAGAACCCAACTGAACAAATCGATATTTGAATATATCTTTTATCATCAAAAATAAAACTTTTTAGGGAGATGTAAAATTATAATTGACACCCGATACACAAATTTCATAGCCTTATTTTTGAAAAAATAATTTCCTTTTAAATTAGGATAACATAAAATAAAATTGGAAATATTAAGAAAAGATGGGGCATTCAAATCTAATACACTGATTAAAAATTGTGACGTTAAATTACTTCACAGGGTGTTCGATGTATGAGCAAAATAGAATATTTGGCTCTCCCTGTATAATACCTAATTCTATAAAACTTTTTGCAATCCCAATAATAAATAATAATCTTGTTGAAAAGATTTATACCTGAGACAACAAGATATTTAAAATCTGAAGAAAAACCAAAAAGTAATTTAAGATTAATTTAATCAAGATTTTGTTTGCCCGGATTTTTTTGTCCAGGAGTATATTGAAACTAAAAAAGAATTGCTAAATCTTTTTGACTTTAAATTTAATTTTTGAATGGAGGATAATAAACAATGCAATTACGATAATAATACCTTTTTTTTCGATGTCTGGTTAATCAATAAAAATAAAGCTTAAGATCATGCATAATCCTTCACATCCACCAATAATAATCAATACAATCAAATGTTTTATGGCCTGGAAATGACAAATTATCATGATTTTTATAATAATAATATAATTCTTTAATAAAGTTTTGTAAGGGTTTAATATACAATTAAAAAAATGAATTTTCTTAATCTCTGTCTGAGCTAAGGATTAAAGATTGGGGATCGACCTATACACAGTGCACCGAGCTTATGGGACTGTTGAACAAAAATAATACAGTGTGTAACATAAGCGATGACTTAAATTTTAAGGGATGATTTCTTGTAATTTTTTCAAGTAAAAAGTTTATACAAACATATGTCCGGAGACATTTAGTTTTTGAGATACAGGGCGTTAAATTTTATAAATATCTTAAAAACTTTCAACTTATTTGGATGAAATTTGGTACACTCATTTAATGTAATCAGGCGCCTGTAAAGCTTTACCTAGATTAAGATAATTGGGTCCAGTGGCGTCTCAGTGGGCACCACAGCCAATATTATTGAAAAAAAGTTCGCCACTGACTTTTAAAAAATGGTTATATTTTTTCCTATTCAGAAATTAAAAGTACAACTTTTTAGTCTCTTAAATTTTCTTTGAATCTAGCTTCGTTATCGAAAAAATAAAGTCAAAGCTACTCTTATTTATTATAAAAAGTACCCATAGACAACATGGTAAAAAGCCAAAATAAGAAAAAAACAATTATTAGCCTTAAAATAAATGAACAGTGGTGTATTTTATCGAAAATCGTCATTTTCCTTATTTACTAAACTCAAAATTGTTTATTTTTTAATTTTGGATTGTATTTTATGCTGTTTATGGATGCTTTTTAGTAGCACTAAAAATGGCTCTAATTTTTTTTCTCGAAAACAAAGCGAGATACGAAAAAAGTACAAGAGACAAAAAGTTGTATTATTTATTGCTTAATTATAAAAAATAGAAAAACGTCACGCTCTTTTAAAAGAACAAAAGTTAAGTTTAAATTAATTGACCTTTGGTACATGGTTCCTACCAAAGCCAATATGAGACAACCCTAATAGTCTCCCACCGCTCCTACGTATGTTGGAAGTAGGGAATCCAACCCCGCAAACACAGGATCCCGCAAATGCGGAATCCCTCTGTGCGGTATCAACATTACGGGATTTATCGTGCGGGATCAGCGGGATTCAATATTAAAATTCCGTAGTTCAACCTCGTCAAAGAGTGTTAATTTAAAGCTCTCATTGATCTTAAAAATACATAATTTTCATATTCATTTACTGAGGATGAATGTAATACGTTAACAGATATTGAACGTGCATTAGAACCAGTTAAGCTGGCTGTAAGCGTTTTGTGCCGCGAAGATGCAACACGAGTTACTGCTGAAACTACACTGCGATTCATGATCAGCAAATCGGAAAATCATTATAATTCTGCATTGAGTAAAGAAATGGCTAAAGCTTTACGTTTTAGAATAAAAGAGCGTCGTTTATCACTCACAAGTATGTTACTGTATTTGGAAAATCCAGGAAAATATCTGGAATTTCTGGAGCAACAGTCAGCATCTACCAAGGGTCGAGATCGAGAAGATATATTTTTACTTCATAGCAAATCAAGACTACGAACAGAAATAAAAAGTTTAATTGAGAGGCTGCAAATAGAGAAGTCTTTAGAAGGCCAAACCGAAGCCCAGATCGCTTATGTTAAGGTCGTTGAGGAGGATGAAGAATTATCTAATCTAACAACAAGACGTTAACCATCGGCACTAAATTTAGAAGAGAAATTGAATTGTAGTCTTCGTACTGCCTGGGTATCAGAATCAAAGGCTTCTCCTATGACTGTACGAGCACGAGTAACACTTGACCAGTTACTAAAACATGAAATGACCCTTTTTGAATGCGGATGGAATAAAGGTATATACTTGGAAGCTGTGTAAAGTCTATTCCGCTGACAAGTGTCGAGGCCGAGCGTTTTCAGCTGCAGGATATATTTGCAATAAACTAAGATCAAACTTAAGAGATGATACCTTGGATATGTTATCTTTCTCCGAAAATACTTTCAAAATCAATGCGACTGGGTAAAGTTGACAATTGACCTTTAAACTAAGTTTACCACAACTAAACTAATTAACTAAGTTAAGTAGTTGGTGGTTTAACTAATGTATTTTGTATTTTTGTATATGAAATAAAAACTTTTTGCAACTACCATAGTTTGTTTACGACTTGTTCTTAGCATTTAGCATGTTTAATAGGTTTATTACAAAAAGTTATATATATTGTTAACAATCCCGCATTCTTGAGGATCTGCGAGATCGATGATTTTTATCCCGCATGTTTGCGGGTTTGAAGTTTTGGTGCGGGATTGAATTCCCTAGTTGAAAGCATGCACTGACAAAGTTTCATCTTTGGCTCTTACTCTATAAAATTATACAGCTCTAAAAGTGCTAACTTTAAACAAATCCCACTAAAAACATAAATATTGTAAAAAAGGTGAGCCAAGTTCAATAATTAAAGTATTATGCTTCGCCTAAAAGAAATGAAGATCTGAATGAGTGCCAAGTTCTGTACAAAATCCAAATATTTAGATTTATGGTATCAAATTATTCGTAGTAAAATTATCTTTTAGAATACGCTAACGAGCCACCCCCGTTCTATTTGAAAAAAGGAGTTATGACCGTAAAAGGATTTTGCACACTTTTTGACTCCGCCCTAAGAAGTCGTGAAAAACAAAAGACGAATAATTTCATTTTTTCATGGCTTTTTGACTTAAAATAAACCGTTTTAATGTAGTCTTGACAATCTGGTTTGGAATTATAAAAAATAATTTTTGACAGCAGAACTGTCAAAAATCACATTTGAGGTGTCATTGTATTCAGAATGTCATATTCTGTCGAAATAAGTTTAAATATATCGGTGGTGCCATTTAAAATTTGAAAGTAGCAGTCATTTCCGGTTAAAGCAGAAGTAATAGAAAACAAATAAATGGATCGATCAATTTAAAATTTATTCAAATAACGATATACCAAATTTAATTTTTAAAGTTATAGGGAGGAACCACCTGTGAGAAACACCCGGTATAGAGTTTCAAAAATATCTACTTTTAACGGTTCAAGAGCTACAATAAAAAAAATCTGTATAGCGATTAACCAAACCCCTTTTTTTAGCTTTTTTAAATTTTTAGATTTTTTTCTACGCTTACATACAATTACCGAGATTTCAAATTTCATCGTTCTAGGTCATCTGGATATAGGTTAGGTGTTTGATTCTATATGTTAGTCAGTCACTAAGTGAGTAAGTCAGTCAATCAGTGGAAAATTGGCGACATTTGGATCTTTATATCTTTATATATTATAGCCGTTTAAGATAGCTTTATGAAATTTAGGCTACCAGTCGTTCTTATGGGTATAAATAAACAGATGTAGTTTTATGCAAGTTTTATTATTACACGCGGCAGTGTAGCCAGTTCTTTTGCTTAAACTTGGCTTGGTGAATCACTAACAACTTTTGAAATAAGTATATTAAAATAAAGAAGCAAGTGAATTATTATACAGAGTGTCCGGAAAGGTGAGGTCAAAAATAATAGATGGGTAATAGTGTGAGCAAAAATAATGTTAGTACTTCATATAAAAAAAAATATATCGCGCTTCGTTATGAAGATACTGACCTTTAAAGCTGGTATAAAAAAATATTTCAATTATACCTTTTGAATTGTTTACACAATACCAATAATATTTGGGCTACTAAATAACCATATATTAATGCTTCTTTCCATATGTAAACGCCAGTTAAGTAAGTTGGAATTATACAGTGTGCGACGATTTTTTTTTTTTCATTTAATGTATGCATTTTAAACACTCGTGTCCAATTCGACATTTTGCCTTGACCGCTTAATTCCCTTATCCTTTCTACAAAAAAGGTATACTTTATCAAATCGATATCTTGGACCGTTTTTGTAAAATCGCATTTTAAATCCAGACATACCAGCATTTTGTAAATAATAAAAGTAATAAAAAATTCAATTTTTTCAGAAAATTAATTATGTAAAATTCTTAAAAACAGTTTTTAACTGTACTAGAAAGTTAAATAGGTTCACAAACACCATTTTTAATAGTTTTACCACATTTTAAAAATTTTATTAAAAAAAATAAATTTTTTCTTACATACAAAATGCTGGTAGGTCTGGTAAAATGCGATTTTATGAAAAACGGTGCAAGATATCAATTTAAATAGAGTATACCTTTCATGTACAAAAATAATAAAGGAATTAAATAGCTAGAGTGGGTCCTTTTAACCACCACGCGATACCTTCCATCTTTTTTTACAATGGGTTAATAGTAATGTTACAGTCTAGTTTTTCTTTTTATCTTTTTTCTTTCCTCTTGACGCCATAACAATACTTATAAGAAAGGTGTTTTCTATATTTTTAGTTTTTGCGCTGATAATGACTGATTAAGCAGTCGAAACATGTCCGCATAACTGTTTGGTGTGATACAAAACATATATAATGTGGAGATGACTGTAAGTTGATTTAATTCGATTTTTTTTTTTTTGATAACTTTTCTTAGTACCATTTTCAACAGCTTTTAGATGTCCCTACTAAACAAAAACTTGTTTTTGTCAAAAACGCTTTATCGAGATCTAGAAGGAATATTTTTTTAGCTGAGGATTTAGGCTATCCAAAAATACCAATTTTGTTTCTTTAATATACAGGGTGTAAAAATAATTAGCACTATTGTGTAAGAGTGAGTCCGCCCCTGGCGAACTAATGAAGGCAAAAGATTTCAAAAAGACACAATTTTTAGATATATTTATTAAAGTAAAAATGTATTTTATTATACCAAGTACTATAAAAGTTATTCAAGAAAAACCGATTTCCATCGGCGTCCTTTAAGGGCACGTGCCTCTGTAAAGAGGGGCTTTAGAAAAAAATTATAGGAACTTGTCACATTTTTTTTACGTATTTTATGTGAATCCCAGAGATTCCCCACATATTTTGTATAATTCGTCAGGGCAACAAAAAAGGTTCGAAATCAATATTCCTATTAGTTATGATTCGGGAACCAATTTACATGTGCCCGGTATTCTTTTAAAGCTTTTTAAAACCTTTTTATAGGTGATAGAATATACAGGTAAGATAAAATGTAATATTTTCACCTTTAAAAAGATTTTAAAAAGGAGTTTAAGAAAATATTACATTTGTTTATCTAACTTATTAGTATTGGAAATATGACTATTCAAATCAGGTATTTAGGTACTTTTTAATTAATGTACCACCAATTTTATAGTAGGTGAAGGTAATGACTTTATATTCTAGAGTTATAAAGTACTTGTCAGGAGTTTAAAATTATGACAATACTGTGTCCGTTACATTTTTTAACTATAGTTATTTTTAAAAAATATATAGTATTTTATTAATATAAATTAATCAAATAATTTTTTTAAATAATAAAGAATATACCAAAAATATGATTTTTTTAATTGTAAATATCAAAAATGTTTTACGACTTTACTTAAAAAAGCGTAAAAAATAGTAATTTATTAGAAAAGGGAAAAAAGTTCTAGATTTCAGCTCGAGGTTGTGTTGTCTCACTACGCGAAGCGAAGGAAGATATTAAGCAAGGGCTAAAGTCAAAAAATTTTTTCCTGTATATTACTTTTTTTTCTGTGACGGAAAAAACATCGAAATAATGTAAAAAAAAACTTTATAGTTAAAGTTAGAAAATTATTCATGTAAAATTTGAAGTTTTAAACTGGTCGACTGTTTATTTGAAAGCAGAATTAGACCTTGCGTTATTAGGGAAACCCTTTAAAAAATTATAAAATATTTGTTATTGTAATTTGGTGATTTGACGGATTTAAATTAAACATTTTAAACTAAAAGTGATTGTTTAGTAGTTATTTTGAATACTATAAAGTTTAAAGAAGTCCGATTAGACTTTTGATACAACATATAAAGGAAATGTAAGTTCTGCATAAAAAATAATCTTAAATTAAATATCTACCCTTAATTACGTGTATGTATGTCCGGAAAAAAGTGTTCACTTTTTTCCACGAAAAATAAGTAAATATATAAAAAGTCACATTTTAGTACCTGTCAACAAAGATAAAATGTTAAATTTTACCCGTCATGGAAAAAAACATATTCTAATACTGAATACTTACCTAGTCTAATTGTTTTATGGATCACTGTCAACTTAAATTGATTATTTACTAAATCGTCTTTGACAGACCTAAACCAAAAATTATGCTATTAAAATACCATTTGGTTTATAATTGTTTGTAATTTTTTTAAATGCAAAATTATTAAAAAGAAACATGACTAAGGGTAATTCAGGTAATCGTTTGCAGGGGCGTAGCTTGAATGTTCAGTGTTTTTTTTTTTAATCTTACAAGAGAAACAAGATACTCACACCAAATATATTTTGTTAAATGCTATTGATATAAAAAAAAACTTTAGTAAAAAAATATTATAAAAATTACAGAAAAAAAGTTTTTTTGTTTATTAAAAAATATAGATTTACTTTGGAAGGGGGAGCCTCTAAAGGAAATCTACATTTTCTTAAAAGCTCTTGTCACTTGAAATTTTTACACTTTACAAACTTCTTATACAAGACTTTCAGATGCCTCTTATTGAAATAAAAAGCGGATATTTTTGCAAAATTTATAATTTAACCATAAAATGTGTTCAAAACAATGACAAAAAAAATGAGATATAAAGGATTCTTTTTTAAATAAAGATTCTTTTGGGGGGAATGGGCTAACTAAAAATATTTAGTATATATTTGGTGTGGGCGCCAGATTTAATAAATTATTTTAAAAAATTAGCTACGCCCTTGATCTTTTATCTCTGTGCCAAGGGCAAACAGGTCAAGTGATAATTACCATTTTTTATTATCTAAACAATAAGTACTATTATATATATTTTTTGTTTACCAAAAGATAATATTAATATTGCATTTTTTAATTGCTTGGCACAAAATGCCCCCAAAATTAATGGTAATTAACTAAGGTCATTTTGGGCTTTTCTGGAATTATATGGAATGTTTCAACCCTTAATACTATTGTTGACTTTTCGAACACCCTGTAGCTAATTTTTCATAGGAAAATTTTATAGCATACTAAATAAAGTAATTAAAAAATAAAAAGTTATTTAAAAACATAGTTTATTTTCACTTTCGTTATTTTTTTTAAATACCAGGTTGTACATACAGGGTGTCAGGAAATTATGCGTCAAGATTTCGGTGGGCGATACTGCACGAAAAATCAATGCAACAAACTTCTACACAATTTTTTGAAAACTCAAAATTAACGGAGATACAAGACGCTGAAAATTTTTTTGGTATTTCTTTTAATAACTTTTATCTGCGAAAACCTATAAATTATAATTTATTTTCATGTAAACCAAAGCGTTTGTTTTCAAAGCTTTTTGTTAATGTTAAAAATCATAATTTCTAATTAAACGTCCCTACGTAAATGTTTAAAGTCTTCTCAGGAACCGTTTATTTTAAATTAATGCAACAAAAGAACCTTATTTAAAGATATTGATTCTTTTTATTAATTTTGTATACAAAAAATTACTAATGATATGTAGGCAAAATTTGGCAAAAATCAGTACACTAGAAAAAAGTTATTAGAAACAATAACAAAAAAGTCTTTATCATCCTATATCTCCGTTAATTTTAAGTTTTCGAAAAAATTGTACAAAAGTTTGTTGCATTAATTTTTCGTGCAGAATCTCCCGCAGAAATCCGGACGCGTGATTCCCGGACACCCTGTATATTTAACCCTAATTTTATACAATTACATCATCGAAATTTCACTATAAAAAATATTTATTAAAATTATTAAGGCCACAATCGGGAACCAATTATTTCGGAATAAGGCAGCTGCACCAGATGAATCTGAATCAGGCTTCTTTGTTGACGTGATTCGTGGAGTTGTTGAAGTTGTAGAAGTTGTAGGAGTTGTAGGAGTTGTAGAAGTTGTAGAAGTTGTTGGGGTTGTTGGGGTTGTTGATGAAGAGACGTCATCTTCTAATTCAAAATAGGAGTATAATTCCTTTTTGTGTCGTTCTAACAATTCCTGGTTTTTCTTTGCTGTTGTAAGAGCGGAATTTGCTGACGTAAGCAGAGTTCCGTTGACAACTCCAGAGTCGATGAATTTCTGAAGCTAAAAAAGTAACGTTGCAATTTTTGGTCTTAATCTCCTATAATTTAATTAAAATAACAACATTGTATGACATTAACAAGAGATATTATAAAGGGTATTTTCTAACAACAGTAAGAAACTTTAAAGTGTAATTCTTATGTTAATTTATAAAAAAAAATTCTATAAACATATGTCTAGAGTTGCTTCCTTACTGAGATGCAGGATGTTAAAATAAAAAAAAACAGTTTTCTCGATATATTTTTAACATGCTTGGGCTGATTTGGATAAAATTTGGTACATTTATTTAAAGTAATAAGGCGTTTATTTAGCTCTAACTAGATTGTTATTATTGGATTTAGGGGCGTTTCAGTGGGCACCGCAACTTGTATTATTGAGAAAAAAAGTACGCCACTAACTTTTTTAAAGTCTTTATATTATTTTATAATTTACTTTCTATTCTTTCGTAGTTTTTTTGTATCTAGCTTCATTTTTCTTGAAAAACAGATTAAAGCCACTTTATTTTTTTCTAAAACGTACCCATAGACAAAAAGAAATCGTAGAAAAAATTCTACCAAGGTCAAATTTGTTTATTTTTAAAATTTGGATTTCATTTTATGCTGTTTATTGGTACTTTTTAGTATCACTTAAAGTGGCTTCAATTTTTTTCATGAAAACAAAGCAAGATACGATTAAAAGGTTGTATTATTTATTGCCTAATTTTAAGATAATATAAAATCGTTAAAACAGTTGATGGCGTACATTTTTTTCCCAAAAATATAAGTTGCTATGCCCACTGAGACGCCACTGGACCCAATAATAATAATCTGGTTAGTGGTAAATAAGCGCCTTATTATTTTAAATAAATGTATTAAATTTTATCCAAATCGGCCTAAGCATATTAAAAATATTTAGAAAAAACTGTTTTTTCTTTTAAATTTTAACGCCCTGTATATCAGTAAGGAAGCAACTCCAGACTTATGTTTATAAAACCTTTTTTCATAAAAATACATAAGGAATCACACCTTAAAATTTCGTACCGTTTTTAGGAAACACCCTATATACGTCGTGCTAGCTCAATTCATTAAATTGAGTTTCAATGTGTTGAACAGAAGTAATTAGCGCTTACACAAAGAACGAATGCATCTTAAACATATTGGTTTTTTAAATGTCGTTTTTGATTTTACCCTATATATATTTTAATAAAAGAAATAGCAAAAACCACAAAGACCCTGGATATTTTTTACTTATTAGTCAACTTGTCACTACAATAACAAATATATATCACATAGTATCATTATCTCTCATAGTTTTCTAAAAATTTGAATTTTAATATTTGTTTTTGAGCGTACTCCGTATAAACACCTTGTTTTACAATAATATTTTAAATTAATGATAAAATGTAATAATTGGGATATTTTTTTATAAATTATACTAACCCCAATACACTTTTAAAAGTATGAACTCAGTAAAAAAAAATGTGTGGTTTTATTAAATGAGTCAAATTCTTTTAAATTGTCTTCTAACTTTTTAAATTTTGTCATAATGGGATGATGCCATTAGATTGTGTAATATCATTGTTTGTTTTTTGAAAGCTCCCCAGTCTGTAGCATATTTTTTAAAAGAGGTATAATATTCTTTTCTATTTATAGCGTTCTTGTTTACATACTTCAAATTTATTAGTAGATATGTTTAAATTTTAAACTAAATTTATATTTTGTTGAAATAAGGCCTAAGAAAGGTTTAACCTTATTAAAGTATATAAAAAAAAAACAGAAACATTTTAGTGATGAGCATATACATATGTATGAATTAATGTTTATTTATTGTGTTTTAACTTCTAAAAGTATATTAAGGTT
Organism: Listronotus bonariensis; assembly: GCA_014170235.1. Lineage (NCBI taxonomy): Eukaryota > Metazoa > Arthropoda > Insecta > Coleoptera > Curculionidae > Listronotus > Listronotus bonariensis. Next base: position 125,831 of record JACEGR010001049.1, read on the forward strand.
AGTATGCATCATAAAAATATCCTTATTATTACATTTTATTATTATTTATTTATTTATTATTTATTTATTTAACCAAAATTTATACAGCGAGTACAACTATACTATACATATTAATATAAAATAATATATTTCTAAAAAAATATAATTAATGACGCTCTAAGTGTAACATACACCTGTATACTCATGATTCATCCCTATTACCTAAATAATCACAAATAATTATACAAAGTATACAATAAACAGTCTTACACCCCACATTTTTTGCTCAATAAACACAATAAAAATAACAAACAAAACAAAACAAAAATGACGGTGATCACTGATCACTGAATGGCACATTTGAAAATTTAAAGGCTAAAACAACAGAAGCAAATGTTTGAAACTGTTCATGTACAAAACTGGTACACTTTCTGCTAAAACTCTTTTTTTTTTTTTTACTTTGCGAATAGTGTCTGGCAACATATTGTAGGTTTTCGGGGCAAGATATGTAAAATTTTCAAATTAATGTTGTTTAATTTGAGGAAGGCAGAGATTTTTTCTAGCTCTTTGCTCTAGTATTATGAGGATGGTTTAAATTAATTTTAGCGGATTCGTTAACATGCAGATTAGTACATATTGTTACTATATATATTGTTCTTATATTAGAGTTTGTTCAGTAAACAATAAATTTGATGGGTATAGTCTGTTTTTTTTTTTATGTATTACCTTAGAATATATTTTTTGAAATATATTTAATTTATGCATTGCATTTTATATAACCCCTCCCCCCCACACTATTATACCATCTCAAAAATTGATTCCACAAGAGACTTATATATTGTAACTATTTCTTTGGTGTTTAAAGAATGTTCTTATAACATAGAATTTATAATTTTTTTTTCTAATTCTGCAAGATAAATAGTCAATATGTGGATGCCATTTAAGATTTTGTCGATCATAATTCCCAGATACTTGGTCTGGGATACTTCCTTATCTGACTATCACTAATTTGTATGTTTGAATATGTTGGTCGATTGGCTGCTGTTAATGAGAATGCCATATAATTTGTCTTCATTATATTTAGGGTCAGTTTATAAGATTCTGGCCAGTTATTAATTTTCTTAAATCCATCCACCGATTCCTGCCTCACCTATCCCAGGTCTGACCATTGAAAAATTAGAGCTGTGTCATCAGCGTAGGAAACAATTGTAGCATTAAAGTTCAGTCTCGAGTGAATTTATGTATACTAAAAGCAATGGGCCCAAAACTGTGCCCTGAGGAACACCAATCTTAATTACTCTTTTCCCTTACTTAAAACATCGTTTACTTCTACTTTTCACTTGACGTCTATTTTCTAAATAGTCTGTCATTAATATCAATACAGGTCCCCTTACTCCATAATCTTCTGCTAGAACCTCAAGTAGCTTATTGTGAGGCATAGTGTCGAACGCTTTAGCCAGGTCAATAAATATCCTATACATTTTTTTGCCAGCATTAAGATATTTGGTAACTTCAGATGTAAATTTATGCAAAGACGTCTGTGGTGCTACAGTCGTCCAAAAACCATATTGGTTTTCCGGACAAAATGCCGTTTTGAAGAAGGAAGTCCATCAATTTTTTTTTTTAAGCATTTTTCAAAAGATTTTCGCAAAACATGTTATTAAACTGATTGGTCGATAGTTCCCAACATATGCTTCCGCGCCTGAGCTTTTAAGATTGGTGTTACCACCGGGATATTTTTAATCCTGCTGGGATTTTGCCTGTTCTAAATATTAAATTTATTATGTGAAGCAATGGAGTTATGATCTCTTGATGAGTCCCCTTAATTACCTTCTGCCGATATCCCATCAATTCCTAGTACCTGTTGTTTTTTAGGCTGTTGGTATGTTTTATAAAGACATTTTTAGTGATTGGGGCAAGAAAAACATAGATTGTAGGTTTGAGCTTTCCAATGGGCATAAAACCTCGGGTACTGGGATTTGTTTCTCCATATTTATGCCATTATTGTAAGAGAAGGTGTTTATGCGAAGTACGCTCAAAAACAAATATTACACCAAATATTTAAAAAACTGTAAGAGATGGCTGATACTATTTATTTTATATTTGTTATTGTAGTGACAAAAACTACTAATTAGTAAAAATATACAGGGTGTCTTTACGAAAAACACTGTTGGCACAACTTTAAAGCAAGCCTGTATAAAAATCAAATACTTTCAGTAAATTTTACGTGGTAAATTCTACAAAATTGTTTTTATGGTTTTTTGCTATTTCTTATATTAAAGGATATACCCTATATAAGTCAAAAACGATAATTTTTTAATTTCCTCGTACTTCTAGATAAGTAATTTTTTTAAAATTCTGGCTACGCCATTTTTTTAAGTTTCTCTAAAATCGAGCTCATAACACCTACATCGGTTTTTTAATAACTACAGTAATAACTAAGATAACCCATAAAACGTCCAATTTTGTCCAACCTGTACATACAGTGCGGTTTTTAAAAGATCTCTTTTTTATAACTTTTGAATAAAACAAGATATTGAAGTCGCATAAAATTTGGGTAAAAGGGAGTCACATAAACTAGATACTTTTTGGCATAAAAATGATTCCGGTAACGTGGCCTACTGTCAAGGGGGCACAAGCAACTTTTTTTCTAAATGAAAAGGAGGGTTACATAGCCCTTTTATTCTCTACTAAACGTCACTTGGTTTTTTAAAATCGGCCCAGTAATTTTAGAGTTACAAGCCAATGCCATTAAAACCGCATTGTTTTTACACTATTTAAGTCAAATTTTAAACGGTTGTAAGTCTGGAACGGCTGGACCGATTCATACAAACGAAGTATCGTTAAGCAGAGAATCAAAGGACCTTTAAAACGAGGTGCTACGTAACCCCCTTCTCATTTGTAAAATATAGTTGCTAGTGCCCCTTAGTAATAGATCACGTGACAGAAATTATTTTTATGCTAAAAAGTAGTGTAAGTGACACCCTCTTACCCAAAATTTACTCGACCTCGATATCTTGTCCCATTCGAAAGATAAGGGGGGAATTTTTCTATTCTCACCGTATATGGAGTATTTTTATACCCTGAACAGAAATTCGTGGCCAATTTTGTTCCACCTTCAACCAGTATTTAGTGAATTTCAGAAAAATGACATAATTGCGATTTTTTTCAGTTTTTTCATGTTAGAAATTTTTTTGTCACTAATTCGTGTTAAAAAGGCAAAATACACTAAAAAAGATAAACCATATCTTAAAGTTCGACATATTTTCTTTAACTTTCTTGGGTGGGGCTATCATTCAAAAAACTTACTTTTTCAATTTGGGCAGGTTTTGTAAATACAGCTCCAAGACCTGTGAAGATACTATTGGCAGATATACTTTCACTATTGTACCTAAAAACAAAGATACCTATTATAAAATATACTTAACTTAAGAAAAAAATGTATATTAAGTTAAAATGTATTTTGAAGTTATAGAAATATACAAATATAAATATTTTATACAAGAGTAGGTAGTAACTTACTTTTGGATTAGGGCGTCGTAATTCTCAATTAAATAGTCCAGTGCCGTATCAACGCCTACTTCGTTTGCCTGATATATTGTGGAAAATATTGAGTTATACTGTAAAGCAGTGACGTCAGAGTCGCTGGTAATAATTTTTGACAAAAACCTATAAATAATAAATAGGGAAATTGTAATATTTGATGTCATGGGAAAGATAAGTAAATGTTAAGTTTTTGCACTAAATACAGTCATTAATGCAAAATATACTGAGTAAGTAAAAAGTAACGAAACCTTTAAATATCTTTAAACCCGCTAAGCTAAATTTACCAAATTGGTATAAAGGTGTTTTGAACATGTAAAATTAAATAGTGATATCGGCATTGCTGCCAGATTTTTCCAGTTTTGTGCTACACATATTTTTTTCAGTTTTTTAAATGGAATGCCCCACATGTTTTTATTAAATTAAACTGTACAGATCAAATTTAGTAAGTTTCTAATTTTTTTAAATTCTGTCTCTATTAGTTGTTGAGATATATAATAGTAATTTTGGGCCTAAAGATCCTTAAAACCGCTAAGCAATGTTTACAAAACTTGGTATTTATGGTTATTTTGGCATGCCCAATTGATTAGTGATACCAGCATTGTTGCCAAATTATAATAGAATTGCAATGTTGTCATATTTGGGCACCTAGCAAAGAATAAATGTTAAAAAATTAAAATTTTATTGAATTTAACACGTCCCTTTTATTGCAACTAAAATAAATGGGACATTTCATTTAAAATACTAAAAATTTTACATGTAGCGCAAAACTTGAAAATCTGAGAACAATGACCGTATTACTGTTCAATTCTACTTGCCCAGAAACCTTTTATTGCCAAAATTTGTAAACGCAGGTTTGGTGGTTTTAGAGTTATTTGAGCGCATCTGAACTTTCTACCTAAAATTTGGTGTTGTCATATCTTAGCAGCTAGTATAAATGGAATTTTAAAAATTTGTAGACTTATTAAATTTAGCCTTTGCAATTTGCAAAGAAAATAAATGGGACATTTCATCAAAGAAAAAAAAGATACGTGTAGTACAAAACAGGGAAATCTAGAACTGTGCCGATATTTAAATAAATATATTGACATTTAGGTGTAACCTTAATAATATCACTTTAAATAGTAAAATTATTAATAATCCCTCATTAACTAAATTTCTTGGTTTTTATGTAAATAAAAACCTTAATTTTTCAGAACATATTAAAAATGTTTGTTAAAAAAATTAGCTCAGGTTGTTATGCTCTTAGAATTCTTTCTACTGAACTTGATTTTCCACTACTGAAAACTAGTTATTTAGCATTAATTGAATCAATAATAAGATATGGTATTTGTTTTTGGGGAAATTCTAATCAAAATCTGTTAAACTCGATGCAAAATAAAAACTTAAAGTGTTTATTTTGCAAAAAAGCTATAAGAACTATTTGCAAAATCAAATCCAGAGAATTTTGCAAACCTTTATTTATTAAAGACACTAACATCTATTTTTAAATTGAAAACTGTTTGATTTATATATAAAAAATATTAGTGTAAATATAATGAAAACTCTTCATATAATTTTAGAAATAACTCCTGCATTGATCTACTTATACCGCATTTAAATATGATTAAAAAATCTATAATTTATGAATCAAATTTACCAAATTCTATAAAAAATATTACAAACATAGAGAATTTTACTTAAAAGAGCGTATTACAATTTAAATGCATTTTTGAGGATACATTTCCATAAAACGTATTTCTATTTTACTAATATATATTTTTGTGTGTATCTGTCTATGTTAAATATGTCTACACAGTTTATTGTTTCGCTTTGTCTACAAAGATATCTAAATATTTTTATAACAATAAAGCTTATTATTATTATTTTTATTATTATTATTAAATCCTTCATACCCAATACCTTTCAGATACCAAATTTGGTAAATATAGTTTTAGCGGTTTCAAAGATATTTAAGTATTGGGGTACTTTTTACTAACCGATAACACCTATATTCAATCATTCTATAATCACTTGACTATCCATCTGGTTTTACGATAGGTTGCAAGTGTATTCGACAGTAGAAACGATAATTGCATAATCTGTAGCGTTGTCGTTCCTTAAGTTGTGGGACACGATTGGATCGCATGAAAGTTTGGCCTGTCGAAAATTTGTTGTACTACCGCGTGCCAAGTAAGACTTATTGCATAATATACAGGGCGTCCGCTAATTAATAATACACAAAGAAACTACAGATTCCTTATTATAAACTTTTGGATATTGGTATGTTTGGTTAATTCTTAATATTTTGGCATAAGGAGTCTGTGGTTTTTCTCTGTACCATTAATTAGCGGAGACCCTGTACGCTGTATGACTGTATTACTTTTTTAATAGTTCTATAAGCGATTTAATTGCCTTGTTTTATAAAGTTACTCTTGGCCCTCATGCAACAATAATATCGATAACTTCATATTACTAAAAACGCTTCTATTTAAACAACTGCAATTTTAAAAATTAATATATGGATACACGATAAAATGTTTTCAAAAGTAAGAAAAGTTATACCTGGGACAAAATAATTGTTACTACATACGATTTAAGAACAGCAGTATCAGTAGCACATCCAAGAGCTGTCCAAATATAATTCCTATCAGCAGATACTAAATTGTTCTTATATTGCTCCCACAAGAAATTCCAGTCCTCAGCAGCATTGGAACTATACCTAATCGCATTGCAATAGACAATAGATCTAGTGTTTATGTCGGGCCTAAAAAAATAATAATAATAGTACTAACATTAGGTTTTTACGCGATCTGGCGTAAATTGTTATGTTTCTAAGAAGTTCGCAAACTTATACTTTCCCGCACGCAAAAGCAGTTAGACCAATGACGCGAAGCGATGTAAAAAACATAAATTTATCTTCTATCTATATTTTAATATTTTTAAACGTCAAATTTTTAAACCCTTAAAAAACATACAAATTTCTGTTTTTCTTTTTAATTAATGGTAAAAAAGTGTATATAAACAAAAACATTGAAAATGCTAACACCTACAAAATACACTCCCAACAAAAATTATTGCATATGCTCGAATTTTTCCATGGGCGTCAATATAAAAATGCTTTAATTTAAATGGTCCCATCTCTTTTATTAATTAAATTATCATAAGATAATTAAAAAATAAAACTTTAAGGAAAGGTGAAGCTATAACTTTGGCGTAACTGTTTCTAATTACTTTTAACAATACATCCTACAGGAAGATTAAGATTTTCGAAAAAATGAATAAATTTTAATACCCTTGTATAATGTGCTATTGAAAGGTAGTAATTTTTATGAATTTAAATTATTAGAAATTAGTAATGGTATAATTTATTTACAAATGGTATTACTCAATTTTAAAAGAACAGCATACAGGGCGAATAAAAATTATTTATCTTTGTCAAATACTTTTAATTACCCTGTAGGATGTACTGGTAACAGTAAATATAAACGGTTACTCCAAAGTTGTAGCTTTATCTTCCTTTAACATTATATTTTTGTATTTCTTTTAATAATTTAATTACCAAAAGATATATGGTCATTAAAATGAAAGCATTTTTATATTGGAGCTTATGGAAAAAATCGAGCATGTGGGAAAATTAAAACGTTTTTTTTTAAACAGCCAATGTCAAATTTTCAATAATTTCGGGAAATAAAAAAAATTATGAAACCAATATGGCTAAACCTAATATTTTTTGTAATATGTCTGTAATCTGTATTTGGCGCCTTTAGAGATATATGTGATGGTTCTATAAGAATATGTTTGTTTTGTTGGAAAAATTTGACTTCGGGACCATATTAGAAAAACCATCGGTTATTTTTGAAAAAAAACCTTACTTTTCTGTTGAAAGAGTAATATAAAATTCTACTTTTATAAGTTATACCATTATTTAAAATGGCTGTGCTTACCGGTAATACTAATAGATGTACCATGTACCCTGTGGGTATCCCCACTTTTATATTTATCGCTTTTGCTTTTTTCTTAATAATAAATTATCTTTTTATTGGTTATTATTCCTAAACTTACCTAGTGCCCGTATTCTTATAGGCAGCAAAAAGATTAGTTGCATTTGCTATACAATCAGCATTTCCCAATTTGCAAGCATAATTATTGATTAACACTTGATTTAAAGTGTAAATCTGATCTTCATCATTCACAGTTGCCAAAGGAACTGAGGCAACTACTTTTTAGATAGCTGAAGAAAGTGGCCCTAAAATATAAAAGAAAATAAAAAATATAAACTTTAAATCATCAAGTTGTCAGTCATAATAACAGTGGACCCACTAAAGTGTGTCAAAATAATAGACAATTTTTATTTTGACTTTTGCTGAAACTGAAAAAATGGTTCCTAGGCACCTTCAGAGAATGCTCGGCAACGGTAAGCTCTTAATTTTAATAGGAAGATTCGCTTCCTTCAAGTTATGCCTATTTTTCTCATACAAAAATATTCGTATCTAACCGTTCGTTTAATCATACAGAATAACTTTAAAAAGTGTTTTGGAGATCTAACCATTAAAAAAATGTTCAGGGTCAAAAATTAAAAAAAAACACTTTTTTTTAAATTATGTAACTCTCCTTAAAAGTATGGAAGACCTTTTTGTAAAGCTATTTAATTTCCGCTAAAAGTAGTAGAAACTCAATTGTCAATAATTATGTTCCGGTAAGTTACAAAATTCAAAACAATAAAGTTATTTTTCCTAAAATTCTTAAATTTTTGACCTTGAATATCTTTTTGATGGTTAGATTTCTCGAAAAAGTAGGTAAAGCGTCCAATTTTCTACAAAAAACTTTTTCAAAGTTTTGCTGTATAATTAACAAACCAGCATTCTTTGGAGGTGCTTAGAAACCAATTTTTCAGTGTCAAAAGTCAAACCAAAATAGTAGATTTTTTTAACACACCCTTATCCACCTTTTGCTTAGAACTAAATGTTTTTTAAAACACTAAATATAGCGTTTATAAAAAGAATATGGCATTTATAACACAAATGGAAAACACAACTCAAAATTTTTAAGCTTTCATTTTCGAAACATTGTTAAAATATCAATTTTAAGTACGTGTAGTCCACTAGACCCATTTAATAAAATTCCATTAATTGCAAACTTTTTTGACCCTCTATATCACAAATCAAGAAGTAAATTGGCATATACTTAATTATTTTTTACATAGACTGGACCAAATAAACACTATCATTTTTTGAATAAATTTTGTTAAGATCAGTGGGGTATTTACCAAAAGGCTGAGTAGGCTGAAGCCTATGGCGGCGTTTTTAGGGGGCAGCAGATGTTGTTTAGGGGCGGCAAAATTGGTACTAAGAAATAATTTAATTTTGTAGATTTCGAATTTTATTTATTGAAAGAAATGAAAGGGAGGACCTTTTTTTTTTCATGAACAAAACATAAAAAAGGGGCGGCGAAAATAAAATAGCCTACGGGCGGCAAATATGTAAATGCGCCTCTGGTTAAGATAGGCAATTAAATCCCTAGATCTGCTTAATCGCATTGTTTTTTTGTTCTTCATAATGATTTTTGTTATTTTTTTTTCTTTTGATATTCCACGAAGGCATATGCCTAAATACTAGAGTACCGTGGGTGTCGGGTTGTTAGATGTTTAACCCATCGTTCCCCTTGTTCCGTCAACGTTGTCCAAGTACTCATACAGTTATGCATTTCACAGCACCTTTTAGGCAACGCGGTAGTGCCACCACGGTCGTTATTTTTAAATAACTACTACCCAAATATGTCTTCCCCGCTGGGAATCGAACTGACGACTTCTGGCATCGAAGATCAAAGCTCTGTCCACTGCGCCACGAAGGAGACAATATCATTAAAATGTCATATTTTATTAACAACTAAACTATTGTGCATTCAACTATTTTCCATGGTCAAAATATGTTGGATAGTAAAATCTAATTAATTTATAGGTCTTGTATTATAATAAGGAATTAGAGTTTATAATTTGTTTTAAATTATTTCTTACAGTTAGTGCTGCACCCAACTTTGATGTAAGTCCACTCTTTCCAAGCAAATACCAAAAACCATTCACAGCTGGATACCAACTGAAGTACGATGTATCATTTTCCAAAAATTCAATGTTTTTCAAGGCTTGCGAAAAGTTCAGGACACCAGATTGTGCCAGTACAAACGAATCTTCGACGATTTGAGCTCTATTGGCTACATGGATTCCAGAAAAGTTTGCCTGTTTTAAAGCATCTGCTAGATTGTTCCAGAGTGTGGAGTCGTAGTTTACTCTGTAATACCCTGTAAAAAATTGAATAAGTTAAATTAGAATAAACTTTTTTGTCTATACTGGGTGGTACATCGTCAGAATGGCATTTAATTGTTTCTTTTAAAAGCTAAAAAATATAGGGCGTTAACAAAATTTTGTGTCACCCATATAGTTTTGTAAAAGTAATATAAAATTTATAATTTACCTTGTTTTAACAAAAGATACCCTCAGATTATGCGGTCAATTAAAAAAATACAGTCTAGGTAAAAAACCTCTAGTGGTATACCACTCATGTGAATTATTACTAAAGTAATGAGGCCCACTCAACTCAGTTTATGCTCTGAATATCAATTAATCGGTTTTTACTTCGAATTGAATGAAATACTAAAATCCTGTATTCAAATATAATTCTTATTTAAGATTTATTATATTCTTTTCTAAAAAGTATTCGAATACCTCTGTATTTTAATACCACTCCTCTTTAAAGACCAAAACAGAAAAGGATTTTATCGATAAACCAAAAAATCTCCACCAAAATAATTGTCTCTGACTTAAACTTGTCGCTAAAAAACTGGTTTTTACTGGCTTACTTAAATATCACGAATCAAATTCACTATTTACAAACAAAAACATAACCCGAAAGCAACAATTAAATTTATTTGTTCTTGCTTATTTTCTTCGAACCTGTATTTGAATACCAAAATTTCGAAACCAGGATTTAAACACAAGATCTGAAAACCGAAATATGAATACAAAGTGTAATGACCTGGGCGGGTAAGATTGATTTTATTTTTGGGCAAAAATATAAAAAAAACATTTTTAATATCATCGAAATGTTTAAAATAATATTAAACTGATTTTTATTTAATAAAGAAAGGAAAATTGTAGTGCTTCGGAAAATTAATTTCACAACAATAAATAAAATTATTAAATATCAATTTATAATTGAATATAAAATAAAGTAAAATAAATACATAAAATTTATTTAAATTTAAAATTACTGTTTAAAGAAACCAAATGAAATTTTATTTTATTCCAAGTCCCAAAAGGGTAAAAATCTAAAGTTAATTTTCTATGTTCACAGATTACTTTAAACTACTTTTGTTTCGCGCATTTTTGACCGAACGAGAGAAGAACCACGAAGAGACTGACTAAATAACTTAACCATGTTTAACAGGAAAGTTCACCCCTTCTAAATAAAGAACATTTATTGCCTATAAAACGTTCCTACACTACATACTACTAAAAGTAATAAATACAATTAAAACATAGCAGCATCTAAATTTATGCGACTTTCTGTCAAAGTCGCATAAATTTAGTAAAAAGCGAAAGAATATAAAATTTTAAGTGTTTGTGGCCAATTAATGTCTTAATAAATCTCAATGTCCGGTAAACATTTGGGATTTTGTAAACATGTTTAATAGTATAAAAACGAACAATAATTTCGTAAAAGACAGTCCAATCCAAGACGTTACGCGATATACATCAAGAAAACGGTTAAGTCTCCGGAAAATGTCAGTTCGGAAAAAGTTCAGTAAAAGTTTGATATAGTACAACCAAGGACCCCGGAAAAATGTCATTTCGGGAAAAGTTCAGTGAACCGTCAAATTAGTACCTACATCCAAGAACGTGGCTCATTATAGTTCAAGAAAACAATAAAAACTTGGAAATTTAGTCTTTAGTCGAAAATAACTAAGACGGTTAGGCCTCGAAAAATGTCAATTCGGGAAATGTTTAGTAAAAAGTCAGTACATTCTACGACATTACTCGATAAACATTTGAAAAACTGTAAAAACTCGGAAAATTTTGTCAGTCGGTAGTACGGTCCGTGATCCGGTGTAGTGAAAATTTAAACGGCTAAAAACGCTAAAAGTCACTACGGAAAAAGTGTCGGAAATAGGTCTAAAGGTCGTGAAAATAGGTCAAAAGGTCGTATAAGTAAAACAAAAGTAAGTGTTGTGACATAGTGGAATAAAAATTGAAAAATTTATAAATATTTACTTAAAATTAGTGATTGCTCGGGTGGCTCCCATAATATGTACTCAGTGTTAACAGTGTTTTAAAATAAATTGTGCTCCCTTAAATTTACCACAGTGTTTTTATTATCAGTACAAATTTCCTCTAAATTAACTTAGAAAAACATTCTATTATAATTTTTTTAAATGTTTACAAATAGGTAATAATTTAATTGGCGCAAGGATCTTCCGAACCCAATTTTTACTTTGTAGCAGGCACTTGACGGAAAATTTACTTGAGGTGTTTGATTTAAAAAGCATTGCCGTGGCGCTACAAAAGCAAGTATTCGAAAACCATAATTTAAAAACGGTATTCACCATTTAGAATCCCGAATACTGACCAAAAAATATTCAGTCGTATACCGAATACGAAACACACAGACCTATTCGAATTCCAGCCTGAAAAGGATTCAGAATACCAAGTATTCGAATACTACCCAACTCGCATTAGCCCACTCTGGTGTTTACAATATTTTGCAAATCCGCAAAAGTTTTTGTAAATTTAAATTGGCAAGTTAAAATAAAATCTGATAATACCTGTTTGTTGATTGTTAACAACTATCCAATCAGTTAAACTCATGGAATTTGTTATAGTAAAAGGACTATTTGGTGTCACCCATCCCTTTGGGCTGGTATCTTCATTGTTATCATTATGTAGCGATGAGGTATAACTGATCGGAACGTACCATGTAGTTGGTTCTGTTTCGTCTCCGGAAATTAAAAATCTTTTCTAAAAAGATAATAATTATCTGTGTTTTAAACAAGGAATATTAATTTTTTTTTCACACAGAGTGCCCGACTATGCAGGGTGTAATTTAATTGATGGCTAAAAATACAGAGCATGATTCCTTAGCCTATTTTAGAAAGAAAAGTGTATATAAATATATGTCCTAAACCTTAACTTAATTACAGTGTGTTAAAATTAAAAAAAAAAATCGTTTTCTTGTCATAACTCTATAACTGTTTAATATATTTTCATGAAATTTGGCAAAAACCTACTAAGCACCAATAAAAATTTTTAAGCATAGACCATTTTTAAATATTAGTACCACTGGCGTCCGAACGTGATAAATACGGATTTTTTTTTCAAACAAAAAGTAATATGCCATTGCTTTTCCAAAATAAAAATAATTTTTTAAATCCTTATTTATTTTGCAAGAAATTGCACCGTTTTCAAAAGAAAAAACTAAAACTAGGGCACCAGCCTACTACTTTAAAATAATTTTGCTAACCAAAAATGCATCAAAAACGGTTTTTATTTTTTTACACCAAAACTTCTATTTGCCCAAAAATGTTCAAAAGTCAATTTTGTTGTAAAATAAATGGAAATTTTAAAAATAATTTTTTGAAATAAAAGCAATGGCGTATATATCCTATATATTTTTTAATTTCCAGTTTACATCCCGTACCACTTTTTATCAATAAAGTCTATTGGTGCCTAGCAGGTTCATCTTAAATTTTATGAAAATATCTTAAAGGGTTTTAATAAGAAAACGATATTTTTCTTAAAACTTTGACTTAGCTAAAAGTTAAGACGTTTGATGTTTTTATAAACTCTTTTTCCTAGAATAAGCTACGGAATTATACCCTGTGTCTTTAGCCATTAATTAAATTACACCCTGTATTTTTACCCATTTTGATCTCAAATAACTTTATAACAAATAAAGTTATCAAGATGCGATTTTCGCAGAAAGCTTTAGTTTTAATAAAAGTTTTTTATCATATCGTCGCCAGTTGGTTGTAACATTCCGTTAGCACAAAAACAAAATGGCCGATTTTTTTGATATAGGGCGACTTTGTCATTTTAATTGCTGGTAGTTATTTGGGTACACGTTAAAAGATTAATTAAAAGTACCAAAAAAATTAAAACAAGTATATAGAGAACTAAAAATCGACGTTTCGGTGGCAAGTCCGCCACCGTTGTAAAGATAAATTAAAATAAACAATTTAAAATTAAGTATTATTTAGGTTTTAGATTTAAAAATTTTAAGCTTTTTTATGGGAAATTCAGGGCCCGTACTCCGTATCTCGCAAGAAAAATAAATTTTCTCTAGTTTTCTATTTCCTGTCTATTTCGAACTCCGTAAAGTCTTTCGGCTCGTTCCGCACTCACGAATGGACAACACAAACGCCTGGAAATAGAAAAGCGATTTGGATCTTTCTTGTCATTTATTCTGTTTTATTGTATGGCGTTTTGTATAAAGTGATTTTGCTCTTCTTACCTGCTGGACGTTTGTTTACATTATTTTATAAGCGGGTGTCTGCGGGAACATTGACGACTTTGCAATTTGTGATCGCAATAATAAACACATTTTTATTTAGTGTTTTGTGGAAATAATATATTCATTGATGGTATGTTGTTATATTATATTTTGTTTAAACCCTAACATTTAGACTGGGTTTAAGCTCACTAATTATTTTTTTATTACATTCACGCAATCTAAAACACCACCTTATTTAAACTTTTGCTAATTCAAAGGGATTATTAATATTATATTATATTTTAGGTATATTATCCCGCTAACTCTCTCCTTTATATGCAAATCTTGTCACTGTTTTTTCTCCTCTATAATTTTTATACAAAATAGAAAAAGCTAGATACATTTTAATTAAGCAAAATATAAACCGTTAAAATCCGGAAATTTATTGGACTTTGACTGATTAAAATCTGAATAAATATTCCAAATAAATGAAACATAAAAAAAACAAATAAATTTAAAGAAATAACAAGTGCATTTTTTATAAAGGGTGCATTTTTCCACAATAACCCAACGTTTTCAGGTCTAGTAGTTTATTATTTTTCCACTGTCGAAGATTTACGAACTATTTAGAAAGAATGATACAGAGTTAAGACAAGAAATAGAAAGGATTTTTTTCCTGCCTATTTCTTCTTTCTATCCAATTACAGAGTGACAGTTTACAGCTGAAACCATTGACATTAAATACCAAATATGTTTATTTGGTTAAAGTGTCATAGTGACATACAAAACTGGTTGCTGGTGTATTTATTATAATGGTTTTCCTGAAGATACTTCAGTATTAAGCAAAGGCAACCAAGTGTTATTTAAATTAACTGAAATTGATGCTACACAATTATCTTTTTTAATAATATATGCGCATTTTCTTTCATTTTGCGTTTTTTAGAACAAGTTTCCTTTGCCAAAATGCTCGAAGCATCCCAGTTTATTCTATGATTATAATATGCGTGTTGCCAGATTTTTAATTTATGAAATTCTGTGTTTTTAATGTATCTGTGTTCTTTTATGCGTTTGGCCAAGGGTCTACAAGTTTCACCTATATAAAACCTATTGCATTCGCAAGGTATTTTTGGCATGTACCCAAATAACTACCATCAATTAAATGAATCCGCCGAACCAATACAGAACATATCTTCAATTCATTTTAAACAAAACAGTATGTATATTTTTTCACAGTCTTAAAATTTATTCTTTTCCTTAAAAAAATGTACACAAGCTATGGTTATTTTAAAAAATAATGGACTGAATTTTTTTATTGTTAAATAATACTTTTTATTGCAATGCAGGCAATTTTTTAGAGATTAATACGTCTACTCTTTTAATAACCATAGCCAATGTTACATTTTTAAAGGGAATGAATTTAAAAATTTGTACTTAATTCGATTTGGAATTGTTTACTTGCCTGTGTGATATTTATACCATTGTCAATACGACCAACAGTAACCAATGGATATCCAGACTGTTCAATCCAAGGATTTAAAACAGTTGACAAAGTTATTCCAAGTGGCAAATTGCTGACTTCATTTTCCATTACGGCCTCTAAGGCATCCCATAAGTCTTGAGGTTCAGCTGATCCATACGCACTAAACATTTAGCTAATTGTTTACTTATCGCACACCACGCCGCTTTTGATGATTTTTGGCATACGGGGGTTTTTTGAGGCGCTGATTACGAATCTAATAGAATTTTTAGTCAGCAAAAGTAATGATGGGTAATTAGACTGGAAAAGCCAATTTGGCTTATTTTTACTATATTTCCCCTCCTTTTGGCAAGCATTCTTAATAATAATTTGGCCCACAAAATGTCACTCCCTAGAAACCCATTTTTTATTTACTTGACCCTTTTTTTTATTAAATTGCAAAGTTTTACTTCCAATCGCATTACCCATTGAAGCGCCATGACTACTGCGATTAAAAATGAATGTGAGGCTTTGCAGTTTTATGGAAGAAGGAGTAAAATAAATAGAAAACTGGTTTTTTAAAAGGTAAAAATTAAATATTGTGTGCCAATGTAACAGAAAACTTAAGATTTACGTGCAAGAAGAAGGGTAATATGGTAAATTGAGTTTTCTTGGTTTGATGGTTAATACCCCGAGAATGAAATGATGCTGATTAAAAATTAATTTCAATTTGTAATCAGCGCCCTCCCCCTTAAAAATCCGTGTGGCAAAAGTAATGAAAATGGGGTGATGTTCGATAAGTAAACAATTACCAAAATTTATTTTGGTAACTATTAAGCGTTTCTTCTAAAGTTCATATATTAACTTTACGAAAAAAGTGCCTTTATGAAGAAAGTCCTGCTTGATAACAAAATATTCTTTACTTGTAACTAGAAAATTAATTTCAGTGTACTTTTTCACGACTACGAACATAATTGTGTTTTAAGTGATTAATTAAACTCTTACTTATTTATATAAACTTATAAAATTTGATGATATAATTCAAAAAGCAAATATTTTAACTTACTTATCACGTAAATACTTTTGTATGCCCGCTCTAAAGTTCTCTCTTCCTAAAATATGTTCAATCATCCTCAGTATACTTCCTCCTTTATAATAAGAATATCTTCCAAACTTAGCTGATATCTCAGAAGGAGTGGAAGCATTGGATCTTATGGCTGGGACATTTTTGGATAGATCACCATCATCAGACAACATTGGTTGCAGGATTTTGATTACAAATTGTTTTTCCATTTCAAAACCAGAAAGAATCTGCAATTAATTAGACTTTAAATTCTTAAACATATACAGGGTGTTAACATTTAGAAAAAAGTAAACCAATCTTATCATAAAACATAAACAATATGTTATAATTTCAAGGTTCAAATGTGCAAGTTAAAGAATTATCAGGGCAAAACATTATTTATCAAACAAATCCACAGGGTCAAGTGTGGTTAGACATCAAAACAAATAACTGAAAAGTACTAAGTACTAAGTAGTACGCAAGTAGTCTACTAGAAACCTTCTGAGGAAGCCAATCACTCGCGCTGGCGTAACGTCAAGGATACAAAATCTACAACGACGGCCGAATAGCCCAAAAAACTTAAGTTTAGCAGAAGATGGCCGCGAAAGTCTTACACAGTATAAATAACTGAAAATTTAATATTAAAATGCAAGAGGATTTTGGAAAAATATTATAGTAAATATAAGTAGGAACCTGACTCCAAAATGTCTCATCGTCGACTACCACACAATAAGAAAGGGGGATGTACATCTTGTATATTAATAGCTGATAAATTTGTATTTTATTTGGATCGAAAATAATTTATATTTACTTTTAAAGTGATTTTGCTATTGGTATGTAGTGTTTACTAACCATCTGAATAACGTACCCCAGGTGACGTATATAGTCCAAAAAAGTTTTTTTACTATAAATGTTATAAATATGTGTACCTGGTGTCTTTACAACCCTTCAAGTTTTTATTTTTTACTATACAAAATAACTTAAAAATTCAGTTTATAAAGTTAATTAGGTAGTTTTTTAATTAGTATCTAGATTTTTACCATATTTTAAATAATACAAGGAACACAAAAACTTAGATTTTTAAGAAACACAACGTTTGGATAATATAGCTACCTCTCCAGTGGTATAATACTCAAACATAGTAGCAAATCCTTCATTTAGGTAAGTCTCAGACCACCATTTACAAGTTACCAAGTTACCAAACCATTGATGGGCTAATTCATGAGAAATGACAGCAGCAATACTTTGTTTGTTGACATTTGTCTGTATGGTTTTGTCAAATAAAAGGCCAGTTTCACTAAAAACAATAAATCCGATAATAGTCCCTGGGCCAGTGACGAAACTGACTTCATGATAATAACACTTTTAAAATCTTTTTATGGGGGTTTCTTTTGACGAGTCTACCATAATATTCATGTCAATGTCAAATGTTTCGGGTGTTGGACTGGGCAAACGCGTTAATTTTTTAGCTGATAAGTTTACCATAATGTTTTAAGATAATGCTCTGTAATGTTAAAAGTGTTATTATAATAAAGTCAATTTCATTAATGGCCCAAAAAGTATAAGTTTTTACTCAGATGAGTTTGGAATAAACAGTGTTTTAAGAAAGTAATATGTTACTGACTTTTTAAACCAATGGTATACAATATATAGGAGCTTTAGAAAATAGTTTTGAACAAAAACTACCTCCTTTTTATTTTGGTTACCTATATAATACAAGTCCCCAGTTTTCCATGGCCCCAGATTTACCAGCAACTGCAATTTGATCTAACTTAGATAAACTAGCGCTATAGTTATATCCTGTGTAAGTATTAAGACTCTCTATGACTTTTGGGGTCAATTCCAGAGCCCAAGCTCTGGCAGATTCTTTATCTTCTCTTGAACATACCTGATGTACAATATCAGAATTTCCTGAAAAAAGAGAAATTTAAGTATTTTACAAAATTTTCTGAGAAGCATTATTTTTTTTTATTTGTCGTGGAACAAATACAAAATTAAAAAAAAATACAGGCACAATTTAAATGAGTTTTTTTTGGAAAAAATGCACAGTTGCCTTTTTATGTTTTTATTGTACCTACCAATTTTTATAGAATCTCTTTAAAGCTTTTTGTAAAAAGAATATTTTTTACAAAAAAATTACTTATGGAATTTAGGTTCACAAAAAAATTTGCTGTAGCATAGTGAACAGAATCATTAAAATTTTTAGGTAGTAGTTATTTAAAAATTCCGTCAGTGCTTGTTGGAAAATGTTGACGAAACAGGTTGTCAGTAAAACGACACCCACGGTACACTTGTAATTAGACATCAGTCTCCATGGACTGTCACAAAGATAAAAAAGACAAGTTTAGAAAAAATATGTCGTACCGTTTAAGATACAAGGTAATAAAGTTAAACAATAAAAAAACTAACCAGAACTAAATATTACTTACCTTCAAGAATTCCATCTGAGCAAGTGTATTTGGATATCATAAAAGCCACCAAGTATACGGGCATTACTGGAGACTTATCGAAGGATGTTGTAGTAAGATTTGTTGATCTACAAAAATAAAACTTGAAAAAAGATGCATTACTATCGTTTTTGGAACTTGGATAGCATTGTCCGATTAAGTAGGTTCAATAAATATTTAAGAAGCCGGCACCCACGGTACCTAGTACCCAATAAAAGCTATGGTGGACTGTCATAAAGATAAAACACATGATGCTTCTTGCATTAATTATACTTACGTATCATTGTATGAATCTATTATCGGCGTGTTTGTCCAAGCTTTCATGTCAGATGGATATGTCAAATTATATTTAAACGACGCCTTGTAGACTGGCTCATCAAAGCATGGAAAAGCATTTCTTGCACTTGTAGCTTCAAACTGCGTTGTTGCTATATATTGTACATTTCCATTGTAGTCGGTATAGGCTGCTTTATAAAAGCCACCTTAAAATAAAATTGCTTTTTAAAATATCAAATGGTTTTGTTAGGACGCACCTTTTCCATTCTTAATTTAGTGACAAATTTTAAATTATCAAATCAAAAAATTTTAAATTTTAAAATTAGCACTATCATGCAAATATGCAGTGTAAAAACTATTTTAACAGTAGATACTACTCATAATGTGTAGTCACTTTTTATTAAATAAATAAATAAAATACGTATAGTAGTGCCTTTTTAAGGTAAGTTTAAGCACTGGCCAAATTCAGAGTAATTTTTTTAACTGAAAAGAGTTCCAACATAGCCGTGATATTACCGGCATTTTTTAACGTCATTTAGTTCTTTTTAAGCCACGTAATTTATACTTTTCCATAAACATTAAATATTCCTTTAGCATTATTCTTACCTCCTGATAGCAATGTTGAATTGAAATCAATTTTTAAAGTGTAATTTTTTTCAGTTTCTAACTGTGATTTTAAAGAAATAGTTAGAATGTCAGTGGTTGCATCAACAGAATAACTGCTGCTGTCTAATGTTGGTTCGTCATCTAGTTGAACTGACAACAACACTATGTTGGTACTGGCATGAAGCTTGATTTCTGATGTATTAACTCTGACCTGCAATTTAGGTAAAACAAATTGATTCGATACAATGAGACTCTCCAACTTAGTATTCGATACATTCAACAAATCAAAATTAAGACTTGTTTTAAGTATGGGATATTATATTTTAAATAATGTTCCATCCGAAAGAGAACACAAAAGCGTTTTGTTATGCCAAATGTGGTCTTTCGGATGAAACACTACCTAAAAATATAATATCCCATATATAACTCGGTTTTGTCTCGATTTTGTCAAAAACTGCAGTTTGCAGATCACCTCCTCATTTTTATATATTTTCAAGAACCTCGTTTCCTTAATATGATTCTTTAGGCAAGGACACTACTTTTTGTCACAGATGAATATAAAAATATCTAATAAGTTCGTAAAATTAACTAATAATTAAATCAATTACATTTGATAAAAAATTAGCAGTAGGCTGAAATCTCGCGTATATCATGGCTGACAAATCGGGAATATTAAATACGTATATTGTTTGTTTGATATAAATCCGCAAGAAAGTCGTAAAAAAGTTTTTTTTCATCTTTTGTGACATCTCACGAAGGCTTATGCCTAAATACTAAAGTACCGTGAGTGGCGGGTTATTGGATGTTTAACCCATTTTTTACTGTGTTCGGTCAACGTTATCCAAGCACTGAAACATGCAGTTTTTGCATTTTACAGCATCTTTTAGACAACGCCTAAAACCTAAAAGTCTTTATATGTATGTTCCACGTCATTTTTGCTTAATAAAAAACAGCTTATCTTTTAAAAAACATAAATTCATTTTGATAACTTTTTATAACAATATTCAAAAATTAAACGTTATTGAGATTATGGTAATAAGAAAAAGTTCATAGAATTTAAATAGAATAAAATTTGGATTAATCTAAATAAATACGAACATATGATCATAAGTTTAAAAATGTAAAGACGTTTTTTATAAGGCAAAAATGATGTGACACATTAATCTAAATAGGGTTTTCAGTTTTGACCTTATTGAACCACAAAAAAGTAAAATTTTACGTTTGTTTTTTGAATTGATAGAAATGTACTTAAATGCTTTAAGAACAACAAGAATTTGACATTTTTTCGAAATTTAAAGACAATAGGGATAATTTACGTCAGGTAATTCAGTTCGATCTAATCTCTATACGGGGTAAGTTGAAAAAGTAAGTTTTTGTTTGAATTTTTCAATAGAAGACTCTGCTTTTGAAATATGACATAACTTTTAATTCTAAGCAAGTTTTCCAAATAAAATTTTTCTCCAAGTTCAAAAATAAAGGTAGTTTTTTCCTGTGTCATATTCGTTAATTTGCACCTACCTCGTATACGCTATGGTTTATTTAAATTTTTCGTAAATCAAAAATTAAAAAGTTTTCCATATGGTTCAACATTTCAAGCGGTCACTGTATATGGCAGTTTTTATTGACACCCAGCTTTCAGATAACGCAAATTTTTTTATGAAGACTAACTTTCTTTTTATCTGTAGATTTTTTATTAAATGTTTTGAAAATTTTATTTAATGGTAATATTTGATCAATAAAATAGCTATATTCAGAGCTGCAAAAACTGAAATCCAAATTTTAAAATCTAAATTTCTTAAGGATTTACAATCAAAAATCTTATTCCAATGGATGATTTTAAAGAATTCCAATATCCCATACACCAACGATTTTTAAGTAAGGTCATTTTATGTTTTTTGCATGCTTGTAGATTGATACTTAGCCCTTTTAGTATTATTGTTGATTCTTCGGATACCCTGTATATGCCCATGTTCTTTAAGTGTTTCCCTAAATGACATAGGCCCGTTAGAAGTCATATTACTTGACCCAAATAGACCAGCTGGAGGGCCTCAGTTGTTAGTTTTTTAATGTTTGCCCAGCATTTTCACCCACGTTTCCACCGCATGCCAGCAGGCTAGGTGTTGTTTTTGAGACCATCTACTTATTGTTGTTTTCATTACCTGTTTAAACGATTCGAGAACTAACTTCGGACAGTTAAAATTTCTAGATCACCAAGCTCTAGCTAGTGTATCTGCTTTTTTGCCTTTAATTTCCGAATG
Source organism: Listronotus bonariensis (assembly GCA_014170235.1). Lineage (NCBI taxonomy): Eukaryota > Metazoa > Arthropoda > Insecta > Coleoptera > Curculionidae > Listronotus > Listronotus bonariensis. Next base: position 147,919 of record JACEGR010001049.1, read on the forward strand.
TTCAGAAACCCAGAGACGCGCCCACCCATCTGACCAATGAACATGCAGCAGCTTTGCTTCAGTGCCAGACTAGTTCCAAATTTTCGATTAAAATATTAAACAAGAGATCCATTTTTTCACAAAATAACCTGTTTATGATTTATTGTCTTGCACTGTATGTACTAGGGTGTCCGTTATTTTCCAAATCGATTTTTTAGTGATCGCACCCTTGACTTTTAGTTTATAGCTTAAAAACATATCCATTCCTTCCATCTAACTATAGACCCATTTTAATTCTCTCAGTTCTTTGTAAAGTAATGGAAAAATTAATTAATTCACAAATTCTTAAGTACTAAGAAAAACACAAAATTTTTCATGACAAGCAGTATGAATTTCGCCACAAAAGATCTACAGCAGATATTCTTTCCTTCGTATCACACTGTTGGAATAAGTCTCTTGAGTTTCTAGGTGATATCCAACGCTTTTGACCAGGTCTGGCATGCCGCACTTCTTAATAAACTTCCCTCCTATGGTCTTTCAACCAAACTCTGTACTTCGTTCTCTAGTTATCTATCTGATCGACGTATATCAGTTATTGTGGACGGCCATTCTTCAAGATTTCACCAAGTAAATGCTGGAGTGGTTCCGCGCGCATGCATATCTATACGGTACTAGACAGGCCCCGAACTTCTCACTTTGTTCGTTCTTTTATCCCTAGAGTTTCTACATTGTGGAACCTGCTGCCCGCGGAGGTCTTTCCTTCCCCCAAATCTTCAAGTATTTAAGTCCCGTGTCAACAAACTCCCTCTTACCTCGCTTAAGACACCCACAATACATTAGTATTTAGGCTTTAAGCCTTCGTGGTTTGTCCAAAGATAAAAAAAGGTCTTAATTCGTGATTTAAACCTTGCCGAAATCATGTTGCTTTTTCCATTTAAATAACGGGATTTTTGAACATTTCTTTGTTTTTTCTTTGACACAAATAAATAAAAAAATCTGCTTATCGCATATTCTAATGGAAAATTTAACGCTGTACAAAAAAGTTCTTTTACAAATTTTTATTAAGTCACTCCTTTAAGAGTTATTTACCGTCAAACGTTGAATTAAAATTGAGTTGTGGCCTTCCTCGGGAATTTAATCGTAAACCAGCATTTTAAAATAAAACACATTGTATATAACATTACCATTACACAGATATTTTAAAGAACTTTAAGAAAATACCAAATTTGTTATGTCCATCTCTTATAGTTTTGGAAATATGGCCATCAAAATCTAAGAAAAGTAGATAGTGTCTATTTTATCTTCGACACTAAATTTAAGCCTCGTTTTTACAGTGATAGTTTTCGCGATAGTTGCTATCATGATAGTGACTGTCACATGAACTATCGTGAACTATCACCATGTAAATAACCCGACGAGCTATTAAGATGTCGCGATAGTACTTTCGCACTTTCTCGCTTGCCTAGATAGTTCGGCTTAACTTTCATGATAAAATTTGTTGTTTGTTTACGAATTGTAAGTGGTATAGTTAAGACCATATTTATTTCATTCTGAAAGCGATGCCGCCAAGTACACAAAAAATGATAAAGTTAACAAACCTTTTCGAACGCCCATAGCCTCTGACGGAGCCTGATTACATATTTTTTAGATAAATAAATAAAAATATTGCAAAAACACGTACCACGTACTTAAAAAACATTATCTTACTTCGTCTCTGGCGTACAATAAACCCTGTAACGCGTGGCGTAGTCGTCGGGTTAAATATTTTTTGCCGCAATAAATCATTGTTCACAAGGGGTTTATTTGCTTTATCATTTTTGTGTTTCTGGCGGCATCGGTTTCAAAATGAAATAAATATGGTCTTAACTATACGTAATTTTTACAATAATCTTTACAAATAATTGAAGAAACTGTAAAGAAAGTTAGAATGAGCCTTAGGCAATTTAACATAATACATATGACTATCCAGGTTACTATCATGAGAGCACTTTCACAACATTACTCTCACCGTAAAAACGAGGCTTTAGTGCTTATAGCTTAGAGCTGAAGATTATAATGGAAATTTAACATAATTTTCAGATTTAAATGGCATTATTTTTTAAACTATAAGAAATAGACATATCAAATGTGGTATTTTCTTAAAGCTCATTAAAATATCTATAATGGTGATGTAATATGCAAAGTGTTTTATTTAAAAATGCAAGTTTACTATTAAATTTCCGAGGATGGCCACAACTCGATCCTAACTTAACGTTTGACGGTAAATAACTCTTAAAGTGACTTAATCAAAAATTCGTAACAAAACTTTTTGTACAGCCTTAAATTTCCTATTAGAATATGCAATGAGTAGATTTTTTTATCTATTTGTCTCGAAGAAAAAAAATAAAGGAAAAAGTCCAAAAATCCCATGTTATTTAAATAGGAAAAGCAACATGATTTTGGCAGGGTTTAAATCAGAAATTAAAAGCATTTTTCATTGGATATATTTTTTTAGACTATAAACTAACAGTTCAGGGGGCAATCGCTAAAAAATCGATTTGGGAAATACCGAACACCCTAGTATGTACGTAAGTACTCGTTACCTGAAAAATAATTTGGACAAATCCCTGGTAAGCATTTGACTCATTTGTGAATGACTCTGGTGGAATAGTCAAAGATATATCCTCATGTAATACTTTGTAGATAGGTGGAAGTCGATACGGATCATCTTCTTGGGCCAAAGAATTGCTGAATACAACTAGGAAAAGGCATGCTACGGTTTTTATAGTTGTGAGCATGGTGCTTGATTATGGAAGAATCTGTAATAGTACAGAAAATAAAGGTTTTTTTCTTTCAAATTTCGGCGGCAGTTAGTTGCAGTATGATGTAATGCACCTAAAAACACAAAATATTTACAAATATGGTGAACGGATGATCTGCAATTTTGTGAAAAACCGCTTGGGCCAGTATCTCCGTAACTGTGCACTTGAGGCCGATAATTATAAAAATCCTTAATATAGAAAATTATATTTTTTTATGTTTTTGTTAAAAAAATTCTCTCACTTACCGTTCACGATAAATAAGATTAATACTGTTTATTTATTGAAGTTTTTAGCTATATTTCTTCTTATAATCGTTTAAAAACTAAATTGGTTATAATCAAACTTTTAAATCGATACATTTTTTACAATTTTTTTTATTCTAAAATTAATATTTTTAGAGTTACAATGCGTTAAGTGTTGTACAAGTACAAGGTTAATAGGAACGAAGTATGTATAGCATAATCCGAAAATAGTAACCATAGTACGACCTGGCCAAATGTTGGGAAACGTGTTCAAGCCTACCTGGCGTTAACCGCTTAGTCACAGGATTTTTGAAATTTACTCCCAATAACTGAATTATTCATTTTAGGGAAAAATAATCGTTTAAAAACTAAATTGGTTATAATCAAACTTTTAAATCGATACATTTTTTACAATTTTTTTATTCTAAAATTAATATTTTTAGAGTTACAATGCGTTAAGTGTTGTACAAGTACAAGGTTAATAGGAACGAAGTATGTATAGCATAATCCGAAAATAGTAACCATAGTACGACCTGGCCAAATGTTGGGAAACGTGTTCAAGCCTACCTGGCGTTAACCGCTTAGTCACAGGATTTTTGAAATTTACTCCCAATAACTGAATTATTCATTTTAGGGAAAAATAATCGTTTAAAAACTAAATTGGTTATAATCAAACTTTTAAATCGATACATTTTTTACAATTTTTTTTTATTCTAAAATTAATATTTTTAGAGTTACAATGCCTTAAGTGTTGTACAAGTACAAGGTTAATAGGAACGAAGTATGTATAGCATAATCCGAAAATAGTAACCATAGTACGACCTGGCCAAATGTTGGGAAACGTGTTCAAGCCTACCTGGCGTTAACCGCTTAGTCACAGGATTTTGAAATTTACTCCCAATAACTGAATTATTCATTTTAGGGAAAAAGTTTAAGAAAATATATCATTTTAAAAGTTTAGTTATTAGCAATGTATTGTTTATAAAATTATTAGAAGAGATGTCGGAAAAAAGTTAATAAACAAACAGTAATAATCGTATAAATCGAGATTACTTTTCTCGCGAAAAAAATTAAACAAAAAATATATGAAATTTAATTTATCTATAATAAAGGTTTTTATAATTGTAGGCCTCAGGGATACGGTTACGGGAATACAGGCCCAAACGGTTTTTCGTAAAATATCGGCACTTCCGTTCGCCATATTTGAAACTATTTTGTGTTTCATTGAGTCATAGTGTACCTATCTGTAAAAAAATACTCCTGCCGAATTATGCATTATGGACAAAAGTAACATGCTCACCATTGCCTATGTTATAAGAGAAGTAAAATTAAAAGTTAGGTATGACAATATGAAGTATTTCATTATTAATACAAATTATAAAACAAAAAAAACTAAGAGAATTTATAATATATTATTATATGATAAGTTAAATAAATATTATATACGTATAATAAAATTATATAAGCTTCTTGATAATTTTAATAAATTGTTCATATCTGACCAATAAATTTAATTGCTATTTATTAATCAATCAAATTAAATATATTAAATTGCACTTCATATTTATTACTTTTCCTGTCATAAAATTAAAACAAGATTCCTAAGTTTTATCAGCCATTGCTTTGGCTGGATTTGATTTTCTTAACTGTTTATATAAGCTATCTTTTTCTATAACCGTTAAAAAAATGCCCTGAAATGCGGTTTAATAATTCCGGAATAAGGCGGGGTCAAGGGTGCATTCTGAATCCAAAGGCCCCTAAGGCCAAATCAAGACGTGTAGGGCAATTTCTAAGCTCGGATTTGGATTTAGCGTCGAAAAATGCATGGAAATATAGAAGCAACAGATTAAAAATGTAAATTCGGTGCTCTTTAATAAGAAAAAAATCACAAAAAAGGTTAAACCAAATAAATCGGCGTGCTTGTCTTAGCGGCCGCCTTTGCTATATTTATTTTATGATATGCCGGTTGATGCAGCTGGTCATCGCACTATGCGATTAATTTTTTTGGTCAAAATTCTGAAACTCACCAATCTATTTTAAAATGAGTTGCTTTTTACTGGAAAAATATTATAAATTATTACAAATGCTTTTTGGAAACCTAAAACTTATTATATGTAATTATAAATTTACACCCTCCTTAACACTGTTTTTTATTGTACAAAATAAACTAAAATGTCAGCTTGTTTGGTTAATTCGGAAGTATTCTAATCAGTAATCCGATGATTATTATCTCATATGATATACAGGGTACGACAAAAGGTATGATTTTTTTAAATGGAAAACCCTGAATATTATATCACCACCAAAAAATCTGTTAAAATGCTTTAAAAAAATACTACATTTGATGTGTCGATCTCAATTAGTTTCGGAAATATGACCATCCAAATCTAAAAAATAATTTTAAATTATTCTTATACGTAGAAGCGTAATAGAGATACATCTTCCCAACTTTTTTATTTTTTAACGTATAAAATAAATAAAAACACTGTTGGGTAGATTCTGTAGAATCCATATCTTTCATCAGAATACTTTTATCTTTTAGGATATACAGTGTAGGACAAAACATATTAAATTTTAAAATTGAAAAAGCTTGTAAATTATAAAAAATCTTGTATCTGTCCTTACACTCAGAAGTAGCAAAAAGTAGAAAGGCAATTGTAAGTTCAAAAACTAATAAAGAAAAAGGTAAAAAAATCTTTGACAAAAGTAGCGAGACTTCGCGAGACTGCATCGGAAACACAACAATAGCTCTTATTATTTAAACTTTTTTACTTTTTTAGTAAACAAGGCTAATAATAAACTAAGTAGATTAAATGTTATATATTTATGTTTACTTAAAATACATTTTCAAGTTTCTTATTACCCCAATAGAAGTCGTCATATCCTTTTATAATTTTGCGTACATGTAGTTTGAAATATCTACATTGAAATACACAGCATAAGCCATTAAAATTTCAAAGTTGCTTTTTGGCTAAAATAATGGATTTGTATCCCATAGTGTATCGGCGCGTCGCTGTAGCGGCGCCTTTGTATAAAATAGTCCGATTGCAGGCGGCCTTTTTTATGTTTTTTGTATTATTTTCAAAGGTTACCGAATTTGCGCTTTTAAAATGTTCTTACTATACTTATGTCGGATTCTTGTGTATAAACTTTCATTATTTTGTGGGGCTGTTTTATTAAAGTCTACTATAATAATTACTTAAGGTAAAATAAAAAAAATAAAAAAAAGTTATACTGCTTAGGTATTTTCCTTCAAGAGGTTAGTACACAAAATTTTCTAAAACATTTTTAACTCATAAGTAAATTATTTGATAATAGAGAATTATTGCATAGTGAAATAAGGCCAGGCACTAATAATACCGGCCTTATTATGACATCTGAGCTTGCGCAGATGCATGGTAGGATAAGGACTCCCTAAATAAGTATAGTGCCCGGCTTTATTTATGTCGGTTTTAGGTTGTACCTTATTTTGGCCTTATTTTAACTTAGAAACTGTTCGTCAAACATAACGGCTGCCGAACACAAAATGGAAAAGTTTTTAGAAGTAAAACTACTTAAAACCTTGCTTTTTCAAATACATTTCTGTGATAGTGTTATAAAAAACCCTACAACACAAAACAATAAAGAAAAACTACCAAAAATTTGTTCCCTTTTTTTAGGTTAATGGTACTGTCAACATAATTTGCAATAACTCTAAATTATGGGTACAAGCACTATTTAAATAAGGCCGGTATTAATAATTCCCGAGCTTAATAAGGCAACTTGCAATAATTCTCCAATAAAGAAAATAATTGTCCCTCAACAAAATGAGGCCATAATGTTTTTTGTTGCGGAAAAATGGCTTTGGCAAAAAATAAAATAAATTGTGTATCAGTTAACAAATAAATACAATGGAATTGCAAGAAAGTATATAAACAGTGCTTGTCTAAAGTCAGGACCCCCTCCTAACTTTTGAATTGTTTGGTATTTTTTATGAAAATTTGAGGACTTTAATAAAACAACATAAACCAAATTTAACACAATAAATGACAGATATAAATGCTAAACTGACAGCTGGGCGCCATTTTGAAGAGAAAAATTAAATGGAAAGGAGGGTCTTGTGGCACATCATTTTAAAGCTTCTGACAAGTCCTTTATAACTCCAGAACATAAAGCAAATACCTTTACCTCCCAAAAATGACGGTACTTTAAAAATTACCTAAATACCTGATTTGGATGATGGCCATATCTTTAAAACTAATAAAGGTAGATATACTTTATGTTGTATTTTCTTAAAGGTCCTTTAGATATCATTTCAGTGGTAATATAGTATAGAGGTTGCGTCATTAAAACAATATTTACTTTTTGTCCTACCCTGTATAGTATTACCAATATTACCATTAAATAAATCCTTACAAGAAAAATACCACATTAAGTGTATCCAACTTTATTAGGTTCGGAAATACGGCCATGTAAATGAGGTATTCAGGTAATTTTGAAGTTACTGCCATTTTGTAGTAAAGATAATAACTTTATATTCTGCGGTTAAAATGTACAGGAACTTGTATTTAAAATCGGTAAGCTTATGGTACTTTCGGTTAAACCGGAAGTGATTTTGAGGTCATGATAATGGCAAAAAATGTTAAATTATACTATAATAATACTGTAAAATTTTTATTAGTCTCCCTAAAAACTACAAAACAAGTTGGGGGGACAACATTCTGTGTCACCCGGTATAGCTTTGTTTTAGAGATATTTAGGCCGACACGCTTTGCGCTAATAGAGAATTATTGCACAGTGAAATAAGTCACTAATATTAAAGTTCTCGTCAGTAGAGGCGTCACCACTTCTGTCTCACTTTCAATTATTCTCCTTTTGTTGCTCGCACACGATGTAAACGATGCGTTTAGACAGCGATAATTGATTACCGTCTTTATTTGTTTGACATTTGTGGCATCTTTGTAACTAAAAAGCTAGAAAACCACGTAGAAAGCAAATGCACAAAGCGGTCACCTTCGGTCGAAATTAATGTAGCTAATTTTACCATCATTTTATTTTTATTCGCTCCAAAATACATAATAAACATTTTGTTTGACCTAATTTTTATTTGCATGATTTTTAACAATAAAATGTTATGAAAAGGCCATTTCAATTAAATTATGTAAAAAACATAAAATAATGTTGTTTAGCTGCCATTATAAATAAAACAGATCAAAAAATTGCTTTAATGTTAGTTAAATACCAATGTTAATAATATGGTTTAAAAAGTATGAATATGCGTTGAAGGTTTGCCTTCAAAAATCCAATATTTATTTGCCTGCAACAAAAACGCGTGCTTTATTTAATCAGGGTTCGGCCTGCATGTAAATTTTATTGGCAATTAAGTGTTTATTTAGGGTTGACTTTTTAATGCGTATAAGATGTTGGCATAATATTGCCACCAATTGCCAATGCTTTACCATCAATGCCAATATGAAAAATGTACATTGCCGGCAAATAGTGTTTGCTGGGGTATTACTGTTATTGTATGGTCTTTTTGTTGGGTACACGCCTGGAAAGACAAGACAGAGCAATAACTCCAAATATTGGGTGCAAGCACTATTTAAATAAGGCAGGTATTAATAATTCCCGAGGTTAATAAAGCAACTTGCAATAATTCCCCATTATTGACATGGGCGTAGCCAGGTACTGTCAGGGAGGGAGGGCGGTTGCCCCTCGCCCGGCAATGGACAAAATGAATATTTTTTTGTGTAGATGTTAAATTTGTAGTTAAATATAGGGACTCTGCAACGATAAATACATTAAAAATATACAGGATGTTTCTTAATTGCGATAAAAAAATTAAAACCAGAGATACAATGTTTCTAAGACAAATGGTGTTATACTAAAAAACCGTATTTTTATCAATATTTTAAATATTCCTTAAGCCCTTTTGATAAAATTTGATAGTGGTGTAGTATTAAAGGCTAATGTGGCCATAACTATTTTTAAGCCCGCGTCTTAAGCGGCACCTTAAGGAATATTTCTGACAAGAAAATGTTGCTATGCCAGTGACCTTCGTGTATATTTTTTATTTTATTTTAAGTAGCCTAGTAAAAATAAGGTTTCTTTGTCTCCTATTTTTTTTAGTTTCTTGCTTAGTTTTGAAAAAAGAAAATAAAATACTCTTTATCGCATTTCCCTGGGCTACCCAAGGAACAGAACAAATTTTAAAAACACTTTAGTAACATTTGTTAGTTTTGATGTTAATATTGTTAAGTTTAGTATTTGTTAGTATTGCTACATAAGTTTAAGTACATACATACTATAAAACATATTTTTTCTTATTTTTATTGTATTGTTTAAAAATACTCAATTTAGCACATTTTATTTTTCTCTCGAAATATAACAAAAATATAAAAATATCAAAATGCAAGAAGCTAAATTTCGATTTTTGGGGGAAAATGTAAAAATTACACAAAAGCCAGAACATACTTTTTTCCAGAAGTTAAAATTAATCGTTTAAGTTTAATCATCGCACTCCAATTTAAAGTTCAAAATATACAATTTTTGAAAGCTGAAATATTAAAATATCACATGTGGGGTATCATTATATTCAGAATATCATTTGCAATTGAAATAAGATAAAATATATCGATAATGCCCTTTAAAATTTAAAAAATGCAGGTATTTTCAAATAAACTGGAAGCGATAGAAAATAAATAAATAGATCAACCAATGCACACGTGTGTTAAACATATAAACCAAATTTTATTTTTCTGTTTGAGAAACACCCGGTATATTATTAGTTTTCTCTGCCTGCCCCCCTCCCTAAACAAAATCCTGGCTACGCACATGAATATTGAGTTGAAATCCTGGAAAGAGTTATCTGCATCACCCAGTTTTTATTTTAAAGCAAGAGAGATGGGTTTAAAGTTGTTTTGTTGATTATCTAAAGAAGAAACCGTTTTTTTAAATTGTATATTTCAATTATTTTTGTTCGCCAAATTATCTTTTGGACCACCATTGTCAAAAAGAAAAGGTTTATATTTATTTACGCAAAATATATAAAAAATGATAATTCAAATTTGTTCCAAACTAAATGAAAATTTTAAAAACTATTTACATTTTGAAAAAATGCAGTGACAAACCATTTTTTTTCTTAAAAAGATTTACCTTTTGGGCAACATTGGTAAAAAGGTTTTTTTGTATGCCAAAAACTGTCATCAGATGCATAGAAGGCGTCACCCAAATGTTTTCAATTATCTAAATTGGTATTAAAGTTATTATAAATATATATACAGGGTGATTCCAAAATCGATCACGCAACTTAAGGGGTGATTCTGCTTGACAAAATAAGGGTAGAGCATCATATACTTTTTTTTAAATGTCATTCGTTTTTGAGTTACAAGCCGTCAAAGTTCAATTTTATTTTGGTTTTTCACCATATTGCATTTATTTTTAACCAATCCAGTTGATATTTGACACACAAATCGAACTTTGCAGATTCTAAAAGATTAAGACAAAAGTACTTTTTTAAATACCGCCAGAAGGCACTCTACCTAAAACTTAAAATTTATTTAGATCATAAGTTTTTATTTTGATAGATATCGCAAAGCTGGGGCGCCATTTTATAGACAATCAAAAACTTAAAAATGAGGTACTCTTTATTAAAGTCGATAAACCTCACAGTTTAGGCACCAAAAGACATCAAAGTTTTTATTAATTTCAATCAAATTACCAACATACATACAGAGTGTCCAGTAACTCAACCGACAAACTTTACGGGGCAATTCTATAACAGAAAACAAGAAAAAATTTTATATAAACATATATCCTAAACGTCTTAGTTTTTGAACTACGGTGTGTTAAATATTTAAAAAAAAAAATTCTTTTAATTTTTAACACCCCGTATTTAAAAACAAAGACGTTTAGGACATATGTTTATATAAAGTTTTTTCTTATTTTTAGTTGTAGACTCGTTTCGTTAAGTTTGTCGGCTAAGTTACTGGACAACCTGTATGTATGTAGGTAATTTGATTAAAATTGATGAAAACTTTGATGTCTATTGGTGTCTAAACGGTGGGGTTTATCAACTTTAATAAAGAGTACCTTATTTTTTCAGTTTTTGATTGTCTATAAAATGGCGCCCCCAGCTGCGCGATATCTCTCAAAATAAAAAGTTATGATGTAAATAAGTTTTAATTTTAAGGTAAAGTGCTCTCTCTCTCTCTGGCGGTATTTAAAAAAGTACTTTTGTCTTAAAATTTTAAAATCTGCAAAGCTAAATTTGTGTGCCAAATATCAACTGGATCGGTTAAAAAATAAATGCAATATGGCGAAAAACTAAAATAAAAATTGAACTTTGACGGCTTGTAACTCGAAAACGAATGACATTTTGAAAAAATATATATGAAGCTCTACCCTTATTTTGTCAAGTAGAATCACCCCTTAAGTTTGGTGATCGAATTTTAAATCACCCTGTATATTGTAGAATTACTCCTTCGGTTGAATTACTGAATACCCTCTACTAATACAGATTTTTTTTGTCCAAAATCTATCACTTACCTACCTCATGCACCACACAGATTGAGTTAAATCTTCGGGTATTCAAATATTTTATACCCTTAAGATAAGCAACAAATTTATCTAATCAAACAGTAATCGTATCCCTTAAATAGATTTGTTTTAAAATCCAGGTATTAAAAAATAATAATATTATACCAGCCAAATAAGAAGTGGTTTGACATTAATAAAGTATTAGATATATGTATATAGTTTTTGGGCCAAGAAATTATTTTCAATAATATCGAGTCTGATTGGAAGCTAAAAATTAAAAAGAAAGCAAACGTAAGCTATACAGGGTGTTTCTAAATTTAATATCTACTAATATTTTTACGTCGTATTTGTGATGTTAGAAAAATATTTTTTTCTAGTACCTCCATTAAAACTAAACTTCTCCTTTCCTGTAAAAGGAAGAGAAACTGCACTTTTCCTCCACGGGAGAAACATTTTTCCTCTCTCTACCAGCCGGCATACATTTTTTGTGGTTGCCATAGAGCGTAGATGCCTTTAGAGTTTCCGCTTTGTTTGAAAAATATTAAAAAACGGCATCTTCGGTTATTCTTTTTACGTGTTTTTTTTTATCATCTACTGCCTAAACACCTTGTATTATTTTTCATGTCGTTCGCAAAACTTATATGGCAAAAGATTTAATGATAGTAGCCTTCCGATTTTTAAAATATTTTGACAAATATTGTTGTCGCCTTCAGAGTCCATTTTACTTGAGAATGAAAATTACACTCACCTATTTGTCTACTTGACAATTATCGCTTGATTACAGCGATAATTGCATCGTCAAAATCGAAAATTGCACTATCATGTTTTTAATTGTTGAATTTGACAACCACATCCTAACAACAGCTTTACTTATTTAATATGTCAGTATGGCATTCCATAAATTTTGCAACATTTATGTACAAAAAAATTAAGATTGGGTTTTGCTGCGTTGTTAAATAAATTGTTTATAAAATTCTCTTATTTGATAGTTTCACTTTCTTTGAGTAATTTTCTTCCTAAATTACACTTGTGCATCAAAATAATCATATTATTTTGATGTACTTGTGTAATTACCAGCGATAATTTTTCTATGACCAAATAAAACTGTTTACTTATGTCATATTTATTATAAAAACAACGCTTAGCGCCTGGACAACGATATATCTTATGATGATTGACGATTTCAAATGTAATAATTTTACTGGTGTTCAATTATTACGAGATACAGGAACCCACGAATTAAATTAAAATACTTTTTTCGATACTGCAGTCAAATAATTAATTACGCATTTTCTAAAAAAGACGCAAAAGGTAGTAGAAAAAATTGAATACAATCCTCCTGGAGTAAAGGCCTTTTCACCAAGTGAAAATGTGGCAATTTTCTTTCCTGTAATGTAAATAACTTTTTTTTGCCTATAAAAATGTTTCCTAAAATGCACCCTTTTTAAGCACCGGCCATTATGAAATCTGGTTAGTTCTGGTTAAACAAGTTAAATTATTTTTAGCTAGCTGACGATTCTCCAAATTAAAAAAACTCTAATATTTCTGTGGGCAAAAAGAAAACATATCGACTAAGATATCAGGGTGTACAAATTTTCGTAAGATTTGACGCAAAAATATAGCCTCAGTTTAAAATTATCGATTTATTTAAGCAAGTAAATACCCAGAATACTGAGTACTAATATGTTCTATTATTAATTAAAAGTTAATATTACGATATAAAGATTTAAACTTAATTAAGGATTTAAAAAGGATTTGTCTGTTTTTAATGATGAAATAAGTCCCCTGACCTAAAACCATGAATGTTTTATGGCTATAATAAATTATAGCACGTAACAAAACATTTTTTTTTTTCATAATCTATGAAAGAAAACTTTTTATATGTGTTTTTTAACCATACCAACCCTTTGAAATACTAGTTAATAAACTTTAAGCCCAAGGTAAATAATAGCAAAAAAATTAAAATATTTTGAGGTGTGAGCGGCCCAAAATGTGAAATTAGAGGTTTAAAAAACAAGTCCAAATTGGTCACGAAATGGTCATAAATGGACGCTCTGCAGACCTTGACAGCCCATAAGTAAATAAAAATATTAAAAGACTTTTTTCTACAAGCGTGCGAAAAAGTGGACTTTTTCAGACATTTGAGTGCGCAATGATGCACGTTTCCGCACGCCGTGCGTAAAACTACTTTAAAATCTTACAGGTAAGCAAAATTTCTATGTATTTTAGTAATTGTAGGCTATTTCATGCAATATACGAAGCCATTGCAAGTTTTAGTTTATTCTCTTTTTTGTTTGTTACTTCGTAATTTTCAATATTTCAACTAAAACACAAAAAAACATTTTTTTAATTACCCTGTATAATAATAAATGATTATGACAAGTCAAGCAACAGTATGTAATCTTGGTGATTTTAACACATGTCAGATTTTTTCTTCGTTTCCTTATGAACAAGCAATTGCACAAATGAATTTCAATACTAACAAGCATTTTTAATAAAAAGGCGTCATGGAATTTTTTTATTAAATAAAAATCCGACAAAAATAATTATTTAAAATAAGTAGTTCCGATGAGAAGATACTAGATTCTATCCTGGATGCAGTAAATACCGTAAGTTTGAATTTATCAAAAATTTTCAGCAAAGAAGTTTCAAGATTCATGAAAGGAGCACCTGATAATATTTACCTTCTAATAAAAGTTGCTACAATTTTTGGATTAGCCGGCGCTGGTAGAAGAGATAAGCTTACAAAAATAATGATTGCTGACATACAGGATAATAAAAATTTGATAGTGGTGAAAATTCCTGACAGTAAAAATAACACTTCTAGAATCTTTGTAGTGTCCGATGAAACAAATAACGGACTTTATCTGCAACTGTACCGTAAATATGCAAATTTGCGAAAACCACAAACCCCACACAGACGTTTTTTTGTCCAGTATAGACAAGGAGCATACAGTACGCAATGTGTGGGAATAAATTGAATAGGTAAAATGCCTTTAGAAATTGCTTCATACCTAAAATTAAAAAATTCAGAAGAGTACACTGGACAAAGTTTTCGTCAATCCTCTGCGACTATGTTAGCGGATTCTGGAGAAGGAATTACTAATGTCAAGTGACTTGGGGGCTGGAAATCAACGGCTGTAGCTGAGAGCTAAATTGATGAATCCGCAAATCAGAAAAAGGATATGTCGAATAAAATATTGACCATGAAGAACTCCCCTCCTGAGCTAAGTCAACCTTCATCAAGCCGTAAAATAAGCGCTTCCATAAGTTACCCGCTAAATAAAATTACAGGTTCTGCAATTAATTTACAATATGCTAATAACTGTTCTTTTGTTGTAAATGGTATCAACAAAAAATTCTCATTCATAAATATGTTGTAGTAGTTCTTTAAGATTAAACATAATTTAAAAAATAATCATTGCTTTAATATTGGTGTTATCTGATGCTCGTAGGATATATTTTGTTCGTAACGCTTGCACAAAGTGACTTTTCCGCACTTAACTGCTTGCCCGAACTTCGCTTCGCGTTGTTCGGGAAACGGCAGCCGCGTGCGGAAAAGTACCTATCACTTTGCACACTTGTTAGGAAAATAACTATTTTCGCGACAAGGTACTGGGTATCAAGTTATAAATTTACACCCGTCATAACTCTTTTTATTTTTTAAATCTGACGAATAATTTTTATATAATTTCGATTTAACAAATTAATCATACATGGCCGAATCAAAAAAATGCAATTGGTCACAAAATGGTCAACACTGGTTGAAAGTAAGAAAGGGGACAACAAACTTTAGGATCTCACGGTATGGATCTCGAAAGCAACGCTAGTATTGAAAATTGGAGAATTATCGGCCCATTAATCAAAAAGATTTGCAATTTTGACGGTTTTCCACACTTTAGTGAAAATTGGTGGTTGTAGGAACAAAGCTTACACAACTAGGCCGCAAATTCGTATTTTGCAATTGCGGCGCGAGTTTTTTGAGTTGGGCGATAGCCGGCGGACAAATTTGGAGGGTGGGCAGCATACCGTGTGCAATCAGGTTCGCAATTAGTGGGGCTATTAGCCCTCCCTCTCAAAATCAATGAATATTTAAAATATGTTATAGTTTTTAATATTGTGTGTGTGTATTTTTGTGTAAAAAATTAATTAAAAATGTATGTAAAATTTTGAGGGCGTCACCTGCGGTATATAGTAGACATTTAAAACAAACTAACGGTTTTGAGCCACTCTGTATTTAACGTTTAGATAAAAATTCTTGTTCTTCAACATATTTTACTTAAAAAATGGATACCTGGTAATACTGCAGTTGGCACCCTCTAAATTTTACAAGTAAAATGACAGCAGATTTTATTATTTCACTTCCCAAACCTTAAGTAAAATATTGTGTCAATACACCTATTATTAACAAAATTATTTATAAAAAAACAACACCAGATTAAACTTTTGAACCTTCAAAACCACTCAGTTTTGAACTGAGGTAAGTTGGGTAAGATAGTTATACTTTTAGCCTTAGAAGTTTCTGGTAGCATTTTTTCGCACCCTCTAGAGACACCCTGTATATTATAAGTTATGGCTTAAGCAACCCTGCTGCGCCAATAAGTTCAAAATTTTAATTAAACAGGGCGTTGAGTACAAAGTTTTTAGGGGCTGATTTTTCGTATACTGTAATCTTATATCTCAAAGATGTACCCCTAAGCTAAAAACCAAAATACAAATTGAACTTTGACGGCTTGTAACTCGAAATCGAATGAAATTTTGAAAAAAATATATAAAGCTCTACCCTTATTTTGTCAAGTAGACTCACCTCCTCAAGTTTCGTGATCGATATTTGAATCACCCTGTATATTTGATTTTTTTTCATTTAAAGATCTTTCTAATAACATATTTTAACACACTGGTAATTTTAACTATCGCCACCAGAATGTATTTATTTAAGAATTTCGTGATTCGAATGCCCTATTTACATATGAATGGAATAAATAGTTGATTTTGAAATGGTACGTTTTTAACAAAACCTTTTTGCGTTTCTTTGTTTCTTGCTTAATTAGCAGGTTGGGCGAGGAATTTAGGTTGGGCACTCGCCCAATCGCGCTCTGCCCTGGCGCCGCCACTGGTATTTTGGACAGAAAAATATACCGAACACCTAGTTTTGTATGACTGGGTTAGTTTTTATTGCCAAGAATTTTTCTAAAAACTTTAAAATACTTAGAAAAACTTAATAATTTAATCCGTACTCAGTTTTGCTCCATCAGTCTTTAGAAAATCGCTGAAGAAAACCGTCAAAAAGACAAATATCTGCCGGTATTTAAAGCTTTAAAAAATTTTAATTCGGTTATTAAAATCTTTAATCTATATTTTATAAAATGATAGCCAGTTAAAATTGGTATTAAAAAACAGTTTTTTTCTTTAATTTGTAGTATACACTTTTATTTTTTAAATTCACATTTAATTAACATTGATTGGAATGTATATTACAGATTTTATCAATAACTAAGTTATAAGTAATGTTAAAAACTAGATCATATTGCTTTATTTTAAAAAAATATTCGTATATTTAGACTTAAAAAATATTTTTTATGAACTTACGTATTTGTATGTTTCGTTAAATTTACACTTTTATTACAAACATAATATTATGTACAATTATTTTAAATACATTTTGTGCAAAAGCATTAAAATACTGATTGACCTAATGTTATAATTTTCTTTTTATTTTTTGATCGCAATTAATGTCAATATAGCTTAATTTTTGCTTTATCTTGTTAGCCATTGCTAAATGTATATTTTTAACTTTTTATAATAAATTTTATTTTACTATTTACTCTGCATTTTTAAATGAATTTTATTTGCCCGGTTAATAGGATATTATTTTTCGGGAACCCTTCCTAAACATTGTTGATACAGAGTCTACACGCTACTTGCTCCGCCACTGAATTTAACTTCAAAACGTAGATGTAAAAAAATTCGATTTAATTAAAAAATTTACGTAATTATTGAATTAACTTAACTTTTCAATTATTACCTAAGATGACAAACTAAAATTTCAGAACGTATAGAGCTAAAATCATCAAACTCAAGGCTACGAAAGGCTTATCAGCACCGCATTCACAAGGTGGTGGTGTTGGTGAAGCTGTTGTAGCTGATGTTGTGGGTTCTTCTATTCCAAAGTATGTATACAGACTGCTTCTGTACGTATTAACCCATTCAAAGTTTCTCTGGGCTGAAGTTAATGCCAGGTTAGTCGCATCCAAGATTGCTCCAGTGAGAACGGTGTTTGAAACAAAGTTTTGCAGCTGAAAAGAAGATATATATAAACTTCATTATAATACCTTTTTAAAACCTATTTAGGAAGTTCATTCGACGGGCCTACCAAGAATATTTATACCGCCATATATGGAAGCGGCGCTTTAAACCAGCTTCTCAATTTTGTTTGTTCTAGTGTCGGACTGGCCAAACGCGTCACTTTTTTCTCGGACAAGTTTACCACAATGTTTTTCATGCAATTTTCAAACACTGTGCCAAAATAGGTTGGGGTAAAGTGACCACACGTCCCGATTTTTGCGGGACAGTCCCGCTTTTGCAGAACTATCCCGCGTCCCGCCGATTTTAGGTGGGACTCGAACAGAAAACAAAAGGTCTTCACGGAGGTAAGAACCTTTTTTTGGTTTTCCTTTCAAAAATTTGGGAGGTAAAAAATAAACTTTATAAATGATTTGACCGATTTATTTTATAAATCGTTTTTCATTAAAACATTTCACAGATAAAGATTTTTTGTTTTTTTTTCTTGGGCGAAAATAAAAATGTTTAACCCTATGTTATTTTTTCCCATATTTCCCGATTTCGAATATTGAAAATGTGATCACTTTAAGTTCGGGTTACAGTCAGGAAACTATGTGGCTCAAAACTGACATGTTTCGGGTATCAGACTGGGCAAGTTTCGTGACTGTACCCCTTACCATTTTTGGCAAAATGTTTAAAAATTACATGTCCGACAAGAAAGTGCAAGGTAGTGACGAGTTTGCCTATTTCGACACTTGAAACGTGTCAAAATTGACAGACTGGGTGAAAGTGCCGCTTTCATTATATGGTGGTATGAATATTTGTAGTAGACTCGTCAATAGGAGCCCCCTAAATAGTTTTTTAAACGGTTATAATCATATAGTTCATTTCATTGTTGACTTAGGCACTATATTACAAACCTAATACGAATGTCATCTCTATTGTTAGTTAGGATCATTTTAAAGTAAAGTGGAGCACAGTAGCCTACTACAACCTTTTTAAAAAACTAGCATGTTTATACGAACTTTTTCATTAAAAGAGAACATGGGAAATCGCCTCTTAATATTCGTACCGCAGTTAGGAAACACCCTATATATTTTGCAGAATGTTATGTTTTATTAACTTACTTTGAGGATTTGTGCATCGGTAGTTATTTCTGCGGCTATACCCTTAATAATATTTCCAACTCCGTTCATGCTGGTATATCTAAAAATAAAAATGATAAATTAATAGAAAATCCTGTATTTTTGTAAAAGATATAACAAATTAAAAAATATAAAGATATGTTAACACATTTCGTCGTTAATATCACGAAGTGGCGTATCTATTTTTTTTTCATTTTCACGTAAGTGCTTTTTAGGTGTTTTTTGCGCAAATATTTTTTTTATGAAAATGAAAACGGTTTATTTATACACAGGGTCTAATTTAATTGATGGCTAAAAATACAGAGTATGATATCTAAGCTTAGTTTAGGAAGAAAAGTTTATATAAACATATGTCCTAAACCTCTTAACTTTTGAAATACAGAGGGTTAAAGTAATAAATATATTTTTTTATAACCTCTCTATAATTTACCCAACATTGTTTTTTATTTAGCAGTATTATTATTAACATTAAGGAGTAATTTATCACTAACTATAACAAATTAATAAGTCCAGTGGCGTCTCGAAAGGCAACTGAAGGAATATTTCCAACAAAAAACGGTACGCCACTGACTGTGAAAATGTGTGTAAAATGTTTTTTTCTATATTTAGATTAACCAAATAAAAATATCGCTTTTATGTTTCCTAATTTTTTTCCGTATCTTGTTTAGTTTAAGAGAAATATAATAAAATTTACCTAATTGCATATTTTTAGACCCTAAAAAAAGCATTGCGGGATTTTTTCTTTTAAAAATTAGGTTTTATCATTTTTAATTGCCAATTATGTAACAAAAATTATACATAATTATTTAAATAAGGTTTATATTTAGTAAAACAGTTTCCACTAAAATAAGTGTTTTCGAATTTTTATGGTTTTTTGAAATTTAAAACCCTGTATCTCAAAAGTTAAGACGTTTAGGACATATGTTTATATGTAAATTACACTCTGTATTTTTATAACTTTAAAGCTAATAAAATATAACTTAGGCCAAATGGAAATATTAAGGAGAAATCTTTTCAAGGCAAATATATCGGCTCTTGTCAATTTTCCCATATTTTGAGATACGCCCGCCACTTCGTGATATTGCCGACGATTTACAATGCTTCAAATTTTAGATCTACTATTGGATAGTCACACTAAAAGAATTTTAGGCTTTCATTGTCGTTATTTTTTTTTACACAACATTTTAAGCAGATATATTCTGCTCCGTTTTTAAGTGCTATCTAATCCAATTTTTAAGGCTACTCATTTTATACAGGGTGTTAAAGATAATATTAAAAGAGTTGGTAAATCATAAGCATCTAAAAAACAAACAAAGGTCTCAGAAAACTGTCGTTGGTTTTCGAGATATTGCCTATTTAATAAAATGTTCACAACATTTAATCACTATGTATATCATATAGAGATTTTTATTAAGGTTCCTGTGTTTAGGTAAAGCAAAACATTTTTATTTATTTTGTGCATGAAAATTCTCTATGGCGACTCGCTAATATTTGGTTGAATATTTTTGTATTTTTTCGCACTAGTACGGAATAGTATATTACTTTACAAGTGTGAAAACTTGAAAATTTTACACAAGTGGGAATATTGTTGCACAAGCCATCAGCCAAGATAAGGAGGGCCAGTATGGGTATCGTGGAAATGGTAAGAGATACGAAGTCGGTTAAATTGGGACAAAGTAGAGGTTTTATTTGCCTAATAATATGATGTTTATAAACTTTTAAAATTCCGAGTATTTCCGGATATATCCGGAAAATACCGAAAAATTTGAAATTTGTTGTACCTATGTTTTCCTGGTCTTATTCAAAATACGACGTTTCGTTTTTGTAGGACCATCATCAACTTTATTTTTTTAAATACGGTCCTGATATTCTAATATCAAAATTTAAAAGCCGATTTTAATACAAATTTAATGATGTATCACACATTAGGATTTAATATTAATGCCGATTTTTTTTTAATTTGAAAAAAAGAAATTTTGCATTTCAAATTATTATATTACTTTAATAAACCAACCAGAATTTAACGAAACCTCCCTAGCATCACTAACTTACATTTTTAAATACGGTCCTGATATTTTAATATCGAAATTTTAAGGCCAATTTTATTTCAAATTCACATTATATTTTAACCGTAATACTGCCCCCATAATAAGGTAAAAATAGTAAGCACTACATTTTAAACTAATACCTTAGTTTGGTAAAAAACCTTATAGCTTAAAAATACACAAATAATAAATTATTAAATAATTTTCTTACACGATAACAATTTTTTTCGGTAAACCATATGACAATTTATTATTTGTGCATTTTTTATTTATTATTCTAAAATGCACTGTTTACTATTTTTACCGAATTATGGGAAATACAGGGCGGTATTACAGTTAAAATATAATGTAAATTCGAAATAAAATTGGCTTTAAAATTTTGATATTAAAACATCAGGACCGTATTTAAAAAATCTAAGTACGTAATGCTGGGGAGGTTTCGGTAAATTCTGGTTGGTTTATTAAAGAAATTTAATAATTTAAAATGCAAAGTTATATTTTTTCAACTTTTTAAAAATACAGGTCCGCATTAAGTTTAAATCCTAATGTGGGATATATCATTAAATTTGTAATAAAATTAACTTTTAAATTTTGATATTAGAATATCAGGACCGTATTTAAAAAATAAAGTTGATAATGGTCCTACAAAAACGAAACATCGTATTTTGAATAAGACTCTACCATTGGATAGAGCAAAAAGTGGCAATGCAAAAGTGTTATTTATTTTAAAATCCGAATATAAATAAGACTAGGAAAAACATAGAACAAATTTCAAATTTTCGGTATTTTCCGGATATCTCCGGAAATACTCGGAATTTTAAAACTTTATAAACAGCATATTATTAGGCACATAAAACCTTAACTTTGTTCTCATTTAACCGACTTCGTATCTCTTACCATTTTCAAGATACCCATACTGGCCCCCTTATCTTGGACACGTTGTATACTTTTGGTTACTGCGGTATATTACACTGTTTGATTTTATTTCTAATTAAAATTTACGTACCTAGTAGCTTTGTAAAACTATCATTATTTTAAAATATATTAAGGTCTTCACTCAAAACATATTGCATAATTCTATCAATGTTATTCTAAAAACTCCAAATTTAGTTTATATAACAATATGACAGCGATAACAACTGCTTTTTTTTGGCTGACATAGGGCATGAATACTACAATCTTTTACAATAACATCATAAGATACATATAACATACTAGTGTTTTAAAGGACACTTGTGTGATGTAAGGCTCTTTCTATGCATAAAAACAGTGTGCTCTTTTCAGTTTTCACATGTAATCGTAGGAAAAAATGTTTTCCCGCACTAGAACCGAAAAGTAAACATTTTCGCAAGCAAGTAGCGCTAAAAACTAAAATCTTAATTTAAATATAATTGTTTTGGGTGTAATAATCAAAAATCTGATCCAAGGGAACGATTTTGACGAAATTTGAGTGCCAATATCTTGAAAACCAACGATTTTTTACTTACGTAATTTTATTTTTTTCTGGATGTCTATAGTTTGTTTTATCAGCCATTTTAGTATTATTGTTTACTTTAAGGACACCCTGTACACCACAATGGAAAATATAAAAAACTTTCGAATGTAATTTACTACTTTAAGGAAACATAATCAAAATAAGGTGCTTACCTTAGTACAATAGCATCAAAGTTGTTGATAAAGAAATCTAAGGCAACATCCACACCAACAGTACTACCTCGATAAACGGCTGAAAAAACAGTAGCATAATCTTGAGATCTAATTCCTGAATTATCCACCAAAGTTTTTTGCAAGTACCTAAAGAATGAAAACATATTATAATTTTTATGATACAAAGAAAATAATAAAAAAAAACATTAAATAAGTTAGCACTAAAAGTGATATAAAATTAAGAAATGTAAATTGTTGCTATAGGCGATATCTTATATTAGATCTTAAACACAAATCAGACACTTACGAATTCAAAATTGTTACATTTGTGGTACTACCAAGAGCGGCTAAAATTGTAACTTGCTCAGTAGACAAAGTAGAACTTAAAAATTGATTCCACAAGAAGTCCCAGTCAGCTGATATGTCGGTACTGTGTTTTAATCCATAAGAGTATACAATTGATCTAAGGTTTTTGGGTGGCCTTAAAAATAATGAAAAAAATACATTTATTATTCTATTATTTAGTGGTGATGACTCTACATCTCTCCCGTGCAAATAAAAAGCTCAGTAAGTCGACTTATTAATAATTTTTTATTTATACACCAGCGGATTATTCAGAAAAAATCTATCTGTTGCTATTTGCTGCTTATTTCTATTACAATCCGTTTAGAAGGTATTTTTTCTTTACCCATTTCATTTAACTAACAAGTCAATTACAACAATTGACACAAAGCAACCATGGGAGAAGCCAGAAATTTGTTTAGGGGGGCAGGCAGTGAAAAACTAATAATATTCCAGGTGTTTGTCAGAAGTCAAAATATTTTGTTACGTTTAAGAAAAGTAAAATTTGGTGTGATACATGTGCATTGGTAAGCCGAAAATATTTGACGCAGAAGCTTAACATACAACTCTCGATCTTTTATATTTCAGTACCTAGAATTTGTAAAGCTTTATTACAAAATACCTTCAAAATAAAAATAAAGCACTTGTTATTAGGCAACATTAAGCAGATTTTTATTTTTGCGTTCGTTGGCATATTTATTCTTTATTATTGCAAATAACAAAATTTTTATTTTTTCTTTATGGGTATTATGTATTGATATTTTTATAAAATAAACAGGGCATTTTAGAAGGTGATTTCTTGTTTAAAATAATGTGTGGTTTGCCTTATAAACATAGGGTCAAAAGTCAACCATTAGGAAGATACCGCAAGAAGCATTGTGTTTAAACTACCGAGTAATGTCAAATAAAAAAATATAACAAATGCCTTAATAGTTGACAGGAAAAAATAAATATTTTTATAAAATAAATTTTCCAGTCCTGACACATTATGATTTATATTTTATTTTTTTATTTTAAATAGGTAAGTTTAACAAAAAAAATACAAAAGTTAAAAAAGTTTCGAAATACATCAGGCTATTTAAGTTTATATTTTTCAAGGTGATTGGGTAAGTATCTGTTTAAATTTGGTTAGGAAGAACGATAGAGGTAGTCTATTTCCACCACTTTCATTGATTATAAAAAAATGCAAAAATATTTAGAAAATGTATTTTTATAATTTTAATATTTTCGTACAATTTCATTATTCTAGCGCATTTCGTTTTGTGCCGCCATATTTCCCTAATGGTTGACTTTTGACCCCATGTTTATAAAGCAAACTACCCTTTATTTTTAACAATAAAACACCTTCTAAAATTCTCCGCATTTGTTTAGAAACGCCTTGTATATACATATAAATATTATTTAATGAAATAACTTAAATGTATCTTGTTCTATTTGTATGTTTGTGTTTTTTTGGTAATATTATACAGGGTGTTTCTAAAAGGTCTGTACAAAATGCTACCACAAATTCCCTGAACCAAAATAGAACGATCTAACCTAATTTATCTTTGTCGACAAATTGATCGTTTGCAAGATACAGAGTGTCAAAGTTTCTGAGTGAGGAATGGAACTATGCCAATGTTTTTGTTATAAAATGTAGAGGGAGCCACTTACAGTCTATTGCTTAGGTTCAAAGTGTTCTAACTTTTTTGCCTCGATATATTAAAATTTAAGTATACAATTTTTATGCTCCTATATTTTTGCACCAAAAAGGTATTCTTAATAAATATCGCTACGAGCAACCGTTTTTAAGATATTTCAAATTAAACCTGTAATTTCATACAAAAGTTTTCCATTACATTTAATCACGCTTTATCTAGGCCACTTGGTAGTGTCCAAAAGGTCTGTACAAAACCACAAATTCTTTCGGTCAAAATACAACGATCTATTGCAATTTATTTTTGTCGAAACGTTGCTGATTTGGGGGATACAGGGTGTACAAGTCAAAAAATTTTTGGAAAATTTGACACCTTGTATCTCGCAAACCAGCAACCTTTTGACTAAGATAAATTGAATTAGACTGTAGTATTTTGACCCATAGAATTTGTAGTAGCATTTTGTACAGACCTTTTGGACACTACCAGGAGTGCGTTCATAAATAAAATGTAAAGTAATCCTTGTACTCTGTAATGGAATCAAAATGACATTTGAAATGTATTACATTGTAAAAGCAATTTTTGAACGCTACTCGGGAAATGAAATGTAAATGTCCCTTGTAACCTGGCATGTAACGGAAAATAATTAAAGATGTGTATTTATTTATTTATTTATAAACTAGTTTAAATTACAATTTTAATATACTATAAATAAATTTATACACAAATCAATATTTATTAATGCAATACATTAACAAAAAATCCTGTATGTTTGTGTTTGTATAAAGATATCCTTGTTTTGAATTTGAAGAAGTTTGTAGGTACTTTGTGGTTTGGAGAAAAATTACTAGCTAAATAAAAAGAGCCTAAAAATGGACAAAGTTGTTCTGACAATCTTAGTAGCATCAGCAAAATGTTTTTTGTTTATTTTTAAAAACTTTTAAATCTAAAAATTATAAAAATTTCGTTCGTTTTCTATTCTTTTAAGAGACAAATATGAAATGCGCAAAATCGGTAAATTGTTACCGCGCTCGTGAGCACGGTAAAGAATGTAATACAGAGTTACATTTCCAGACTATTTTTGAACGCTGTAAGACAGAAAGCAGTGTAATAAATAATACATTTAGGAACGACCTCTGTAACAGAAATGTAAGAAATGTGTACTTTGTAATGATTTATGAACGTAACCCAGGTGGTCTAGATAAAACGTGAATGAATGCAATGGCAAACTTTTGTATAATATGAAATAATATCTCAAAAACGGTTGCTCGTTGCGATATTTATCAAGTATACCTTTGTATATGAGAGAATAAAATCACTTTGCTAAAATTAAAATATACCGAGGCAAAAAAGTTACGACACGTTGAACCTAAGCAATGGACTGCAGGTGGCTCCATCTACATTTTACAACAAAAACATTAGCATATTTTAATTCATCACCATTAAAAGCTTTAATACTGAATTGTGTGGAAAAATGTTTTATAATATTATAATATATAACATACATAAAATAGAAACTTTGACATCCTGTATCTTGTAAACGATCAACTTCTTAACTAAGGTAAATTGGGTTAGATCGTCGTATTTTGGTCCAAGAAATTTGTTGTAGCATTTTGTACCACAGACCTTTTAGAGACACCCTGTATAAACATATTTTTTTTAAATTAAGCTCTAACTCGTCCCCATGGACCATTTTGTATTTTTTAGTCCTACAAATTATTTTCTTATTTTGGTTAAATTTATTGATACACTTGAATTTTCTGGATATAGTAAAGTCACTATTTATTTATTATGTTATTAACCTTCTTGGTGTACAGTTTCTCTTAGTGTATCAGTTTACTTTACCATTAGGTTAAGTGGTAGAACAACCCATACAAACTTCGCCTTTTTATGAGTGTTATACTATTTTCGAATAAAGATCTATTTATTTATTTATATAAGCTATTACAAATTTTTCCTGTAAAAAATAGAAACTATTATTTTTAATTCTAAAAATTTCCCTTTTAACACGCTTTTATTAACTTGGGTTGTAACTATCTATCTATCTATCCATCTGGCTATCTATGTAACGGAATCTTTGAGCCTAATTTTAACCAACTTCCAGCTATTCGATTTCTTTGAAACTTTGCACACGTATTAAGGACCCATGACAATGCAATAATCTGCAAACAGTATCGCGTTATCCTGATTAGGATCGCCAGGAAAAAAAAATCCATTATATTATTATAACCACAGCTTGATACCACCAAGTGTCATCTGTCACCTGTACGTCCCAGTGGTACCAACCACCGGTCATTTCAAGAGTTCGATCTGAATCGATTTTACTCAAATTTTATATTAGGGTATTTTCAGAAAGTAAATCTGAAAAACTTTGCTAATCTTGACAAAATGGCGAAAAATTTTTTAGTGAATAAACTGGAGCATTTATTTTTAAAATTAATTGATATAACGAACTAAAAAATGAAAAATAATTAATAGTTTAAAAAAACTAAAAAAACACGCTTTTATATGCAACCGAACTAAAAATTAGAAAAATTTAAAAACAGTATCCCGTTAAGTTCCAGCATTTTCCAGGAAAACCGGAAAAGTGAAAAAACGTACGTTCTGGCGGATGCGCCAGATTAGACAATTGAATAATCGAACTTGACAACATTTGCCGACGGGTTGGGGACCAGGGGCTCAATTCTGCTAAATTGAACTCATTCGTTCGCTGAACGTATTCGTTCCGGGAGCGTATAACCTTCATCTGTTTTTTTTAACACGCTTTTTTAACGAACGAATAACCTTCACTTGTTTTTTAAAACAGGCGGTCATAAAACAGAAATCTGTATTACCAACTGACATCTGACAAAATTCACAGTCATAACATAACCTAAAATTCCTTTAATGTGAAATTAAAGTTGAAAAAATCAGTTAACTAAGCTATTAAAAACAAAGTATACACTTTAATTGAAATACAAGAAGCAAATAAAAGTAACTAACAAGTTATTGCATATAACTTTTATACCATCTTCCATTTATACTTTCTAAAAGAAGGCCTTTATTGAGTGTTAGGTACTTGTACCGAATGTTAGATTAGGACAAAGACTGGAAATGGAGATTAGCAAACTACATTAAAATATCACTTAAGGTAAGTAAACTAAAGTAAACTCATATTTAGAAAAAAACATTTATGGTAAATTTCTTTTTAGTTTAAAAAGGTAATATTTTAAAAAATATTTGTCTTATTTATGCAAATTGGGTAATTGTTTCGAAAGTTGGAGCAACCCCCATTTTGACCAAATTTGATATACAGGGGCACAGAACTAATAAAAAAGGGGCTGGTTATTTTCCACCAAGTGTCATCTGTCACCTGTACGTCCCAGTGGTACCAACCACCGGCCATTTCAAGAGTTCGATCTGAATCGATTTTACTCAAATTTTATATTAGGGTATTTTCAGAAAGTAAATCTGAAAAACTTTGCTAATCTTGACAAAATGGCGAAAAAATTTTTTAGTGAATAAACTGGAGCATTTATTTTTAAAAAATTAATTGATATAACGAACTAAAAAATGAAAAATAATTAATAGTTTAAAAAACTAAAAAACACGCTTTTATATGCAACCGAACTAAAAATTAAAAAATAATTTTTCATTAAAAAAATATTTTCACTTCATAGTAAAAAGCGTGGGGTGCATTTTACTATATTTTCATAACTGTTATCCATCATAGATATTGGCAAATATCAATAATTGATAACAGTTATGAAATATAGTATAATGCACCCCACGCTTTTTACTATGAAGTGAAAATATTTTTTTTAATGAAAAATTATTTTTTAATTTTTAGTTCGGTTGCATATAAAAGCGTGTTTTTTAGTTTCTTTAAACTATTAATTATTTCCAATAATGGTTAAACAAGTATGCATCACCATTTTACACAAATGTGAGTTGCACAATCCATATTTTTTTAGTCAGATATTAGTTTAAATCATGTATATCTACCCCCTTTTAAAAATAAAAATAAAAATTTAAAAAATAAAAAAGTAAATAAAAATGTCCTTCAGAAAAGCTTTTTAGTTACTTGGTTTTTAAATTGCACGGGAGATATAGTTTCTTTTAAAAAATGTAACTTTGTTATACCAATTCTACAACATACCTTACTAAAGTCGTTCGGTAATCTGCAAAAGTCGTACAGCTGTAGATATACTGGTACTATGGCCAAGTCTACAGGCCCATGTTTGAGCAAGAACTTGCGTCAATGTATAAATGTGATTAGTAGCATCTACTGTAGAGAGAGGAACTGATGCAATAAGAGAACTACTAATGTTTAAAATATGGCTCTGAAAATATTAATAAATTATTAGTATTTATTTTGTTAATAGCAATTTTTGCTTAATAAATAAAGTATTAAACTTTAAAAAAAATCGACATAGCGGAATTTTTGTAGATATTTTTATTTAGAGTCCCAAACATACATATACACGTCATAGTAGCTCAATAAGCGTTGAATTCAGGGAATGGGTGTAATTTTTTAAATTACATAAACATCTTCTCTTTATAACAATTTTTGATATTAGATAAAATACAGGTATTATACTCTTAAGCAAAAATAACATTTTTGATCAAAACTTGTAGATAACTAATAAACTTTGATATCTGATGATTGCAATTTAAGTTTTGACCATGCAGAACTTTTATAAAGAATACATTTTTTCGTAAAATTAACAATAAAATAGTTTCCCATATGACGCCAACTTACGTAGACAAACTGTATATCAGTATAAATTACAGGCAATACAGGTGATCACCACCAAACCTATTAAATTTTTGACTCATTATTAGGTTTTGTATTAGTTTTTCAAACATTACATTCACGTCGGATTTACTTGAAAACGGTTGGAGATAGACACCATCCGAAACGTCGTGTATCAGTTACAATCAAAAGACAATGGATGTCGAAGAAAGTAATATTTATGAAAATATAACACTCCTATTAAAATTGACCATAAATTCCAAAAATGGAATAATAAATAATGTAGGTATTCCATTTAAAAAAGCAACATTTATGGCGTAAGTCTTTGGTTTTTTATGCAATTGTTTTTTAATTACGATTTTAAACTTTTAGAGCTAAAATACATTGATTGGCTATCTTAAATTTCTTTAAAAATACATGAAGTTTAAAAACATACTATTTTTCTCTTAAATGTAATAATAAACCATACCCTGTACATGCAACCAAAAAGAATAAAACAATATAATTGTCTTACCGAGAGGCTTGCTCCCAAAAGCGAATCTTCACCAAATCTCCTCAGAACATATTCAAACCCACTGAAGGCAGGGTACCATACGTGGTACGATGTTTCGCTTGACAAGAACTGGGTTATATTAAACAATTGGGAATAGCTTATGTACCCTCCTCTTGCTAAATTAAAGGCATCGTCAACCACTTGAGATCTACTAATATCGGGAATACCCGAGAAATTTGATTGGAGAAGAGCTGTTGTTATACCAGCCCAAAGGTTTGAATCATAGTTTACTCTAAAGTAACCTAAAAAATTAAATACTCATTCTATGTGTGCAAGTAATTAATAAATACTGTGACTTATACCGTATCAACTAAATGAAAAGGTTGACAGGCAAAGCGTCGAAAAAAGATGCTCTAACGCGTATAGAATACCAAGAGGTAGAGATTAAATAAATAATTTCGGGACGGTGACACACTGTATAGTAGTGTATAGTGAATCGATATGTTGACAAAAATGCCAAAATTATTATTTTCATGAAAACTTAAATGTATACTATGTGTACTTTGTGTATAAGCAAAGCATTGTGCCCTCCTCAATAATTAATAAAAGAACTATTTTAGTGCATTAAGGCTAATACCAATTTCTGTTCCAAAATCCCTTATCCCTCAACGCACTGTACATCGGTCCCAAATTGTTGTTGCTTTACTGGCCAGTATGCCTTTTCAGTTAGCTGAGTGTGTATATCTTGTAGCAATGGCGTAGACAGAGTTTAGGGGCTGAAGGAAAGAATTTCTTTTGGGACGCCTTTATTTTTAAATACAAAGTTTTATTTTAAATAACTGTTTAAAAATAAAAGATTTAACGCCAGCGTACCCCGAATTTAAAAAGATTAGGTTCTTTATAATATTTGAGCTATTAACGAAGGTTGTCTTGTAAGGACAAAGTTTTTAAATACATCTTTTAAAAATGCTGGTGGCGTATGAATAAAGCATCATTTCTAATTATAGGAAATTTGTCGCAGGGGCGGTCATATGAACTTTCCGAGGGGGGCCACAGGTCGAGGAAAAGTGCCTGAGGCGGCAGAAATGAAAATAAAAAATGAATTCTTTTGAAGAGCAAAAAAAAGGTCACCTTTTTTATTGTTTATTGTATTTATAAAAGATTTGATCCATCTCTTTTTCCTCCTTCCCACACATTTTTGCAAAAAATATTTGAATTTTCAATTCCTAATTGCCCATATTTACCATTAGGTACATATAATATATTTGGTTAGAAAGGATGTGGCAAGAAAGGGGGCCAAGGCCCTTATGCCCCCCTATGACCGCCCCGAAATTGACGTTATATACCTGTTTGTTGATTATTTAAAAGAATCCATGCAATGTTTCCTGCGAGAGTTTGAGTCACATTAGCCGATGGCGTTAGCCATGTCATAGGTGTAGTTAGTTCAAAGGCAGCAGTGTTTTGAGATGTGGTTAAGGTGATTGGTACATACCAAGTTGTGTTTGTGTCAGTTCTGTTATTGTAGACAAATCGTTTCTAAAAAAATAAAAATTTTGAAAAAAAACTTATTTTTGGTGGGATGGTAAAATTAGGGTTTACTTGATTTTGTAAAAAACAGGTTTTAATATTAAACCTGTTTTGCCTAGTAAACTGAAAGATAAAAATTGGAGTAAATGTAACAATTTGCTTCAATATTATGGGAATTTTTTGACAGCGACGTTGTCAGATCGTTAAAAATTCTTTAAATTAACCTAAATTAAACGTAAAAATTTTACATTACGAACCTGAGAAAAGGTTAGTTGGTTGTTAGTCAAAGTGACAGTAATCAATGGAAATCCAGGGTAATTAATCCAGTTTGCCATGACTGTGCTTAAGTTCGCTGCTGGAAATGTTTCGGGGAAAGTAAAGTTTCTGGTTATTGCTGTCCATAAATCATCAGGTTCAGCCGCTGAATGAGCGCTAAAAACATCATTTTTTGCTAAATACGTCACGATTTTAATTTTTAATGATCATAATATTTAACCCACTGCAACAAAAAGTTTTTAAGTTTTTGTGCATTTTTATTAATAAAAGTGTTGAAACCTAGGGGGCAAAAATGCAAAAGAAAAATTAAAAAAAAGAATATTTGAAACATTACGGATTAAAAAAATTAGTGGCTCCAAAAATGTATATTTTTTGTAATTTTTGATTCTTTTTCCCCTAACTATCAATAAAAATGGTTAATAAACTTTAATAACTTTTCATGCATTGAGTTAAACATTATAATCATTAAAAATCAAAATCGTGATTCTTTAATTTTTTCTCAAAAATTCGATCAAATAAAACAAAAAAAACGGCTTGATGGATTAAATTAATACTTTGTGGAGTTTTTAAGGCATATTAAACTGTAAAAGGCACACTTAACATTACTGGTTTTCTCGATATTTTTAATTTAGCGCCTGATTACACCAAAAATCACAAAAAGCCAATTTTTTATTGGTTTTTAAAAATTAAGCCATTTTCTTCCACGTGCAATAAAATTTCCAAGTCTCTATCATCTCTTACATTTTTTCTCTTTGCTACTCCCTAGCTTGACATCTGCAGTTATTTATTACTGTGCCTTTGGTCTCAAATTTTTTGATAGTCCTATCGACTGATTTTCTGGGTATCGGTCTATTCGGATACTGAGCAGCAAACGCAGCTGACACCTTTTGGTAACTATTTCCTTGATAGTACCATTTAATTATCAATACTTTTTCTTCAGTAGTATAACTCATGGTTAATCTTTTCACTCTACGATTTTTTGATAATAATACAGCACTCAATTTCACTATTGTAATGTCCACGGATGGACTTTATAATAGGACAAATGGATCAAAAATTTAAATGTTCAAAAATGTGTATGGCAACAGCTTTTGCTTTTTAAAAAACAAGATTTACGTTGAGAAATTTGATTTGTTTTGTACAGGGGCTCCAAAACTACAAAAACTTAAAAATGAACAAAGACACAACTACCTTTATTTTTACTAATTTAGCAAAATGTCGAATAGAAAAGGTTTTTGGAATAAAATAAGAATCAGATATCTAAAATACACATAAAATAAACCTAGAAAAATTTTTGGTATCATATTATTTTAATCATATTTTACAGCCATTTTACGTAATTTATCTGGTTTTACATTTTTGTATTTAAATATACATGACAAACTTTGACATTAATTATTGTGTTGAATTAAAACAAGGTAAATTAAATATAAAAAGAAAAAAACAGGATTAAAAAAAACGCCAAACACAAAATTTTGTTTATTTCATGTAAAATTTTAAATACGGGATCCTTTTTAATTCTAAAAACCTTTTGTAAATTTTAAGTTTTGTCTTGGTCCATGTTCACGTTTTTGTGGTTTTTGGAGCCTTTGTACACAACAAAACAAATTTCTGAACGTGAATCTTGTTTTTAGGAAGCAAAACCAATTTTCACACAAAAATTCTTAAACATTTAAATTTGTGGTCCATTTGTCCTTTTGTTAATTTTTGCGCATACTGTATAGAGGGAAAAAATTATATTTTAGCCCTCAGTTTTTGTCTCCCTTCGCTTCACGTCATACAACCTCGCGAGCTAAAATCTAGATTTTTTTCCTTTATATAATAAATATTTTTTTTATTCAGAAGATTCCTAACTAGAAATAACTTTTTATTGCCTTTTTTAGTTTTTGCATAAGTTCTAAATATATTTTAAAATACCCTGTATGGAAAACTTACAATTGATTTAAATAAGCATTAAGTCCAGCCTTCCACTGAGTTGTTCCCAAAATATGTTCAACCATTCTTAACACGCTGCCTCCTTTATCGTATGAAACACTTCCAAATCTTCCAGAAATTTCACTTGGACTTGAAGCATCAGCTCGCAATGCTTCAGTGCCTGTAGCATCTTCTTGGAAAATGTATTGAAGAGTTTTCGTAACGAATTGTTTGTCCATTTCCATATCAGGAAAAATCTTAAATTATATTTAGAATTAATAAAACACAACAAAGATAATAATATAAATAACTCTATTAATTTACTTAGCTATACATGGTTCTATACTATATAAAAATCTAATACTATATAAAATACTAATTCTCGAGTGATTTTAAAAGTTTAAATAAACCTATGTTTGTCTTAAATGTCTTATGGTAAGTTTCAAAGAAAAACATATCTCTCTTTTTTATATTTATAATTCGACTTTAAATATTTTAACAAAAGCAATGCCATAATGTATGAATAGGCATTTTCTAAAGTACAGGGTGTTCCATTTTGGTTGTCTCAGTTATTATTAAAGATAGAACCTTGCGGTTTTTGAACGAAACAAAATTAAGAGATTTAACTTGCTTACAACTGAATAAAGATTATTTTATTTAAAAATATTAAATTTAACTCTCGCAGAACACCACTGGAAGAAATAAATACATAAAATAAAAAAATGTCGAGGATCGGAATATGTTAAAAGATAGTGGCGGTGTGCTTAATTTCACAGATATTATAATAAAAAAATATATTTAACTTTACCGGCCTGTATCTCAAATGATTAGACATTTAGGATTTAATTACCTAAGGGTTTACATATTTAGAGATTAGCATGTTATTGTAAATTACCCTATATGATGATAAAAAAGTGAGGATACCTCATGCGTAATGAAATGCTCAAAAACGTAGCAAATCCTTCATTTAAAAAAATCTCTGACCACCATTTACAAGTTACCAAGTTACCAAACCATTGATGGGCCAGTTCATGGGCAATGACCGAAGCTGTGGCTTGTCGATTTGTATTTGAAGTTTCATTGGCATCATACAATATAACTCTTTCTCTAAAAACAAGAACTATATAGGGAAAATACTTTTAATTACAACGTATTACTTACAACCACAAATGCCCCCTCATGTACTAATGATTCAATGTATATTTTTTGATTGCACTAAACAACTTAAATTCAAATATCTCGAAAAGGGTTACACAGAGCGCTTACAAGGTCTATTCTGTTTTTGTGTAAAAACATAAAAAATGTCGTTGAAGAGAAATAATTTAAGATCGTGTAGGTAGGGGCTCCTAGCTAAGATATAAAAATTAACATTAAATCAAAAAAATTTATGCTAAAAACCCCTAGATACCAGTTTTATTACCATATTTAAAAAATATATAAAATTATCGTAATAAATTATACTTATTTTCTCAAATTAAGTACCTCTCTTTTTATAAATTTAAAAGCATTTTGTTAAATCTTAATATTTTGGCATTATAACTATGTGGTTTATTTTTCTACGATTAATTTGTGGTCACCGTGTATTAAAAAAAAAGATTATTACATACCTATACGTAACTAAACCCC
This sequence comes from Listronotus bonariensis, assembly GCA_014170235.1. NCBI lineage: Eukaryota > Metazoa > Arthropoda > Insecta > Coleoptera > Curculionidae > Listronotus > Listronotus bonariensis. The sequence continues at coordinate 183,124 of JACEGR010001049.1, forward strand.
AATTTTCCATGGCACCAGCAGAAAAATCAGGAATACCAACTTGGTCCAATTTTCCCAAATTTGCACTGTAGTTGATGTTAAGGTAGGTATTTAAACTATCTATAACTAATGGTGCAACCTCGAGCGCCATGTTTCTGGTTGAAGAACTTTCATTTGTTGAGCATACCTAAGAAAAAATCATTTATATACTTTATAAAATATCTAAATTTAGAGACTCATATATAGCGCAACTATTCCTAAAACTTTTTTTTACCGATATTTCTTCTAAAAATTGGTCAAACAATAAAAAGCTATTCGGTAATTTTTTTACAACTTTTTTCTTTAAAATTATTATTTTTGAAGTTTTAACTCGTTAATTTTAAAAATTCTGTGTCTGGGCGGGTAACGCCAGGTGTGCCTTAACACGTCATCAAACATCTGACCAGGTATTACGCTATGAATACTTCGTTCTTATTATTAACCTTGTACCCAGTAGTACAACAATGAACGCGTTGTAAAGCCGTTATTGGGCCATGTGTTGCAAAAAATGTGATGGCATCCATCATTAATAAGTTTTGATGAAAAAATGCATTTAGGATGATGGCATCCATTATAAATAAGTTATGCTGAAAAAATGCATTTAGGATGATGACATCCATCATTAAAAAGGTTTTGGCAAAAATATGCCTTTTAGATGATGGCATTACATTATTTTTTCCTAATGATAATAAAATGCATTTTTATCGTCCAGGGAACTAACTTGTGCATAAATTTTGCACATGCATAATGTGTGTTTATGTACAGGGTGTCCCATATAAAATTAAATACTAGAATTTTGGAAAAACCATAAGAGATACAAGAAAAGTTAAATGCTGGACAACTGTCCAGTGAAATGTATTTTTAGTATTTTTATTGTATCTCTTATGGTTTTTCCAAAATTATAGTATTTAATTTTATATGGTACACCCTGTACATAAACACACATTATGCATGTGCATTATTTATGCACATTTTAGTTCTTTGGACGGTAAAAATGCATTTTATTGTCATTAGGAAAAAAATAATGTAATGCCATCATCTAAAAGGCATATTTTGCCAAAACCTCTTAAATGATGGATGCCATCATACTAAATGCATTTTTTCAGCATAACCTATTAATGATGGATGCCATCATCCTAAACGCATTTTTTCATCATAAGTATTATTGATGGATGCCATCACATTTTCTGCAACACGTGGCCCAATAACGGCCAATTGCCCATTTTGATGTCTTTTTGATACCTTTTTGCCAATGCCTTGCCGGAAAAAAATGTTATATGGGTTATTATTTAAACAATTATTAGAAGGGATATCGGGTAAAAAGTTAATAAACAAACAGAAATAATCCTTTAAATCTTGAAAAGTAGGTGATACAAAAATAATTATAGAACAATAAAGGCAGGAAATTTCTATATTAAAGGTCTTTATAATTGTGGACCTTAAGCGCACGGCTACGGAGATACAAGCCCCAAAACTATAAAATCATATAAACTAAAATGAAGAATATTCTGCATGCCTCCACAACAAACGCACGGATTAACATGTAAAAATTACATACAGAGCTATGCCTTTTCGCCAAGCATCCCTACGTCAGGCGTGCGGGCCACGTGTAAGCCCGCACGGGTAATTTAAAATGACACTTAGTGTTTATGGGTACTGCTCAGGGCCGTTCCTAGGGTGTCTTGCGCCGTTTTGCAAAAATTATTTGCCGCCCCTAGAAGAAAATATGTATTGAGATTATTACCAGCTTTATAAAAACTCTAATATATTCTTATACGCTAATGATTTAAATTTGTATAGAACAGTTAATTCCATTAATGATTGTTTACTTATTCAGAATGATATTGATTCTTTGTCGCTTTGGTGTAGCTTGAATGGAATGACTTTAAATATAGACAAATGCAATTTTATAAAAAGAAAAATATCATAACATTTCAGTATAATGTTGGTAATTATACTTTTGAAACAGTGAACAACATCTAGGACCTTGGTGTATACTTTGATAGTGCACTGAGTTTTAATTTTTACCTCGAAGACATATGTAATAGTGCAATAAAGATGCTTGGTTTTGTAAAGAGAACTTTGGCGGGTTTTAATGATGTAAACTGCTTTAAGACATTGTATTGCTCATATATAAGATCTTTATTGGAATATGCCTGTCAGGTGTGGTCTCCGTACTACGGGATACATATAGACTCCTTGGAAAGATATGAGTTAAACTACAGTGACCTGATGAAATCTTTACAACTCCCAGATCGAGGAGAGTATATAGAGGATATCTGCACTCTTTTAAGATTGTCAATGGTCAAATTGACTGCCCTATTTTGCTGAGTTTGAATAATTTTAATGTTCCCCAGAGAGTAGTTAGAGATGGTAACCTATTTCATGTACCGTTTCATCGAACGAACTATGGAATGTTCTCATCACTAACTAGGTTTTGCAGAAATACAAACCAGTTTGCCAATAAAACTGATATCTTCTCACATTCATTAACTCAGGTTAAGGCCCGATTGAGGAGGAGAATATTCTATATATAGTGATGTATCGATGTAGAATCTTGTTGGGGCCTGTCCTGCTGAGATTATTAATAACTGCCTTAGTTTATTTTATTTTTTGTTAAAGTTTTTTAAATGTATTGAATGTTGTTTACTAGTATAATTTTAATAGTATTTATAATATTGTTATAACTAGATTGTCCTACAGAATTTGTTATAAAATGGCCTGGTCCGTCAATAAAATATTTATTTATTTATTTAAAGATGAAAAAAATTAGCAGAGCAAAAAAAAGGTCTTCACTTTCAAAAACGAAATTTCCATCCTTTAAAAAAGCAAAAAAGTCCTCGCTTTAAGATAATACTGTTTTCCAGATCTCAACACATCACTTTCCAAATAGCACCCTTCATTTCTTAACTTTCCGCCCTATATTCCACAATTTTCTGCCCATGCAGCGTTGCGCCCTGATGCCTTGCACCACCCGATAGGCACAGCCCTGATCCTGCTATCTTTTAAGATAGTCTGATTTAAATACTGACCTGATTTGGTAAGCTTCCTTCAATAGGATTTCCCTGTGAGCATGTAAAACTTGAAACTATAAAAGCTACCAGATAGGTTGACATAACTGGAGTTTGACTAAAAACTGTGGTGGTGGTATTATCGGCCCTAAAAACAAATATTCAAATAGGTTTTTTAGTTTTACAATCACATATAGATGATATTATACCTAACAGTACTACTTAATACCGGAGTATTCCCCAACACATTTAATCCTGAAGGATATGTCAAGGAAATGTTGAAAGTGGCTTTGAAACTTGGTTCATCGAAGCATGGAAATGCTCTTCTGGCATATGTGGCTTCCATTTGGGTTGTAACCAGATACTGCACTTGGTTTGAACTGTCTCTGTAGCTGCTTTTATAGAATCCGTACATATCAGTATTACTAAGTTGGCCATCTAAAATTTAATAACGCTATCTGTTTTAAGAATATAGACTAATATTTGGTATTTGCGAACGAGACACCCTGTATACACACGTCGTGCCAGCTTGATGATAGTATCTGTATTATCTAAATGTCTCGATATAAAAAGTGGGGAAAATGCTACAACAAAATTCTGAGGCAAAAATATGACGATCAAACATAATTTACTTACTCCAAAAGTTTATGATTTGTACAGGGTGTCAACAAATCAATCTGATTTTAGTTTTCTTTTATATTATATATGGGTGTATTGTCACAATATCTGGCTAAAGGGGTTTTTTGAAGATGGAAAATTATAATCCGTTTTCAATTTTATTGTAAACTCTGGTGTGCGCCACCTCTGGTATCTGCCCAATTTAAAAATAAAATAACTTTTTAAGGCCACTCTGTATTTAACTTTTGGATTAAAATTGCTATTTTTAAACATTTTTTATCTAAAAACGTTGATTTGAGCAGGTGTTTCTGGGACATTTGGATTTTTAAAAAATCACTGTATCTATTAAATCATTTACTTTTGGACTCAGGTTTCGTTTTATTGTGGGCTGAGAACAGAGCGGTTTTCGCCAAGTCGCTGACGTAGCACCGGCAAATAACACGAGTCGGTGAGTCGACTAGACTTCGTCTTTAGGGTATTAAGCCATGTAGAGACTTGGATACAATCGGGACAACATTGTCGGCCGACTGCATCTAATTTTTCACCAACATTTGCAGTTACAAGTGTTTCGCGTCCACATTAGTTTTAAATCTCGTACAAGCCTGCCGATGTTTTCCATATTAAATGGAAAACAGGCGTCTTGCCGATTTCTTAGATGAAAACGCCCACGGATATTGCCATGGCGTTTGCAACAAGTCAGCCGACCGATGTGCAACATTCAAGATACAGTCGACCAACAAATGTTTTCGCCGGTTGTATCCAAGTCTGTACGTGGCTTTAGTATAATACAAAACAGACGACCGGTCGGCGCGATTGCTGAGGCAGCCAGTGGTAGCCGCTCGCCAACTCGTGTGTTTTGCACCGCTGCGTCGCCGACTCGGCCGTCGACGTGACGAAAACCACCCCGTCTATTTTCAACCTTAGCCTCAAAAATTTAGCAGTAGCAGTTTTTTCGTACCTTTTTGAGACTCCATGTATTTTAAGAAATATAGACAAAAACTCCTCATTTTTTTCTTACAACCAAATAATTTATTAACTTACCAAACCCTAGTGTTAGTACATACGACTGATCGGCTACTAGGGAACTGCCCAATAAAAGAGTTAAAATGTCAGTAGTCCTGTTGACAGAATGTTCGGTAACATTTACAACTGTTGTTCCAGAACTAAGATTGACGGTAGTGACATTTATATGAGGGGCACTGGCATGTAAGACGACTTCACTAACATTTTCGGATGTTGTTGTAAATGTTATAGACACAGTTCCTGTATATGCTGTAGCATTTTCTGTTGTAAAAACAGCTGATGGAACATTAAGGTTTACAACGTAACTTTGAGGTACGCATTCTGTTGGTAGTCTGTAGCCGTGAATTGCTGATGCAGTTACTAATAGAACTACTGTAACAAGATGTGTGAGGGCCATTTTTTATGTTGTGGTAAAGGCCTGCAAATAAAAATACAGTTATGAGTAAAAAAATTTTTGAATTTGTTGTTGTTTTAAAATGTGTTAATTTGCCGCTCCTCATTATTATTAATTTTTAAGAATATCTAATAAATTTATATGCTTACTGTTAAATTTTAAATTTAGTGACACAGGAAGTAGACAGTAATGGCGGAATTTATGGTACTTTGATGTTTAGTTTAGTTGATGTCACATTTACAATGTCTTAATTTATAATAAAACAAATTCTAGTAGGCACTGAAACAAAACACAAATTTAAAGTGTGAAATCAAACGTCGAACTATTAAATAAAAAAAAGTTCTTTACCACTTTATGCAGTACACTAGAATGGAGTACTTTTATCTACATAATAACAATTACAATAACAGCATTTTTAACGTTTAACTCTACATTAAAATATAAAAAAATAAACCCAAATTTTTTAGGGAACGTAATTTTTCGACCTCCCCTCCCCCTGGTGATATTTGGTGATATTTCCGTTAACCCCTCCCCTATCTCCGTCCCCCAATCTTACGTAAGATTCGTTATGTAAAGAGGTACTATTTTTTAAATTGAAAATTTGATTTTGTCATTAAAATTATTTTGAAGAGCAAAAAAAACCTTTAACCCAAAAAGTAGGACCAAAATCTCGTGAAATTTTTACTTTGAGAAAAAATTACGTTACATTTGCAGAAACATCTCCTCCCCTCAGGGAGATATTTGGTGAGAATCAACTCGACCCTCTCCCCCGCTATATGCCTCACGTAATTTATGGACGTCCCTTACTACGTCGAATAAAGCTGAAAAAAAAAAAGGAATTATTGGAGATCGTGATGTCATAAAATACGGAGAAGAAAAACACCAAAGGATTTTTTTAAAATATGGCATCAGTTTTTGGAGATAGTGGATCTTCTTAGGCACTAGTCCAAAAAATAAAACACATTATATTAGATTATCAAATAATAAAATTATGCGCAAATAGCTTAAAAGTTAGAGATCTGTAGTAAAGAAACAGGAAAATTTTTAGAAATATCTTATTATATATATATATATATATATATATATATATATATATATATATATATATATATATATATATATATATATATATATATATATATATGTGTGCACTTTAGGTACTTAGAATGCTAAAGCCACTCGACAAACAAAGGACTCTGTAGGGAATCTTGTAGAAGACATAACAGTGGACCAGGTAATATGATACAGAGTCTAAGAGTCTAAACCAAAGTCTATGTAGTTGATATGCCGTGGTAGAAGATTTGAAGATGGCACCAAATTTTTATATATATATATATATATATATTTGCTATTTAAGCATCCCAATTTTAACCTCACACTACGGTTTTATATGTTATCTATCACGCCGCCTCTGGTATAATTATTATATAAAGTTTGTAGTCATCATGAACGTAAGTAATAAACTAAATCTTTTTATGGTAAAATTATATATTAGCGGAAATGTTTTTACACTTTTTTATCTTTATTATATCAAATTATTTAATAAAAAATAAAATATATTTTAAGTCGTCAGAAATAATACAAAATGTTTACTTACCCTGTTTTATATGGAAAAAAAACTGAAAGTCTTAGAAAACAAATCTAAATTAACAATGCAGATACATACATATAATTATTGTGTTATTTGTTATTTTTAAGTTAAAAGAAAAACGCGTTATGTTACATTCATTATAATAAATTGTTGTTGGGGAATAACTTACCGCAATACACTTTAAAAACATCTACAAAATAACCTTTAAAATTAGTTTTTAAATTTATTATAAACTTTGTGTATATACAGAGTGTTACGGAAAAAGTCGGCAATATTTCTAGGTCTCATTGTACTTCTAAATATATGAAAATAAGTTCATACGTACACTAAGGACCTATAGTACGTCCTCCCTCTTCCAAAATCTGAATCGTTCGGTATATTGTGATGAATTATTACATTAGCAAGCTCTGTTTTTTTTTAAGATAGTGTGGGAAATACGGTGAATTTTCGGTAACCGGTGAAACGGCGACAGTGATTTCTAAATCACCGTGATTTTAAACAGTGATTTCAATCACTGCAGTGACTTGAATATACATAAATATTTAACTAAAAATGGAAATATAAAAACAGCTCGGTGTCTGGCAACGAATACGAATATATTATTTGTGCAGCTCTTATCGGCTTTCATTGAGATGCAGCATAATATTTATTGATTTTATAAAAATAAATATTATGCTGCAAATTAAATTACCAGCAGTATTACGAAATCTAATTTTTTTGGGCTCGTAACTAAAATAATCATTTTTATATAAGGTGTGACAACATTTTAACATTTTTAACTGAAATTCAATGACAAAAAATATAAATATAAAATAAAAAACTTTTTTAAAGCAAAACGAAAACGCATAAAAAATAAATTTTTAAATTCTTTAAATAAATAAAAATGAAACAGAATATAGCTTACTTTTTCCCAATAAAAATGAAAAATTAGCATTAGGAAAGATTAGTTTTTCAGCTTTGTTTGCACAAGGCAAAAAATTGCGAGATCTACTAGTGAACCTTCATGAGCAATATTATTTGAAAGTGGGGGTATACTGTTCACCCCGTCCCTGCCCCCCGCCACCCTCTACGTCTAAACATGTAAATATTATATCAGCTTAAATAACTGTTTTCCTTCACATATTATTTTTAAATAATAATTCGTAGGTATATCATATTTCGATCGGCGCTATCAGCAATCATCCGATACGTGTCGTGTCAATACCGATTGCAGTATTCGGTTCGATCACTGATCACCGTATTTGCAAAAGTAAATCACTGGTAGTGCCAGTGATTTTCCATTCACCGGTGTATTGCGGTTATTGATATATCGCCCAACACTATTTAAAGAATTGTAATCTTGAGCACTTTGCTGCCAATGTAAGTCTCCCTAAATACAATGGATAGCAAGACTGGCGACATTTGATGTATTCCGGGGTCTAGAACCGCCCGGAACGACACAAAAAGTGTTCCTTTTAATTGCAGTCTATTGTATTTTTGACAGTTTTGACACTCTTGGCAGTTCAAGAACGGTTTTGGGCAGTTCTAGAGCATAAAAGGAATACACCAAATACAGTCTCCACCGAGACCGGCCGATTTTAACCCACCAGATTTTTTTGTCTGTAGTAGCTACCTCAATGTTTTTTTCTTTTCAGAATCCAGATTATTTCTCGTAAATTTTATAAATATTATTGATGCAATTTGTTTAACATGTAATTTATCATCGAGCTTAAAATCATGTGTAAATATTGTTAACTTTTATAACCAAATAAAATGTTTGTTTGAAGTGAAGACAATTATTAGTATATAAGGCTTAGGCATTCTATTTGTTTATTACTAAATTAAATACCATTACCGAAATTTACAATAACAGTATTATTTTTACTATTATGCTTAAATAAAAATTAGTTGTTTACAGCCCCATATATTGAAAATTTTAAGCCATATTTTGTACATTTAATTGAATTATAGATATAACATTATGTAACTCATATAAGTTGATAACTTATTATTTAACAGATAATTTTTAACTATCTTTTTAAATTTTCAAAGTAATTTAACATAATTAATATCAAAAAACAAACAGGTTGTTCAGTAACTCGCGGACAATCTCCAAGGAGTAATTCTTTAACCAAAAATAAAAAAAACTCATATGAAGATCAATCAACTTCTTTTTGTCCCGGTTTTAAAATTTCCTAATTTTCATGAACTTTTTTTGTGATATACTTATATTTATTTTAAAGAATAAGTTATTACTTCCTTAACTGTAATCTTCAATGAGCAGAGCACTTTGAAAAGTTTCAAAAATAAAACCAGAAAAATCCACATTTGGTACGTGTATACAAAATTTGAACCTAAAACAAACAGGATCAAAAAGCAGGGTCACTACCTACTGAGCAAACTGACTTGTCAATCATTAAGCTTTATTATAATATCAGGAGCCCACGATGCTAAATGGGGATTTACTCGAGCGTCAAAGAGACCTATTGGGTTGCAAATCTTAAAAGATGAGAAAAAAATGTGGGGAACGTGGCTATAGACTTTGGAATATGTCAAAAAATACTATTATTATTTCGACTTGTAGAGATCGTTCGGTTTGTATTGAATTATATAATTTTCGTCATCCCTGAATTATTTTTTTCATAATAAAAAAATTGCCACGCTTGAAAATGTTAATCTGACGTTTTTCTTTGTAGCCCTCTGTTTCCTTTACGTCAATCTCAAATTGTCAGATTAGTGAAATATACACTGTTTGGCATGTAATTAACTTACCCTATCCCAATCTGACGCGCTCGACAATTCAACTATCCAAGTGACTGATTTTTTAAGAGACTGGTTGTCCGACAGACATTTTTTAAACTTTTTAAACTTTAAACTGTCTGGTAGAAAATATTTATTTTTTGTTTATTCTTATGCTTACAGTACAATTAAGATCAAATAATATCCAAAACACCATAGTTTATTAATAACTTAGCTTTGTAGAGTGAATAAAGTATGTAAACATTAGAAGATTTTAAACAGACCCACCTCAAAAGTCCTGCCAGCACCCCCACCCTCAAAGTTGGTTAAGGGATTGATATAGTTTTTTTCTAATATCTTCTAAACGGTAAATGATAAAAAACTGATTTTGGTGCCGTTAGATAGAGCACAAAATTCTGCATAAAAGTGACAATAAAATTTTAATTTTTGTTTTATTACGTAAGAATCTCAATATAAAAGTTTGGGGAGCATCACAAGGCATTTTTTACGATATACCTTCAAACCGTCTACAAACAAAAAATATGGGACATAAAATTAAGGCCAAAGTTTTTCCTATCGAATGGTGTATAACATTATACTATTTCCTTTTAAATTAAAGCTATACGAGTGGCGTACAAAAGTAGCACTACACCAGTATAGTAGATACTTAAAAATAAAAATTTTTAATGTTACACTTTTTTTCTAGGTCTGTTTAAAAATCTACTAATGTTAACATACTTTATTCACTGTATAAAGTATTTGCTTCTACTCAAAACCGAAGCATCGGGCCATTTAGAACAATA